>BSBK01006035.1:0-290000 GCA_027943335.1 Chamaecyparis obtusa | reverse complement strand
GCCACTTTAGTTTCTATGCTCTATTTGTGGATTAATAAATGAGATTTCTTTACATACTTTGATAAGCCATAGAAATTAAGAGGCTTGATCCAAAAAGAAAAAATAGAGCAGGCATCTTGACAATATTAACCTTAAGACTAAATAGAGAGTGCATATGCTGTTTACAGATGAAAATATTGTACTCATAATCATGAAAATAGTATTTACATCAAAATTGTAGGTAGATATTGTATATACATCAAATTTTCATATATTGTTCCTTAACATAATGCTATTCTTTAAAGTAACTAAAGACACCAAAATTGTTAGTTATAGTCTATCTTCGGTCAGAGCTAAAAATTTGCTCCATTCTCTTGCTAGAACTAGCCAAGAGACTCAATATTGCATTTTAAAAGGACAAGAGATTAAAGGAATGTGGAGCTACAATGTCTAAAAGGAAAAGGCTAAGTTTGCAAACCTACTCATAATCTCTGATTAAACTAATTTATTATTAGTTAAGGGTACCATATGATTCTTTAGTAAGCTATCTTCCCCAAAGAGCTCCTATATTCTTATGAGTAAGAAGGGTTCCTATGGTTAGAATGTCTCTATATGAGGATCCTGTATCCTCATAGGAGAGTTAGTTTCCCAATCTTCCTACTGAGGTTAACACAGGGTAAGGTCTCTGCCTTAACCTTATCATTAAAATACCTCTTAAACTATTATATATGCTGTTCCAATGTTACTACTCCATTGGCACCTAGATTCGCTAACTTATCAGCCTTTGTGTTTCCTTCTCTGAAAGTATGTCTGATTTCATAATTGGGAATATTATCCATTAATAAATTAATCTCTTCTATTTTTGAATTTAAAACCCAATTAGGAGTTTTTTTAGTGCGGATGGCGTTGATAATAATTTGGGAGTCTCCTTCAACAATTACTTTTGAAATGTTAAGATTTTTGCATAATTTAAGCCCTTCTAATGCCGCTACACATTCGGCCATATTGTTGGTTGTAGGGCTAATGGGTCTTGAGAATTTTGCTACCACTTCTGATTTCCAATTGCGGATGATCCCTCCTATACTTGCTACCCCAAGATTGCCTTGGGATGCTCCGTCAAAGTTGAGTTTATACCAACCAGCTTTTGGTGGTATCCATTTACAGGATGCTCTGTCCGTTTTAGTTTTGGATCCCCCTTTACCATAGAGGGGAGGGATAGCTAGTTTTGGCCATTTGCACCTGATTCTGTTATCCCAACTCTTAAAGGAATCTTCATAGCTCTGTTTGTCCTTGAGTTTATTGTTAATAATTTCTACAATGGATGCTTCTATCTTGTTAGCTATTGAGTTCCAAGTTAATTTTTGGTCCATAAAAATCCTTCTGTTTCTTTCTTTCCATAATTCCCATACTAATATAGAAGGTGCTATTGTCCATATGTCCTTGAAGAGATTGTCTTTATACAGAGACGACCACGTTTTAAGGTTGCTGATTAAATCACAATGAGAAGCAGATTTCCATCCTAAACTTTGATGAAGCCAATTCCAACAATTTTGAGAAAAAGGACAATTAAGGAGAATGTGATTGGCATCCTCATAATGGTTTTCACATAGTGGGCATCTAGATGGTCCTTCGAATCCTAATTTATTAAGCCTGTCTGCAGTAAGAATTCTATTTTGTAATGCCACCCATAAGAACAATCCAGCTTTAGGGAGGCAAGATTTGCTCTAGCAAAGGTTCAAAGGTAAATCGATGTTATCCATATTTTGGTTCTTAATAATTGCATTGTAACCCTCCTTAACAGAGTATTTTCCGTTGTTAGATCCTGTCCATATTAAAGTATCCGGTCTATCTTTAAGAATTACTTCTCTATCATTTAAGATTGTTAGGAGGTTGTTCTTCTATGGCCAAACATCCTCTATTATATTTGTAACATTCCATTTATTGTCTTCCATCTTGCCTAGGTAGTCCTTAAGGTAAGGGCCAATGACTCTTTTGCATTCTTCCATAAACTCCTTGGAGAAACCTAGTTTGTTAAGGGAGGGAAGGCCTGCCCACAAATCCTCCCAAAATAAAACTTGATCTCCTGCTCCTACATCCCAAGAAAGGAATTTGATGATAATCCCTCTGCAGTCCTAAATAAAATTCCATATCCGTGAGCCCTTAACATGTGATTGAGACCTGAAGATGTTGATGGGATCCACATCAAAGATGTACTTATGTAATAAAATTGATGCCCACTTACTGCTTGATTCTCTTAACATTCTCCATATAAGTTTAGCCCCAAGGGCTTGGTTTTGCCATAATAGATTTTTAATGCCTAGGCCCCCTTTAGAAATCGGTTTACATAGAGTATCCCATTTGATAAGGGCAATTTTTTTTTCCTTGGAAGGACCTTGCCAATAGAATTCTCAAAGAATTTTGTCTAATTCCTTTTTAACACAAATTGGGAGGGGTAGGACCGACAAATGATACATGGGAATGGCTGAAAGGACAGATTTAATCATAGTTGTTCTACCTGCTTTAGTTAACCACTTTCCTTTCCATGAACTTTTCTTGTTTTGAACTTTGGATATGACTTGTTGCCATAATTTGGAGGATAAGAGACCTGTATCCAGATCAATACCTAAGTATTTACATGGAAATTTGCCAATTTTATATCCCATCTTACCACAAATTTCTTTTTCAATTTTTGAGATAGTGTTAATAAAGTAAATTTTTGACTTAGAAGGGTTAACATGTTGACCTGAGGCTTTCACATAAAGACTTAGAATGCTTTTGAAGGCACTCACTTCCTATCTACTAGCTAATCTAGGTAAAATCATATCATCCGCAAACTGTTGGTGAGTTATATTCGGCACGTTTTTCGCGGCTTTCAATCCCAAGATTTTCCCTTCTAAATGTAGCTTCGTAATTGATCTCCCCAATGCTTCTGCCATAATGACATATAGAAAGGGGGATAATGGATCTCCTTGTCGAATGCCCCTGGATATACTGAAAAAGCCTTCTGGGGTACCATTGACAAGAATAGAAATCCTGGGAGTTGAGATGCAATTAAAGATAAGATTAATCCATTGTTTAGAAAAACCAAACGCTTCCATACATTTGCATAGGAATCTCCAATCTACTTTATCATATGCTTTTTGAATGTCAATTTTCATTAACATACTAGGTTCCTTTGTTATTTGTGTGGTATGGACTATTTCTTGCACTATAATAATACCATCCAGAATTGATCTATTGGCTACAAAGCCCGTCTGCTCTTCCGAGATAATCATTGGAAGGATGGATTTGATTCTATTGGCTAAGCATTTTGATAGGATCTTGTATATGGTATTGCAAAGGGAGATAGGTCTGAAATCCCCTGGTTCCGAACACTCTTCTTTCTTCGGAATAAGAGTAAAGAAGGTATTATTAATTTCACTTAATAAAGATCTTGAATTTCTAGTAGCTTCCACAGCTTGCCATACTTCTTCTCCAATGAAATGCCAACATTTTTGGAAGAAGCCGGCTTGGAAACCATCTGGGCCTGGTGCTTTATCCAGATGTAGTTGAAACATTGCTGCTTTGACCTCTTCTATTGAGAGCTTATTATTCATCATTTTGTTGTCAGAATCCGTAATCAGCTTAGGAATAGCTTTAAGCATTTCATTTTGGGCATGAAGGTCAGAAGCTTCTGTAGTGTTGGGTAGGGAGTTGTAAAAATTTGTTAGTACATTTGAGATTTGTATAGGATTCTTAGCAATAAGTCCCTCAGCTGACTTAATTTTGGTTATTCTATTGATGCTCCTTTTAAAATTAGTTGTATTATGAAAGAATTTAGTGTTACTATCGCCCTCCTTAAGCCAAGATTCCCTAGATTTTTGCTTCCAGAAGATTTCTTCTTTGAGAAGGATATCATTGTATCTAGCCATCAACTCTTTTTCCTTATGGAAACTAAGATCGTTCATACCTTGTTCTATTACTATGTTGTTAAGGTCAGAGATTTCTTGTTCTACCTTGGTTTTCTCTTTGAATATGTCATTGAAGTGATTCTTATTCCATTCTAACGCTTTGTTTTTAATAATTTTTAATTTAGTTGTTAAGCAGAACATTTTCGATCCTTTGACCGAGGTTTGTTTCCACCAATCCTCAAGAAGGATTATGAATTTTGGATTTTGGAACCACATAAATTCAAATTTAAACAGATTCCTCGAGGGTTTAGAATTTTCTATTATGGTAAGCCTGACAGGGAAGTGATCCGATCCTGCTTCAGGAAGTATCTCCGCACTGACTATTTGATTAAAGTTTTCAGAATTAGTTCTAGTAAAGAATCTATCTAATTTTTCAGCTATGTAGCTGAAGCCCGCTCTTCTATTATTCCAAGTATAGATTCCATTAATAGTATTTATGCTTATTAGATGATTAACCTCAACCCATTTGCCAAAGTCTTTATGAGATTGTGAAATATACTGAGAGCCTTCAAATTTTTCTTCTGGATTTAAGATAGCATTGAAATCTCCTCTGATGATGAAGGGATGTTCTCATTTTTCAATTAGAAGATTTTATATTTCCATCCAAACTTTTCTTTTTTCCTCATTAGGGATTGGCCCATATATGTTGATCAGGTAAAATTTTAAATTGGATTTTAGGCTATTAATTGTTAATGTCATCCATCTATCGTTAATGGATGCGAGCTGGGCCATTACTTTACGAGGATCCCATAGGACTGCCAAACCACTAGAGAGGCCTACTGATGGGACATATTCTGACTTCCATATACCTAGTCTTTTACTAAACTTGTTAATTTCATCTTTATTAAGCTTAGTTTCTTGTAACATAATGATTTCGGAGTCAAAGTTTCTTAAGTATCTTTTGATTAATCGCTGTTTGTTAGGGGCATTTAGACCCCTAACATTCCAAGTAGTGACTTTCATTGTTCCTTGGGAAGGAACTTCCCCTTCCCTGTGTTCAGAATATCCGCTATCTTTTTTTGGTTACCTACATTACCATCCAACGTTCTCAACTCAACAGCTGACTTTCTACCTCTTTTCTTTTTGAGTTTATTAATATTGGGTGTACTTAAACTACCTCTGTTTATGGCTATGCCTAATTCTCTATTTTCATTAGTGATCTCGAAAAGGCCTTCTATTGCTTCTTTAACCAAAGTAGTTTCTCCATCAAACCTTATTATAGAATTAACCTGTTTGAGTTTTTTTGCTCATTTAAGGAACAATCTAGGGGTTCATCTCTATCTATGATCTCCTTGCCATAAATTTTCACTATATCTACATCATTTCCTGCCAAATCTAGATTTAATGCTTCTAGCTCTAGAGGAATATAAACAGCTAGTTCCTTCCCATTAACACAGGTAGGCACATTTAAGTTTTCCTTATCATTTATATTTTTCTCTTTTGTGTTATGCCTGTCTATAGCTTCTTGACTGATTTTTTTTTTTTGATTGGTCTGAATTTTTGTTAGGGTTATCCAAAAGTGCAATTTCTGAAGCTTCCTTTTCCAGGGAAGAGGGAAGGAGATGTTGATTCAGACTATTATTCTGTTCCTTATTTTCTTCTAGGATGCATTCCTGAATTTGTTTAATTAGTATTTCCTTTTGGAGTTTTAGTTCATCGAAGTCACAAGTTTCGTCAAGAAACATGTCCATAAGTTCGTCCGTTAGTGATTTTCCTAAGTATTAATAATTTGATTCACCTCCTCTTTTGTTCTGTTTACCTGCTCAACTAATTCTATTGCATCAGCACATTCCGGCTTCAAAATCAAGTTAGTTGGTAGTTCAGTCCTATTACCTTCATCTTGAAAACAAATTTTATTATTATTTGTTCCAAGTTCTATTTGTTATGATTTACTCTCCCTATTGAATTTTTCATATGGTTCTTGCCTTATAATGTTAACTGGGTTATTATTTATTGGAAGCATTGCTTCAGATATTTGGGGGTTTGTTAGATTAACCATAGGTAAATTAATTGGGTGTTGATCGGGTATTGATTTGTCTGTATTATTAATTTTACAGCCATAGTCCAAACTTTTTTGTTTATCATTCTCAGTTATATTTTCCATGTTCAGGCTCAATGTTTTCTTGGTTTCTATCCTCCTTAAAGAAGTATGAGCGTTGGATGAGTCCTGACGAGTGTCATTTATAACCGGAGTGTTGATTTTATACAAATTGGGAGGAGGAATCTTAGAATACTCCTCTTCGTTATTCAGGATTTCAAAACCCCCTTTGTTATTTAAGAAGTTTACTTTTATTCTATTATTTGTGCCATGTTGAAAATCTGAGCAATCTCTAAGAGTAAGTGAGAAAGGATTTCCTCCTTTCTCAGAATCTTCTATGTAGTTATCTAAGATCTGGGGATTTATAATTATGGAATTAGAGTTAAAACATAGTTGAAGGGGAGGAATGTAATTATCATGATAATTTAAATTAATTATGATAATCACATCTATTTTGTTATGTTTAGTTTTAACTATCCTTTTAAAAATTTCGATTCTATTGCCTATATTTTTAATGATTTCTGGATGATTGAATTCTAATGGCAGATTTCTTAATAAAATAGCTTTTTCTACTTGGAAATCCACTACTTTTATTGGATTAAAAAAGGGAAACCACGAGCATACAAAAAAGGGAATATCTCTGAATTTTAGATAACCTTTCTCTAAAATATCATTTTTGAGCTTACTACTCTTGCAATCTACAAAAATAAAGTTATCTGTCATGATAGTAGTACTTACCTCCAAGGGAAGAAGCGATGCCAAACCTTTGATTGTATCCTCTAAAAGGGCACCTGTACCCATCCATTTGCATATGACACCTGTTTCTACATAAACATGCTGATTTTGCACAATGTATTTTTCATCCAATGTTATCCTAAGATGATTAGGACCATGATTACCATATTTTGAAAGTGTTGAATGGCTATGGTTAGCTACACGCCTATGTGGTGGGGTGTAAATGCTATCATTACACTTATCATGAGATGGATTACCCTCATTATAGGGTTTAACCATATTATATGACTTCCTGTTCATAGAACCCATATTTTCCTTCCTTCGATGAGGAGGGCTGTAAGCATTTGGGGATCTATGAATAAAAGCTAGATCTTTAATATCCTTAGAAGTTCTATGTGCCATGCCTAGAGTTTTGGACAGGGGGAATTTCTCATATCGGGTTGTGCAGGTTCACCTTCCAGATGTGATTTGCCCCAGGAAGCTACTCCCCCTCCCAAAACCCTGCTACTCTGATGATTTACTAAGTGCGTAAGTTTGTTACTAGGGTTAATATCCCTGCTTAGAATTTCAAAATAATTTTTAAGAACAATATTACTGCTATTGTGATTTATAGGAGAAGATTTTACCATTTTCCTGCCTTTGACCATGTGCCATTCCTCTTTTCTTGATCTGCCACCACTGGAAGACGCCTTAGTCTCTATCAATCCTCCTCCCCTCGCAACAGATAGAGGTTCATAGGGGCATTTGGTCGGAGAAGTCCTAGATGACAGAGCCTTTACGGCCCCGGGGTGATCATACTGCTTACTTTCTGATAGCCGTGGATAGGGTTTGTACAAACTGCAAGTGGTAAGGTTCTGAGAAGGTGCCACTCCATCTTTCCCCACTTTGGAGTTAGCTTGAAGTGAGACCTGCTCAATAGACTTTGCCCTTACCATCTCTGAATTATTTTTCTTCAAATTCACATACTTGGTTTTAGCAAAAAAATTCATTTGTGCATCTAGTGATTTGACAGAGAAAACCTTTAGCTCCATAATCTTGTTTTGGAACCAATAGCCATTGGAAGTATGGTTTTTAGAACTGGGTTCCAAAACCCTAGTTTTAATTGCTAAACACTTATCAGATTTCTTAGCGATATGCTCTTTGCAACCATTGTTCGGGGGATTAATTGAATTAACATGTGAAGCGATGATCTTCCCCTTAGATTGCTCATTTTGCTGAGCATCCTGCAAAATTTTTGCCTTCTGCTTTGCAATGAACTCATTGAGGTGATCGTAATTGGGATGGAGATGACGGACATCCCTGAGTTTGCAGTTTGTATGTTTGTGCCCATATTGCCAACAATTAAAACAATAACTGGTGAATTCCTTTTCCGGGCTAGAAAATCTGGTATCCGAATATTGAGCAGGCTTGGAAGACAATTTCGCCGAGGCAGAATCTAGATTTTTGGCTTTCGCTAGGTCATGATGAATAAGTCCTAGCTTGACCTGACGATTCTGCAAAGTTATTTTCCTTTGAAGTTTAATTTTTCGCATTTTCGCAAGCAGTGAGCAAACCAAAACTATTACAGATACATGATAATGATCTATTATTAACAATAGAATTTAATTAAATAAAGAATAATAATTAAAGAAATATTTAATAAATAAAAATAATATAATAAATCATTAATAAAATAATTAGCCGATAGGCTTACTCCCTGGGAGATGCCCATCGGGATTTTCAGACAATCCGACAGTCTTATGCCGGAGATTAGGAAAACAGAGTCTTATGCCGGAGATCAGGAAAACAGTGCCGAGAGAGCAGTTTAAAATGTGAAAACTGAATTTAATCGATGGTCAATGTGGCCTTCGCATGTGCCTGTAACCTGGAAACGGAAGCCATTAACGTGTCACATTTGGTCTTCGTCCAAAGCCAGGTGTATTAGCGTTTATACTCGAAGACAACCAAATTACATGATATTTATTTCTGCCTTTTACATTTCGATTGCTGGCTTTACCGCACCCTAATTTATAAGGAATTTTCACTCTGTTCAATCGAGGGCGAGATTTTCTTTGCTGGCCTTTTATAGAATCGCTACTTTCCTGCTTTGAAATGGCTAACCAGAGCTCTAAAACCATTAATGTACGCTTTCTCATTAATAGTAAAACTTAATGTATTATATATGCCGAGCTTGGCAAAGAGTTCATTGATTTTCTATTTAGTTTCCTTTCTATGTCAATGGTATCCGTCCTCAAGTTACTCAAATTTAAATCCAAAATCAAATTTGGTTCTATCTCGAATTTATATAGCTGCATTGAGAAACTGCCTCCTGAGATTATGAGCACAGACAAATCCCGCGAGCTCCTCGGTCCCAGATTTACAACTACCTACTCCAATAACTCTCTCAAGATTGAAGGCGGAAATTATAATTATTACGTCTGCTCTTATTCCCATAAACGGAGTTACTCAAAATATCAGCACAAGCAACGAAGACTTTGTATCTGCGGAAGTCGTATCAATCGCCTCGTTCAGCTACGCCAGAATGGTAATGTTGTTCTCATGCCATTACAGATCAAAACTGAGAGATCAGTACCATCTACCTGAAGAGCCATGTAGTGATTGTTGTGTGCATCTGTGTTGCCCATGTTGTGCTCTAGCTCAAGAAGACGGAGAACTTAAAATCAGAGAACAAAATCCCTCTACAGGTATGTACTGCAACTCAAAACCATTCCATTTTAGTATTTATTTTTTCAGAGAAACTCAAAACAAACAAAATATTGTCTGTAATTTTTAATTTTTTACAGGTTCAGGTAATCCTACAATGGCTTCTCCAGCAGCCTCTCAATTCATGTACAAATAAAATGTAGCATTGTGAGGATTTTTATCAATTCAGAAAGCGAGGACAAAACACCTTGATATATGGCATGGCCATTGCTCAACTTACATATAAACATGTTTTTAATGCAATGAAAAATGTCCATTACTGCACCGGTAACACCATTTAATCAGCTATGGTTTTAGGCTTCACCTGTTATTTTTATTCGCGGCATTTCAAAACCATTTATTTTTATTGTTCAGCTAGATTCGCAGCTCTTACTGATGCAGGGCATTCGTAACGAACTTATTTTTGCCATCTGTAAGCTACTTTCCTATCAATTACTGCAAGATAGTATAGGCCTGCAGTCTTTTATCAATTATTGCAAGATAGTGTAGGCGTGCGGTTTTTATCACTATGTTAGTTACCTATTTTTACTCATAGTAGCACATTTTATTTGGTAGTATAGGATTGAAAGTTAAGTTGAAAAGTCTATTTTTAATAATTTGTATTTTTAAATGGAA
Organism: Chamaecyparis obtusa; assembly: GCA_027943335.1. Lineage (NCBI taxonomy): Eukaryota > Viridiplantae > Streptophyta > Pinopsida > Cupressales > Cupressaceae > Chamaecyparis > Chamaecyparis obtusa. The sequence goes on along the minus strand of BSBK01006035.1, from coordinate 279,980 downwards.
TTTTTTCGTCTCTTACTCAATTTTAATAAGGAATATACAGATTTAATATAAATTATTTTGTTTTTATTGTTGAAAATAATATTAGTTATTTAAGAAAAAAAAACATTTTAATATATACACATTAAAAAATTTATATAATTAATAACGATTTGGAGTCTTATTTAATTTCCCCTACCTTTAAGTGAGGTTTTTATAAAAATGTATGAATTTTACTAAAAAGTACCATAGATAAAAAATTAAAATTTAATATTGTTAATCTAACATTTTTGCTGTTCAAAATTTAGAACTGACTAAGAATATGAAGTAAAATCATTACGTTTACTCTTAGCTTCGATTCCCTAAAATTATTCCTATTAGAATAGATATGTGTCATCACATCAAGTAGGTTTACATGTTTTACAAATGTAACTTAAATAATCATAAGATCACATTGATCATCTCCACTGATGCAAAGATCATCATCACATCAAATAGGTTGTACCAATTTTACAAATGTAACTTAAATAATCATAAGATCACTTTAATCGTCTCCATTGATGCAAAGACAACATTGAATTGCATATCCTAAATGTTGAAGGTGCCATTAAAATGTACCCTAGTAAAACAATCATCACTCAAATCCGCTTGCCCATAAAATGCACGTTCAACAATTTTCACAATAAAATCAAATTGACACCAACAATTATCATTCGATTCCATCCTTCCATAAAATGGGTATTCCAAATTATGAAATAAAAACTATTGACAATATATCTAGATTTACAATAAGGATTCAAAATTGAGGCCTTGCATCCCTATCCTATCAAATGTTTGATCTTGAGGTAATCTTATTGTCTTCTCTACCATGAAGACAATGCATAGGTTAATGTATCTAAGATATTTTATCCCACTGCTCACCAGACTTGGTTTTGGTTCTGTTTTGGAGGCATTGTTCTAGCCAGGAATTTTTAGAGTACATTGCTTATAATTTTGGCTTAAGTGAACTTTGGTCATTTTGACAGATTTTTCAGAGTACATTGCTTATAATTTTGGCTTAAGTGAACTTTGGTCATTTTGACAGATTTAAAGTTGCAAATGCAAAATGTAAACACATAGATAAGATGATTGTTCTCTTTTGCATGGAGTTCATGTGTTGTATCTAATAACTAAATTAAAAAAACATAGGTGGTCACTAAAATGTGCGCTACGTATCTGTAGATTACACCTACTAAGAAATATGTGTTGTTGATATGCATAATTAGTTTTCTTTTTTTTAAGACAATGCGGTGGATATATTAGTTTATTATTGGGTTATCTAGCCAATGTTCACACATTTTATACCATAAATATTCTGTACACATTAGATGGAGTAGAAGCCATAGCATTGTTGTCCACAAATTGTGCCCACATTCCACCTCATACAATGAAGGAGAAAAAACCAGCCACCCTTTTCGGACATAACACGTTGGATTCTTCAAAATAATTTAGATATTACACTGGCATGGATATTATAGGAAACTCACACTATATTTGTCCCTTGAAAATAATTTAAATATCATAGACAATGTGCTCAGGGTGAATATCAAAGTGCGGGATAAGGGTGAATATCGAAGTGCCGGATATGTTGTGAAGGGGGATAAATATGAAGAGGAGAGGGTGGAGATGAAGAGATAGAATGATAAAGATATATGAGGTGATAGATAGATAGAGAAGATCAAAGACAAAAAGAGGAAATAGGATGAGGGGTAAGATAAGATAGAGATTTGAAGGGAGAAAGGAGTGCCTATGTGTGCGAGTAAAAAATAATTCTAAGTCATAAATTCAATACAACGACATTATTTAATATATATAAAACTATCGGCGTAACCCTTGCAGCCTTCAAAAGTGCAAGTACTAGTATATTATATGTCAAAATATAAAATGAATATAACATATCAAATATTATATATTAAATATATAAATATTATTACTATTATATCAAATGTCATACATATTCATATATATATCAAAATATAAATGCAAATATAGACTTAAGGTCGCGACTTCCCCTCTAGCAAAAATATAAGGGACTCAAATTCAACACGATAGGAAGTAAGAATAGAATATAGTCAAGGATAGAACAAGACACTTCAGTCTATTTCCTTATTATTGGGAGGAATGAATTAGAGTCGAACAAGAGATAATCCAAACAGAGACGTTAACAAGATATCCAATATAACACATATATGGTACAGTCAGCAATGAAAGACAAAGAATTATTGAATTAAAAAAAAAGTTTCAGATCAATATTCAAACATTATAAAGGACGAAGACAACCAATAAGTCACAACGATCCATCCTTGTATTTGTTACAAAAGAAAGACTAAGTAATTGTTTGTTACATTGACCGCAATAATCATAGTTGACTAATAAGAAGAATAATCATGATCATTATGATAAATGGCAATGATTAATACAATCAGTTAAAGAATTCATATAAGCATTGTTGATGACAACGAATAATTATGATATGTTGCAAATAAACTAATCAATATTTTATAAGGATGGTGGAAAGGGTGTGTCTCATCGAAATCCATGGGTGCCACCCCTTTCAGTTTTAGAGGTATAAGAACAAATTCAAACACATCATAATAGTCACGGGGAAATCACATCTAAGCTATAGAAATGTGTGTTGAATAGTTTCATTATTATGATCATGAAATACATATATATCTATAAAGACTGAGTGGAGGCCAACATCCACAAAATGAGTGGACATTAATCCATAAATATATTATCATAAAAACACCACTATAATTGAGGAAGTTAGGGAGAGTATTGTGTGCAACGCAAAAAGATCAGAATGAGAGAAGTTATAAAGGAAAAGGAGGAGTGAAAGCATCAAAAGTATATTAGATTTATATTGAGGAATATATGCAGCATATAAAGAACATATAAGGTTTGCATCACAGGTTTGAAGGAAGACAATAAGGGATTTATGATCTTCTTGTAAAAAAAGATTATGCATGAGGATAATCATACTTATGAGAAGAGAGAATTCTAGTAATTGTCCCAATGTTCCAAACCAACCAAATATGGGACATTACATCATTTGTTCAAGGCATGGATTTGGAAGTTTATAACCTTTTATCCTTGATCAAATATATTAGAAATAGCCAATGATATTGTTCATATTCTCCATTACATAGTTTTATTGTTCATATTCTCCATTACATAGTTTTATTGTAAAAGATCAATGGAGTAAGCGTGAAGATTTGAACCAATTGTTCTAAATAGATGATATCAAAAGAGGGGACATTACAAGTGTTTGCATTCCTTAACCCAAAAGGCATGACAACCCAACAAAAGGTTCCTTATGGAGTAATAAAGGCAGTCTTATATTGATCATAAGGAGGAATAAAAATCTGATTATATCCTGAAAATTCATTCATAAAAGATAATAACGCGTGGCCTGTTGTAGAATCCATGATCATATCAATGTTAGGAAGGGGAAAATCATCTTTCAAAGAAGCTTTATTTAGATCCTGAAAGTCAGTGCACATCCTTATCGTATTTTCACTCTTTTGAGACAACCACGATATTTGAAATCCAAGGGGAATAATCTATAGGACGTATGAAACCGACATCCAAGAGTTTCTCTATTTTAGCCTTAATAAGAAGAGCAATACTAGGATTCATTTTGTGAATCTTTTGCTTCACTGGCTTAGCGTTAGGTGCAATAATAATATTATGAGTAATGATCTTAGGATCAATGTCAGGCATGTCTGAATACACCCAAGCAAAAATATCAAAGAATTTGAGAAGAAGATCAATAAGTTATTTACGCTCACCTTCATCTAGACATTTTCCAATTTTGATAACCTTCTCGGGATCATTAGAATCAATTTGTACATACATTGTATCAATAATCAAGATATTTCTTTTCTTGGTGTCTCCAATAGGTGGGAAGGATCAAGATATTGCTCAAAATATCTATTAGTGTTTATGCAAAATATGGTTTTCTTTTATTGTGATGAAAATAAGGCAAATCTTCATATGCTCCTAAGAATTTTGTGATAGCATCATTGAGGAAAAGATGTCCAAAGATGGCTTTTGATCAAATGTGAGAAGATATGGGTTGGTTAATTTCAAAGGACCACTAAAAATGTGATTAACATTTGGAAAGAAAGAAGGCTACTTATAAGGATTAAATCCTAAACTATAGGTATGTTCACAACCATTATTTGTTAAGGGTGCATGTATTCCTTGTTTGAACTTTCCACAACCTTGAAAATTAAAGTCATGTTTAGTGAGCAAATGATAACCGAGACCATAATGAGGAAACATATCTGAAAGAGTTTAGGGAGCTTTGTAGGTCACTATGTTATAACAGTCGTTTAATAGTTTCAATGGTCTCGTTAGTTGATGTAGAAACAAAGTTATTACTCAACTCACTTGAAAGAGGAGTGGAAACAACTTTTTTTAGTTTTAGTTTTTTCTTGAGGTTTCATGAAAGAGAGATTGGAAACCTGATACTGTCTAATGAAGGTAGGAGTAAAACCTAAAGTGCCACAAGAATCCTCAAAAAAATTAGAATATGAGGGTCCTTCATTCGATTGAGTTTCATCCTCAGCTCTAATTTCTTGTTTTTCCTCACTGGGCTTCAGGTCCCTAGATTATCCACTATTTAAAAGACTGTTGTGTGTGTGAATTTTTTACCTAGCTGTAGACACAACACTTCAGTAAACATTAAAGGTTAGCAAAAATCAAAATATGCAAATAAGAACAATATAGCTAACCAGATGATTTACTGCCTTCTAGTAGGTGCGAGTATGGTATTCTCAGATTAGACTGAGATCAGTGACAATGCAACACCTAAACAAAGGATTTAAATGATGAAAGCAATAAAATATGAATGCAAATTAATCTATTTTTAAATTTTTCTTGATGCAATACGATGAGAAAAATTGATAATAAATTAATCTAAATGGATTGAAATGATATGCAAATTAAGCTAACAATGATATGCAATATGAAACTAGAATGAATTGAAAACAAGATTGATCTCAAAAAATGCTGATTCGCAAGAAGCTTGATGATTCCTCTGATGTCAATTCGCCAGAGTAAGTATGCAAATTCTGTGGATGATTTGTAAAGAGCTGAGCCTTGATTTTATAGAAATCCAGGGTTTGAGGGTTCATGGAAAAAGTCATAAATCACTCTTGATGAACTCATGTTGATTTTTGAGTTAACAAGAAATTAGAAATAGATAACTCATAAAATCATGCAAAATCAACTTTGAACTCAAAATAGATGTTGAGTTTCGAAAAGATAACAACTTGAATTGATTTTTTGATTTAAAGTTTAATTGCTCTTTGAATGTGCACAAATAATCATGAATTAATTAAATAAATAAAGTGATTTATCTTCAACTTAACTGATTTTAAATTTAAAAATAACTGATTTGTGGGTTAATCAATTATTTTAATCAAATTTTTATTCAAAACTATATTATTAAATATTGACAGCTTGGATTTAATCAATTAAATAAATATTTAATCAATTATTCGTAGGAGATTTGATTTATTGTCAAAATTAAATAATATAATTAGGAATAAATAGAATTAAATCTAATTAAATAATTAAGTGGCATAATTAAATTAATTAATTAAATATTCATCATATTCAATTAATCAACTTTAGGATAAATATGATTTATCACCAAATAATATTTAAAATAACTGATTTATGGGTTAATCAATTATTTTAATCAAATTTTATTCTAAAACTATATTATTAAATTTGACAATTTAACTTAATCAATTAAATAAGAATTCAACTGATTATTTTGAGAAAATTTGATTTATCGTCAAATAAAACAATATTAATTAGGAATAAATAGAATTAAATCTAATTAAATAATTAAGTGGCAGTATTAATCTAATTAATTAAATATTCAAAATATTCAATTAATCAAACTTTAGGATAAATAGGATTCATCGCCAAATAATAATTAAATTAAAGATAATTAGAATAAATAGGAATATTGCTAGGAATATTTCCCGATGCAGAATTTATGATAAAATCAATTAGGATTTCGATAATGTGCAGATGTGCCTTAGGTTAGGACTTCGATGTCGATTTCATTCGAATTGAAGATGTAGGAGGTTAATGAACCTATAGCGCATTTTTGGGGTATTACATTTTGCTCCTCTTTGAATCATTGTGCAAAGTGCAGTGGTTCAAAGAATAGTCTATGTTTTGATATATGTATTGAACTGATTTGAAAGATTAAAGATTGAAAGATATCGACCTAGGCCCAGAATGACCAGGAATCGAGATGATGCTAGCTATATCAACAATGAACCGGTGATTATGAAAAAGTGTTAAAATGCCTGATTCTGAACCTTATGATTGCGAAGAAGTGAGCGACTGATTCTAGACCTCAATGTCTTTGTATGAATCATATTGGTATCACATCCCGAACCCATCAATTATGAAGAAACAAGGAAATGATGCTAATGAACCGATAGTTACGAAAAACTGATATAGTTTACAAGATAGATTTGGATACTAGATGAATCTGATATGCCCCAAGAGATGATAGATTTGCCCCAAGCGATGAGGACTTTAGATGAATCAGCAACTAGACATGGTTGTTGTCTTGATTATTGAGGAAAGATTGATTGACAAAATTGAGTTACAGACTTTGAATTATGTGCAATGCCATGCCCCCTTCGGGATGAAAATTGAAATCTGACAAGAAAAGTCAGTATTTATAGTTTAGAAGCATGTTAATTGATTTGAGAAGTGGTTATACACGTCCAAGAACATGTTTTACATCATTTAGAGGTCCTGAAGACCAAGTTTGACTAGGTTTGACCATGGTTAACCAAGTTGAAATTTTGATAGTTTGATGTAAGATAATCAGTTAAGTTGAATTCTAGATTTCTTTGATGATTGAAGGTTGATTATGCAAGTAGTGAAGAATATAAATGATCTTAGATTTTGATTTTGATCCCAAAAAAGGATTCTACTTGCTGTTTCGTTGGAGGAAACTTCATGTGAGATTAAGCTCTTATGATATGTTTTTAGCATTTTTGAAGAATCATTTAAGCATTTAAGTTTAATTCAATAATTTGTGAGATCATGCAATCATGCAAAGTGCAAAATGAAATGCAGAATGAAATGCAAACCTAGGACCTAGGACCTAGTCACTGATCATGTGTCGATTTGTTATCATCATTGAACTTTTTAGGTAACCGGATAAATCAATACAATGCCCACTAGTTATGAAACCATAGACATATGAATATTGATTTGTATGCGCATGAATCAATACAACGCCCACTGGTTAGATAACCATGGACATATGAATATTGATTTTATTTCAGAATGTTGGAGTAGATATAAGCACCAAGACACAAACGCCAGGATGACCTGAATATCATGTCCATTTTGATATAGCAATTTGTATAAGCATCAAAACATAGACATCATGATGACCAGAATATGCCTTGCATACAAACACATCAAATAGTCAAGAGATCATTCTAAATCCAATGTGAATTACCCGTAGTGACCCTTTATCATTCACATCCTTAGGTAAGATCGCATTTCACAATAGGAGAAAGAACTCACTCAAAAAAAGACAATAGTTAGATCAAACTTCCTTGAATTTTCTAGGTATCAATGGTCGAGGTACGCATGGCCATCCAATATGAGATAGAGGCTCTAATAGACATACACCATTTCAATCCAAAATTTTTGAAGTTATTAGATTTTCACATACAAGAAGAAAACAAAGAAAAGATTATGCCCCCAGTCATCACTCTCTAAATCCTGTAAAGGACATCATTGAAGAGCTCACGGGAACAAAATATGCAAAAATCTCAATGTGAATCAGTAAGCATACAAGGAGATAAAAGCATGTAAAAAGCATAGATTGTTTTCAGTTTGTGTTGATGTTTGTGTTTGATTGCGTTGTTGTAGATGCAAAATCCCTTTCTGGAGAGGAGACAGACTGACTGACTTGGATAAAGATTCAAAGGACCTTGACTGGATATGACTCATCTAAGGTATACTAGAGACCATAGGATATGACATTGATTGCCCCCAAGTGTTAAGCATTGATAGGATATAGACGTTTGAGCTAATTGGTGTATAGACCGACTTATTGAAAATAGGAATGCAAAAATAAATTGGGAAATATGTACAAACTAAAGCAAGACTGAAAGCTGGGAAAGACCAAGATTGCACTGATAGATGGAGCATTTTGAAACAAGTGGCACCCGTTTGCCAGGTTTTCACCATCTTGGCAGAGATTCTATTTTTTCTACCAAGGCGCCTGTTTCCAGGTTGTCACCAAGGCACTTTTTCTTTTTCTCATTTTTTTGTATTTTTCATTTTTTAAATTTTTTTTCATTTTTTTGATTTTTTTGTGAATCATCAAGGCACCCATTGCTAGGTTTTCACTAAGACGTTCATTTTTTTTTGACTTTTTCAGATTTTTAAGATTTTTTCAAGACAATTTACCATAGACTGAATGCCTTAGGCGTAGAATTTCTTCAGATGGAGAATGTTGATTGGTTCTCAGAGAAATTCTCCTTTAGTCGTTGAGAGTTGATAGGCACCAGAGCCAAAATTAGCAGTGATAACAAAGGGACCCAGCTAATTAGGTTCAAACTTCCCCTTGCGTTCTCTATGCAATTGATTTTTAGGATTCTCTCTCAAGACTAGATCACCAACCTAAAATTCTCTATGTCTGACTTTCTTGTTGTAACCTCTAGACATTCTCTTTTGATATACTCTGAGATGATCATATGCTGCTTATCTGCACTCATCTAGTAGTTCAAGTTCTTGCAACCTAGACACTCTATAGTCATCATCGGTTACTAGACCATGCATTTTGATTCTTAGTGATGGGATTTCAACCTCAATAGGCAGTACTGCTTCAGACCCATAAACTTAAGCGAAAGGTGTAGCCCCAATAGGCATTTTGATACTTGTTCTGTAGGCCTAGAGAGCTAGATTGATCACTAGATGCCAGTCTCTTCCAGTTTTATTAACTGTACGGTGCAAGATTTTCAATAGATTCTTGTTAGAAGCCTTTGCTTGTCCATTCCCTTGAGGATAGTAGATAGATGACCAATGTTGTGTAATCTTGAATTTGGCAAATAAATCATCCAAGTCTTTGTTCTTAAATTGTCCACCATTATCTGTGACTATGGAATGTGGAATATCATACCGGCATATGATGTAGTTCAAGATGAACATAGATATTTGTTTTCCAGTTGCTTGTGTCAAAGGGACTGCTTCTACCCATTTTGCAAAATAATCTGTAGCTATGATTATATGGGTATGTCCATTAGAAGAATGAGGATGTATAGCTCCTATAAGATCAAAGGCCCATTGATGAAAATGCCATTGTGTAGTGAAGGGAATTAGATCTCTCCCTGGAGCATGAATTAAGTTGCCATGTACTTGGCACTTTTGATAGTTCTTAGCAAACTTGATAGACTCTTTCTCCATTTCAGGCCAATAGTACCCAGCCCTAATAAGTTTTCGAGCTAGTGTTAAACTATTCGAGTGTGACCCACAAATACCATCATGGACTTCCTCTAATGCACGTTGAGACTCTTCCCATTCTAAACATCTAAGGATCGTACATCTAGACCTCATTTGTAAAGATCATGACCAATGATGACATACCGGGAGGCATGGCAGATAAGGTATCTCTTTTCATGACTATTAAAGGTATCGGGGATGATTTGGTCTTTGAGATAGGAGAATAGGTTTTTATATCTAGATGAATCATGACCTACAACAATGCAAATCATATGGGTATCAGGGGAATCATATGCAGGATAAGGTAGTGCTTCCACCAGGAACTCGTAGCGTAGCTCATGTTCAGGCTGCTGTAATAAAGTAGATAATGTTGCCATTGCATCGACAACCTTATTCTCTATTTTAGGTATTTGCTCAAATGTGATAGATATGAAGTATTTCTTTAGATCATCTACCATTCTCTTGTATGGAATGAGCTTTTCATCTTTAGTTTGGTACACATCATTGACTTGACGGATTACAAGTTGTGAGTCTCCATGAATGTGTAATTTTGTTACTCTCCACTCAATTGCCATTTTCATGCCATTAAGAAGGGATTCATATTCAACAATATTGTTTGTGCAAGGAAACTTGATTCTAAATGCTTTTGGGATTGAGTATCATTGAGGAGTTATAAACAATATGCCTGCTCCAGATCCATTCTGTGTATAGGAGCCGTCAAAGAATAACTGCCATTCTCTAGAAGAAAGATTCATGATAGAGGAATCTAGGAATTCCATTTGCATTGGTGTATCATCAAATAAAGGTGCATCTACTAATTGATCAACAATAACTTGGATTTTAATATCTTTTCTTTCAACATATTCAATGTCAAATTCACTTAAGAGCATGACCCATTTGGCTAATCTACCCGTGAGGGCAGCTTTGCTTAGTAGGTACTTTAGTGGATCAATCTTATATACTAAATGTGTAGTATGAGCCAACATATAATGTCTCAATTTATGTGATGCAAAGACCACAACTAGAAAAGATTTCTCAATCATTGAATATTTCTTTTCATATGCCACCAATGTTCTACTGATATAGTATATAGCTCTTTCCTTCTTGTTCTCATCATGTTGTGCAAGCAATGCCCCAGTGATGTATCTGTAGTGGAGACATATAAGATCAAAGGCTTCTATTGAATGGGAGGCATCAAGATAGGAGGATTTGATAGATATTTCTTGATATGATTAAAGTTCTTTTCACATTCCTCGCTCCATGCAAAGGTCACACCTTTATGTAATGTCTTTGTAAAAGGTTGTGATATGTCTGCTAGCTGAGATATGAAACATCAGATAGATTGAACTCTACCTTGCAATGTCCTCATTTGACTAATGTTCTTGGGAGGTTGCATCTCCATTATAGCCTTTACTTTAGCTGGATCAACTTCAATGCCCTTCTTTGAAACTATGTATCCTAAGAGCTTTCTAGAAGTGACACCAAAAGCACACTTCTTAGGATTTAGTCTGAGACTAAATTTTTCCATTCTGTCTAGTATCTTGCTCAAGTCATTTAGATGTTCAACTCTAATCATAGATTTAGCCAAAGTATCATCAACATAATCCTCCATAGTTCGATGCATCATGTCATGAAAGATAGATGTCATAGGTCTCTTATATGTAGCACCAACATTCTTAAGCCCAAATGGCATGACATTCCAATAGAAGGTGCCCCATGCACATGTGAAAGCGGTTTTCTCTTGATCCTCTAGAGAAATTTTTATTTGATTATATCCAGAAAAACCATCCATTAAAGAATACATCTCAAAGCCCATAGTCATGTCCACTATCAAATGAATGTTAGGTAATGGAAAATCATCCTTAGGGCATGCTTTGTTTACATCTCTAAAATCTGTGCACACTCTTATTGATTTGTCTAGTTTAGAAATAGGTACAATATTAGAGATCCATTTTGCATAATCAATAATGTGGATAAATCTGGCTTTTAGGAGCTTCTCTAATTCAACTTTTACCAAGAGTGCAACATGTGGATGCATCTTTCTCAATTTTTGCTTGACAGGTTTGACGTGGGAGCTATAGACAAATGGTGCATTATAAGATCAGGATCCAACCCTAGCATATCTAAATATTTCCATGCAAAGTTGATCTTCTTCTCTCTTAGGAATGTTGTAAATTTTTTCTTTTCTTCTTTTGATAAGGATTGTGCTACATGGATCAACTGTGGTTCTTCTGCTGTTCCCGAATTGATAGATTTAGTGGGCTCAATTAGAACTGGAGATCTCTCCTGTAAATGACTCAGAAAGACATCAAATATCTCATCCTTAGGTGCCTTAAAGAGGTTTTCACCTTCGGATAGGTCTTTTATTTTTACTTTTGTAGGTTCTGAGACTGCCACAAAGTCATTTTCACCCTCAGAACTCCTTTTCTTTTTATTCTTATTCTTATTTTTCTAACTAAAATACTTGATGTCTGAATCTATCATGCTAACGCCTAATTCATTGATGGAAGTCCTCATAGGCTCAACTACATTTAGGTAGCAAGCAAGGGCATAGTCATTGGGAAAGGTAGAAATACCTTGGTTCAAGTTGGTGGATGTTATGTCAAGAAGGTCAGGGCATTAGATAGTCAAAGTGGTGAAAGATTGGGAAAGAGTGTTTACGGATATGGATCTGTCATCATTGGTCCTAACCTGATGCTCGAGTTCAAAGGTGATATTACAACTTAAGACATTCAATTCATGAATAGGCTCAATACCATTGTGGAAATATACTTCAGCCATCGGTGGATCAGACTCGATAAGTTCATCATTTCACTCTAGACTTACGTTAGGTTGAGGTGCATATTGGTGAATAACATCAACATGCTTTTCTGTAACAAGTTCATCTGGTTCTGGAATGATTCCCCATTCATAATCATTTGATTCATCTTTTGTTTCTTCATCTAGACCTCTAGGAAATCTAAGAACATAAGTAAAGTCAGGATGAATACCCCAAAAAGGGTTACCCTCAGATTCTGATTTGAATTCATACTCATAGGAATCTGTCTTAGAATAACTACCACCTTCCTCTTTTTGATTGCCTTCAAGATTAGTTGGTTCTTGTGTTGCAACTATCTCTTGCTCTATAGTAGGTTCTTGTGTTTCTACTACATTAATTCTTTTTATTGGATCATCTTCAACTTCAAGGAGGTCTTTTATTTCTTTAGGCAAATGCTCATAAGGAATGAGCTCATCGGTGGTGTCTGAATCATCACTATCAAATTGTTTAGTTATTTCCCCCTTTAGTTGATTTGCTACGGAAGGCTCAATTTGTTCTAGAACATGCGGGGAGTTCTTGCTAAGATAGAAAGGCTTCTTTGTGTATCCTAGACCTATTGTATTCTTGTTTTCTTGGCCACAATGATCAAGAGGTGACAAAAGACCTTTACCCTGTAGTCCTAGAGGTCCTTTTCCTTTATATCCCATCTTTGTAATCAATTTATCCCCTGGGCCATATGACTTAGAGAGGATATTTAGTAATTTAGCATCACATTTTTGGACAACTTGAGATTTAGGTTCATCTTTGTATAGCCATGCAAGCACAACTTCATCCTCTTCAAACTCCTATTTAGATACTTATTCTGCAACAAAATTTCCTTTATATGCTTCAAGAGGTTCTTTAAATTCGAGCTTGGACTATTTTAGAGTTTGTCCATAAGACTTAAGAGAGATAGGGAGAGATGTCAAAGATAAGATTGGCTCTATAGTATATGCTCCCATACCATTTTCTTTGATTTTAACCTCTTTAGCAATGTCTTCCATCTTGGAGGTTGACACAATGTCTAGCTGCTTAGTGGAAGATTCTCTATTATTGGGAACAAGTTTATCTGCACTCTCTTTCAAGGTATTGCAAGTTGTATACAAATCAGCTAGAATCATCACCTCAACTCCTTCATAAGGAAATTTCAAACACTGATGGAATGTAGATGGAATGGCTTTCATGTCATGTATCTAGGGTCTTCCTAGGAGGATATTGTAAGCCAAAGGTAGATCAAGAACTTGACATATAGTATCTATGATGACAGGACCTACTCTGATAGGTAGGACAATAGTTCCCTTAGAAGATCTTTCTTGCTCATCATATGCTTTGATAGTTATCTTCTTCCTAGGATCAATGGCCATTTCTAAAAATCCCAATTGTGTAATCAAGCTGAAAGAACAAATGTTTAGGCTAGCGCCTCCATCTATCAACACACGTTTGACATGACAGTTTTGGATCAAGACTTGTATATGCAAAGGCTGGTTATACGGATGACTCAAGGAGTTATCATCTTCCTCTAAAAAGGAAATGTACTATGGAGATGTAAGATGACCAACCATAGTCTAGAATCTATCTAAATCAAGGTCATCAGGAACATTGGATCCGAGCAGAGCTTTGTCTAGAATGGCTCTATGAGCTGGAGATATCCGAAGCAACTCAAACATGGAGATTTTAGCATTTGTGTGTTGGAGTTGTTGGACAATACTGTATGAAGCAGACCTCGTGTCTTTAGGATTTGAAGATTTAGATGTAGCCTTCTGTTTAGAAGCAGATGAAAGATTGAAAGGCACCTTAGGGAGAATTGATGAATCTAGTATTTGTCCTTGTAGGTGTGCCTAAGCTTGTGATCGAGTAACTGCATTAGCTAATTGATTATCTCTATCTCTTCTTACAATTGTGATGACATTACAACACTTAGATAGGCATGGTTCAACCATATTGATAACAACATTGTTTCCTGAGTAGGCATAATTGACTTTAGCACCCATATTAGGTTGAGAAGAAGAATCTTCTTTACCATGTTTAGGAAATGGTTATGTGAATGCTGTATGATCGTTATTGCTCTTATGATTGTCAATCATGATGTCGCCATTATCAATTTTGTCTTGTATAATGTGCTTCAAGCAAATACAGTTATTAGTCTTATGACCTTTATTGCGATGGAATTCATAGAAATCGTTCTCTCTCCACCATTTTAGTTTAGCTTCTGGATCAAAGACTTTCATCTTAGGCAAGTAGATGATTTTGTTTGCCAATAGAGTTTTCATGGCAGATTCCAAGGATTCTCCAAGAGGAGTGAATTTGCGATTAGGATCTGTAGCCCAAGGTTTGTAATCATATGACTTTTTGTTGGACTCTGTGGCTTTGGCTTCAAAAGCTTTGATGGCTTGGGTACCAATAGTAAGATTGAAAGCAGGTGCCTTAGATGGGGCATGGATATTATCAACAATTCCATCTGTGGAAACACCTTTATTCTTGTTCCATTTTTTGTTCTTGTCCTTAGAACTAAATCCAGATTCATACTTGTCTTTTTGAAGTGATATGTCTCCTTTTTGCACAAGTACTTTCTTAATTTTGATCGCATTATCTACCATCTTGTCAAAAGATGTATGATTTTGCATTTGTAAAGGGTAGTTGATTTCTGGAACAAGATTTTTGATGAAGATTTCTAGCTTCTTAGTTTCTAGAATAGATCTAGCATATAGAGAAAATTTCTTCCTCCACCTCTTGAGAAATGTCAGAAATGGTTCTCCTAGATATTGTTTCAGATTGCAGAGGTCGATCATGGTGATTGAATGTTGAATATTGTAGGAGTATTATTGATAGAACAATTTGATTAACTCCTCAAGAGTTTTGATAGTAGGGGGCATTCTAGAGAACCAATGAATGGCTACTCCTCCCAAAGATCGAGGGAAAAGATGCATTAAGTAGGTTGGTTTGTGCATAAACTCCATAGATTGAGTACGTAATTCTTTGACATGATCTTGAGGGTCAGAGTTTCCATCATACTTATCATATTTAGGCATCTCCACTTTTTTAGGGAATGGCGGCATGTACAAGTCTTTATCAAATGGAAAAGGACATAGAGCCTCCATGGAGAGCTCTTTAGGTTCCTTTTCTTTCTCAAGTTTGTTAAGTTTGACTTGCATGACATGCATCTATTTCATCATAGCCATGATAGGAGTTTCTTCCTCATGTGTAATGATATCTTCCACATTAAAGTTTGGAGGAAGTTTAGCTCCTTGATGAGCTAACTCTAGAAAGTATGCTTCTCTATCTTCCTTCAAGAAATGTTTCATCATTCTTTTGAAGTCATCATCGTTTTGATATCGAACAATTTCAGAAGGTGTAGGTTCTCGATTCATACTATGTTGAGATTGGTGTCCTTGAGACCCGTGATGTGTCCCTCCATGAGACATGTTAGGAGTTTTAGGGCTCCCTGGATTAGATCGAGGTGAGGTTTGTTGATTACCTCCATGAGTTGATGGAGGGGATACGTAACCAATTTTCAATCAAAAATTGCCAAGACCGTCGTCTTCGTAAAGACCAGAATTGTAGAGTTGTTCAAGAGTTGGGGCTTGGAGAGTATTTAGAGGTATTTTATGGGATACCTCTCAAGATTTCTTGTGTGATGAAGCTTTGGTTTCCACCATTAACCTTGGGTGAAGCCAAAGAATAAGATGAAGACAACTAAAGAATGAATTGATTCTAGAAGAGAAAATGACGCAACCTTGTCAAGATTGAAGTGATTAAAGAATAGATCGGATGTAAATGAAGGATACTATGCCATAGTAGTGTGGGTAGACACCCAACAGATGGCGGTCATGAGCTCACAACACTTAGTCGTTTAGTAAAAAGATTGAATTTTGAAGATAATTTTGACAAGGTTTTGACACAAAATGAAAAAGACTCAAATCGATAAATCAGAAGGCTAAATCGGACTCAAGTGACCACTTTAGGAAAATGAATGTATTCGTTATAGGTTCCGCTCTATTCTTGACACAATGATTTGTTTGACAGATTCTAGAAATAGGTTGTAAAATTGGATTTCTGACAAATTTGACCAATCTCTGACAACTTTGACTTTGGCTTTGATACGAGTTTTGAAATTTTAGGATGAATTTTGACACCAGAAAGGATTTTTGCTTCAGATTTGCAATTTTTTAGTTTTTAGTACTAGTTTGTTTGCAAATTTTTCTGTCCAGTTTTTGAAGATCTGTGTAAAAGTTTGTCTCAAGTAACCAAGAAGATATCAAGCATGCAAAATAGCAAGCAAGGGAAGCAAGCAATCGTCTAAAAATAATGAACAAGGGCAAAAGCAACCTTGTGCATGAACAAGCAATAGTGACTTATTGTGCTAATCCCTAGAAGTGCTAATTGTGTATGTTCCAAAAAGTTTTTCAATAGTGCACATAGTCCTAGAAAAATTAAAAAAATTTGGCCTCACTAGGGTTTGTAGTAATGGTCTGACTCTACAACTTTTGTAATCTCAAGAGGGAGAACTCCAATCCAGGCACACCGGGGTTTTGACACAGTCTGAGAAATTAATCAATCAGGAGTTGCTAGGGAGATCTGACAGCCCAACAAGAGACCACACTTATGAAGATTTCCTCCACAAAGACATTTATATAGCGACTGCTACTACCACGATGAAAATGGCTATTACCGCTTGAGGTTCCATCCACGTGGTTGACCCAATTAAGGGAATGTCCACTACGGTTAATCCTCTCTAAAGGTGACTCACAAAAGATACCACAAGGGGACTAGATCAGATTCAAGGATCTGGGTTTCTGGTACTATCCAAAAAGGAAGTAGAGCATAATCCCCTAACCTCTTCACTTCACCAAGACAAAGTAGACAGATTAATCTGACATGCTAAGACCAAGATTATCTCACAAAGATCTATGACATCAACTACTTATGATCTATCAGCCTCTCCAAAGAGAGAATATATCAATCAAAAGTTGAAGACACACGAATCTAGTAGAACGTGAGACTTTCTCAGTACCTTCCCTACCTATAAGGGGATCCTTCATCAAGAGGAGATTTTCATGAATAAACAAGAGAAAGAAGCTCAATCTCTCAAGATCATCCAAAAATAGTGTTCATAGGGCCTATTTACTATGTGTAACAGATATGCAAAAAGTAAATCTATGTTCATTTTATAGCCCAAAAATTGAAGTCTGATTTATGAAAGCAGGAAAGACACTCAAGCTAGACACGTGAGATGTTCATTTTATGTCAAAATTGAAATGTTTTCAGATGTAGTAGAATACCTGAATTCCCTCACAATGTGCTTAGTAGATTTTACTTGATTTTTAGCTTTGTTAAGCAATCCCGCACAAGCAAGCCACAAACTCTCCGACAAGAAAACAAGCAAACATGATATGCAACGTATATTCAACTTATGAAAACCCTAGGGTTAGATCTGAAAATCTATTATTAGGAGCAATAATAACCAGCAACTAATCGAAATGACAACTCATATCATTCATTGAACCATGTGAAAAATAAGTGCATACCCATCACAAAATTTTATTTTTTTGTTGCATTTGACCTAGTCAACAAGATCTGATTTTTTTTTATATGATTTCAGCCACAAAAATAGAAATGAAAAATAAAGACCCCTACTAAAAAATAAAGAGCTTTCCAAAAATGTAAAATTTTTAAAAAAATCTCTTCATTTGTGCCCTAGAGACCCATTTTACCAAAACAGACTAGTTTTTATAAATTGACTATTTGAGCTATTATATTGCATCCAAATTTAAAACACAAAGAATGGACCCCCTATATAATTTAAAGAGATTTCTGAAAATGTAAAAAATTCTAAAAATATACTGATTTGCGTCAGAAATTAATTTTTTCTTGAAAATCAAGAAAAAATTATTAAAAATTTAAAACATCGTAGAAAATTTTAAATTTTTTATTGAAGTTTCCTTTATATGTCTCCAACTTGAAAAAAAATTTCAGACCAAAAATCCAAGCCATGTGGGAGATAAAATTAAATCTTTAAAACTTTAAGGTTTTAGCTCAAAAAAAAAAATCAAAACCAGTATGTAAAGGTGGGTTGCCCCACGGTGGGCACCAGAAATGTGTGTGTGAATTTTGTACCTAGCTATAGACACAACACTTCTGTAAAATATTAGAGGTTAGCAAAAATCAAAATATGCAAATAAGAACAATATAGCTAACCAGGCGATTTACTGCCTTCTAGTAGGTGCGAGTATGGTATTCTCATATTAGACCAAGATCAGTGACAATGCAACACCTAAATGAAGGATTTAAATGATGAAAGCAATAAAATATGAATGCAAATTAATCTTCTTTTTTTTAATTTTTGATGCAATAAGGTGAGAAAAACTGATAATAAATTAATCTAAATGGATTGAAATGATATGCAAATTAAGCTAACAATGATATGAAATATGAAACTAGAATGAATTGAAAACAAGATTGATCTCACAAAACGTTGATTCGCAAGAAGCTTGATGATTCCTTTGATGTCAATTCGCCAGAGTAAGTATGCAAATTCTGTGGATGATTTGTAAAGAGCCGAGCCTTGATTTTATAGAAATCCAGGGCTTGAGGGTGCATGGAAAAAGTCATAAATCACTCTTGATGAACTCATGTTGATTTTTGAGTTAACAAGAAATTAGAAATAGATAACTCATAAAATCATGCAAAATCATGCAAGAACAACTTTTTAACTCAAATTAGAAGTTTAAATCAACTTTGAACTCAAAATAGATGTTGAGTTTCGAAAAGATAACAATTTGAATTGATTTTCTGATTTAAAGTTTAACTGCTCTTTGAATGTGCACAAATAATCATGAATTAATTAAATAAATAAAGTGATTTATCTTCAACTTAACTTATTTTAAATTTAAAAATAACTGATTTGTGGGTTAATTAATTATTTTAATCAAACTTTTATTCAAAACTATATTATTAAATATTGATAACTTGGATTTAATCAATTAAATAAATATTTAATCAATTATTCGTAGGAGATTTGATTTATTGTTAAAATTAAATAATATAATTAGGAATAAATAGAATTAAATCTAATTAAATAATTAAGTGGCAGAATTAAATTAATTAATTAAATATTCATCATATTCAATTAATCAACTTTAGGATAAATATGATTTCTCACCAAATAATATTTAAAATAATTGATTTATGGGTTAATCAATTATTTTAATCAAATTTTATTCCAAAATTATAATATTAAATTTAACAATTTAATTTAATCAATTAAATAAGAATTCAACTGATTATTTTGAGCAAATTTAATTTATTGTCAAATAAAATAATATTAATTAGGAATAAATAGAATTAAATCTAATTAAATAATTAAGTGGCAGTATTAATCTAATTAATTAAATATTCAGAATATTCAATTAATCAAACTTTAGGATAAATAGGATTCATCGCCAAATAATAATTAAATTAAAGATAATTAGAATAAATAGGAATATTGCTAGGAATATTCCCTGATGCAAAATTTATGATAAAATCAATTAGGATTTCGATAATGTGCAGATGTGCCTTAGGTTAGGACTTCAATGTCGATTTCATTCGAATTGAAGATGTAGGAGGTTAATGAACCTATAACCCATTTTTGGGGTATTACAACTGTTAGGCTTATCATCAACATGAAGAGTGTATATCGCATTGTTGAAAATGAATTTAACTTTACGATGAAGCATGGAGGGAATAGCATGAATTTTATACAACCAAGGTCTTCGTAGAAGAATTTTGTAATTGAGGGGTCTAGACATCACATGGATCAGTGTGAGGCCTCACCCTAGACCAGCCATAGCTTTTCGGTATCATTATGGTAGCCCTAGTGATTGGCTTAATGTCCTGATTAGTTAGTAGATTTTACTCTTTTGACAAAGATTTGTTTACGGTAGATGAGAATGCATTGCATTTTATGATGCTTTCTATATGCACAATGTTGACCTTATGATACATTATGACTAACATTATGATAATTAGATAAATACAGAGGTGTGCAATTAAAGAATTTATGTTGTTATAAGTTGTTAGGAAAATGAAAATCAAGAAATGAATTAGGTTGAGGTGTGTATTTCATTTCGGGTTAAATGTTAGGCGATGAATTATTGATGACTATTTTATGATATAAATATGAATTCTAAATTATGGTTATTTTGATTTATGAATGTTGGGATGAAGTGATGGATTTTATACGCTTACGTAAGTAACTAGGAAAATGGAGATTTGATTCGATTATGATATGAAGAGATTTTTATTATGAATCAAAATGTTAAATACTTAGGAGAAGTTTAGTAGTGTCATGATGACATTTAATTGCAACTAAATTAGATATGCAATATGCTACATGCTTACTTTAGTGAAGAATTGAATGTTTCATGATAAGTTGTATGTATGTTATAGATGATTGAATTAAGATTGATATAATTATTGTATTCTATATGATTACAAGCATGTGATTGAATTATGATTTATATGTGAACATTGTGTTGTAGGTGATTCTATCTACGCAGTTGAATTATGACTTATGTGAAAGTGATTGTATGTATGCATTTGAATTATGGATTATGTGAAAGTGATTAGAAGTATGCATTGGAATTAGGAATTATGTGAAAGTGATTGTATGTATGCATTCGAATTATGAATTATAGGAATGCAATTGAATTATGAATCATGTATGCAAATTAAATTATGAATTATATATGCAATTGAAGTATGAATTGAGTTATGCAAATTGAATTTATTTGATGTGATTATTGAATTCTATATGATTACATGCAGACAATTGAATTATGACGTCTCATTCTATGTGATTGAATGTTCAATTGAATTGTGTGAGAACATTACCTGTTGTGTGATTTCATGTATGCAATTGAGCTATGAATAATGTGTGGATATTACATCTTATATGTTTATATGTGATGGTTTTCTTCCTTGAATTACTAATGCGGCATTGAGGTTTTGCAGGTGGAAGGACCATGGAAATGTGCGGGGAAACCACATTGAATGCATGTGCTAATAGTAAAGCCAAGGCCCCGTCTATTGAAGAGACTAGGGCCTCGTTGTGAAGTGTTTTATTTGTAACCATAATGTGAATGTATGTGTAGGAATGTTAAGTGTTGTAATATTGTGGACATACCTTAATTGTGATGTTAATTATGTGAGTGTCACTTGACACTAGAGTATATATTAACTAAGGTATGTCATGTGGTTGGAGTGTGAGTGCAAGTTCTAGAAGCTTCTTTGGGGGAAAATCCAAGTGCATCCACTTGTCATAGGACCCCAAAGTGAAGTCACATCTTACTTTTCCGTGCATACACTTAACCATGGTTTTTGGAGGGTTAAATGGGACCCTAGGGGGTAGTTTCATGCATTTTGAGGTAGCCCATTCCATTTGCCCATGGGTTAGGGGTATTTTTAGCAGGTTAGGAGCCCAATATTGACTTTTTGACCCCTTCAAAAGTGCCTTTTTGAATTTGAGCGAAAATGCAACTTTGAATGTGGTCCAAGATTGTCCTTTCTTCATTTTGGACCAATTTTAGGTTTCCACTTCCATGGAACACCTTTTTGGGTGTAAGGGGTTGTGTAAGACTTTGGGAAGACCAACCAATGGCATGGGGTTCCATCTGATGGGTGTGCAAATGTGCTTTTTTTTTGTACATTCTTTTTACATTCTTGCCTTGCTTTAAGCCTATCTTAATTCCTATTATGCCATTAATCATTCAAGAATATAATGCATTTAATAAAGTTTTAAGGTATGAAATATTTCTTGAAATAATGATACATCGTGGTTTGTTCTGTTACAGGAACTAAAAATGCATGAGTGGATATGGAGCTAGCCACCTAGTTGGAGAAGTAGTTCAAAGGCTGTCGTTTTGCTATGTTATTTTGGGCAATCAGTTTTAAATGTTTGAATAGATCAATTTATGGTCTTATGTTATTTTGGCCAAGTTGTTTTGTAACCAAATGAAATCTGGATCTATCTATGTTTAGGATGAAGGCCTTCGGCCATTATAGTTTAGATATTAGTAAGTTAGATATTCTGAACCTATATAAGCAAGTGTTAAAATCACAAAGACAGTGTGTGTGTGGATGTGTGATATATAAAAGCTCTGTTAAAATTATCTCTCTGAGTTTTTGGCATTGGAAATGTGGAATCTCTGTAGCAGCATGTGTTAATTTAGTTCTCACCACGCGAACCAGAGGAAGGGCCCCCTCTCGGGAAACTTGGTGAGATCAATCTAGTTTTAGATGTTTACTTTATAGTTGCTGTATAATTTCTTCCATTAAATTCTGAATGTGTGAATATTAATTAGTGTGACTGTTGTGTGTATGAAATCATATCATTACTTTTTTTATTAAGGTTTAAACGCGGGACTTCATTGTTTATTATCTCCTTACTCTGTTCCATTCATTCATTATAGTGTACATCATTATCATTCGTACACCATTCTCGATTACCATAATTCCATAATAAATCCTTAGCCACATTACATACCAAATAATTTCTTGTCGTGAATTCTTACTCCACCTCACATAACTACCGAGCTCCTGTTGCAACTCTTCCTACCTCCTGTCGTAAATTACTCTGTTTCACAAGAGTTCCTACCGCAAACCAATTCTTATCACTTTTCATTCTACATTACTGAAGTCTCGATTCCTGAGTTAGTGTTAGTATTTGATTATATCCCTTAAGGAATTTAAATGATTAAAATAGATGTGTGATTATTTAATTATAGATGAGATTAGTAATGTTTGCTTAGAATAAAACCTTCATTACATATAGATCATGCTTTCATTTGATGTGTGGTTTTACATGTAGTATTCATTCATATACATTTGATTTGTATAATTCTAATTTAGATATTTTCTTTAAATTGCATCTCATCCCCACTTAAGTCGTTATCTTCATCCCTTCAGTAAATTGCCCCAATATCTTTCAACAGTCTATGACCTCGGATTGACATTCAATAGGAGTAAACTGAACGTCCAAAGCAAGACCAAATCTTAAGTTAATTTGAAACACAGTTTTACCCAACACCATCTTCCTAGGATTTTGGGGGATTGAGTTGGAGGCCATTTTAGAGGGGAGTTGGGGAAACAATGAGTTTGTTCACCCACTCTCTACCTTTAGAGACCACTAAACTTGGAGAAGGAAAAAGTTGGGGATAGAAGAAGGAAAAGGCACAAAACTTCACCATTTTTTACATTGGATCATAGGTTGGAGGATCTTGCTCTTCATCTCACTCTTTGTTGTAGTAGAATCTTGTAGTTGTAGTAATTTGTTAAGTGTTTTAGCTCCCCATGGTTGGTCATGGTGAGAGCATGAAATGGTATTTGTGTTTTCTTTTGTGATATGATTTTGGGTTGTTTACTCTTGGCTCAATCACCCTTGGGAGGGAAGAGCAACCAAGAGGGGGTGTGGGGATGGAGGCAACTCCATGTGCAGAGTCTCCTCCATGTGTGGGGAAGGATGAGCTTGGGTGTGTTGTCCCCAAGTAGCCTTTGCATTTTTAGCCCAAGGGGCATTTTTGGGGGGCATAAGGAGGGATTTGGCCTTGTGTGCCATTGATATGAGATACATTGATATTGTGGTCCATGTGTGGCCCTTGATATTGTTTATTGTGGTCCATGTGTGGCCTTATTTTGGCATTGGATTCTCCATGGGTTGCCCACCCTCACCCCATTAAAGGATCAGGTTAGATCCTATGTTTTATCCTTGAGGAAATTTGGGTTTTTGTGGAATGTAAGTATGTTTTGTGTGAGTGTTTGAATGTGCCCCATTCTTTGTGGTTTCCCCTAGCTCGGGGGTGGCCTCTTAGAGGCCTAGGCTGGGAGGTGAGCTCCCATGGCCTTCCTTGAAAATGGTTTTATTGCAGGAAATTGGAGCATTGAAGCCTTCTTGGCGAAGTTAGGACTCTTGAAGGATTTGAAGATGTACTCACATTTGAGTTGTAATACTTTTGTTTTGTGATTATTGTTTTTGTAAGGAAATATGGAATCCTCTTGAGCACAATGCTATTGTTATTGTGTTTGTATTGGAGATAACTCTGCAAGTCATGTATTGTAATAGGTGTTGATGAGCTTGAAAGAGTTGTATTGTGTTTAAGAATTTCTTTCATTATCAAATTGTTGGAAGGTTATCAACCTGCTCTTGTTAATGAATACTTTGTTATTGTGAAAAAGATAAAATTGTTTCATTGCATGATATTGGAATTAATCACTTATGATGAAAGGGTAGAATAGTTTTCCTTCATTGCTAAATGGTATTTAAAATGTATTGCAAAAGAGAAGGCTATTGGAATGAAAAGAGAGTTTTCATAATATTATCAACCTTGTTTTAGGATCAACGTATGTAGATGTATTTGATTCAAGTGAAAAATCAATCTCTAATTTCCACCTTTTATCCATGCAAGTAAAATTGTAAACTAGTCATGTTAATTTAGTTGAGAAACCATTAGTTTAGTGTGTAAACATGGATTGAATATGTATAGCATCAAAGTATTCTATTGGAAATAATAATGTTAGGAAAGAAATCAACTTCCTCTCTATAACAAACCAAAATCAGAAAATAGAATTAAGTGTGTAAGTTTAACTATATTGCAAACACAAACAAGTTATAAGAAAAACAAAAAAAAATTGGCAATGGAGACCTACAGGTCTCTGGAATTTGTATGGGAAAATTTCTCATACAAATTCCATTGCCACAGTCATTATTACTTTCTAAAAATCTGCCAACTTATATTCAAAACTAATAAAATAATAATAAATTTATTATTTCCCTGACATTGTCAATATCCTCTCAAAATGTGGCGCAGGAGTTGGAAAGGCCTGACTTAGCAATTAATACCCTTGTTGTTCATTGGCCTTGCACTTCCATCCTATGTACTTGACTAGACTGCATATTTCATAAAGTTTATTTGACATATTTTTTTATTCCTAGCTCCTGCGTGAGTTTTCCTTAGGGAGATGTGGTTGGATGGAGAGGGACCCAAATTCCCATACTCCCATGTCACCTCAACACTCCACACCAAGGAAAGTGCGCTGGCTTCTTAGCAGGGTGTCCTTGTCTTGGGATTTGTATGGGGTGAGGCCCAAACCCCCATGACTTCATTCTTCCTCCACCCCTTAGAAACTTGCGCAGGCTTTTTGGTTGTCTTAAATTTTTGATAGGAGTTTTGGTGGGCCCCTCCTAACTTCCTTTTCTTATGCAACTTCTTCTTTTATTCTCCTTTCCCTTAATTTGTGCACCCTTAGCCTTGCTTGAGTTGTGGTCCCCTCCCACTTGACATGTGGGTCAAGGGGGAATAGGGTGCTTGGCCTAGAGAAGGGGTAGATGGTAGGTAGGGTGTTTAAGGGATTTAGTAGGTGTTTAGCTAGGTTTTAGGGGAGATTAGTATGTAGTTTAAGTAATTGATATGTTATAATTAGTTTATTAATATATGTCTCATTTAATTATAATCGTCATTCAATTGGTTATTTAATTTAGAATATTATAACTTAACATGTTTTGGTTCAATATAAATTATCTTTATAATTTTAATAAATAAATTTGGTATTAGCTTATGCATATTGCAATCGATGACCAATATTAATAAGAACATTATTTAAAGAATATTCGAGGCAATGTTCTTATACTCTAAATCATCTATGTGGATATTAAATCAATGAAACGTTCGTTAAATTCAATTAATGAAACCTCTTAATTTTGAAACCCTCTTGGTATCATTAATAAAATAAATTATGAAAATTAGACCTTCCTAGATTGTAATCTAGTTGTAGCTAGAAGGGTGACCTAATCGTGAATAGTTTAATTTTAGTTAATTCTTTGCTAAGGGTCACTCTAATAACACAAATAGTGATTTTTTAACCTATTAGGAATCCTTGGATAGGCCTTGTTGACATCATCAAATGCTTATCGAGAATTGTTCATCCTAACCCCTTCGAAACTCGGTTACAACTTCACCGCCTTAATTGAATACTTATCATCGAGTATCCCTTTGGAAACCAACGTTGGTAAAGGACTTATGCTTTAAAGTCTTTTTGAAACTATTGTCAGAAACACCTATTAACCCACAACATTAAATTAGACCTAATTATTCCTTTTTTTAAAAAAAATTGGTGTGATTTAGACTGAATTTTGATGGGCATGACAATCAGGGTATCTAGGATGACTAAACCAAATTTAATAGGTAAAGTTATGATTCCCAAAGTCTTCTTAGAAATGTTATCAAAGCCACAAATATGAATTTTATTAGGTTTAATCATGGACATATCAAATTTAATAGCTTTCAGCATATCTAATCTACACACATTCAAACCTGATCCATTATCAATCAAAGTTCTACGAATAAGATTCACATTAATGAGAACAACAACCATAAGAGCATCATATTGGTTTTAAAATTCCTTGGGAGGAAAATATTCTTGAGTAAAAACAATTTGAGGAGTAGATACAACATTCATACACTCCAAAAAGGACTTGATGTTGTCTTGATTAGGAGGTGGGACATGAAGGGTAGACAAATCCTTTTGCAAAGCCTCGTGATAAGTGGGAGAATTTTGAAGAAGTTCCCACAAGGAGATCTTAGCAGGAGTAGCATGTAACTACTCAACAAGATTATACTCAATCCTAGAGGACTAGGCAAATGAGGTGCTTGGGGAAGCACTGGTTGAGAAGGAGGAAGAGAAGTAGAAACAATTGGAATAGTGGGTTGA
Source organism: Chamaecyparis obtusa (assembly GCA_027943335.1). Taxonomy (NCBI): domain Eukaryota; kingdom Viridiplantae; phylum Streptophyta; class Pinopsida; order Cupressales; family Cupressaceae; genus Chamaecyparis; species Chamaecyparis obtusa. Next base: position 252,916 of record BSBK01006035.1, on the reverse strand, counting down.
GGATTATTCTATGTTTGATAGGTATGTGCAACCGAAGTATAATCAAGTTTTACTTTAAGAACTATAAGAGGCTCATTGTTTTGAGGACAATCCTTAAGAGTAATGAGTGATTGTTGAGGAGGAAGTCCCTTGAGATTTATAAGTGGCTTAGAAAATAGAACTAGTTTTAACAGGCCCAACATTACAAACAGTCTCACACAAAGGAAGTCATGATAAAAAACTATCATAGAGGTTATTTTGGAGAGATGTAGAGGAAGATGATGGTGGAATGGATTCAATTAAGATCTCATTCATTACATACAAAAATTCACTATTCTAAGACACCTCATGAGGTTCACTAACAAATGCATCATCAAAGTACTCATAAAAGAAATCATACGTCTTGAAAGTAGAACAAGCTATTTATAATGAAATGAAATGCAATCAAAGCAAGATTGTTTTTTTTAATTTTTATATTCATAAATGTAATGCATGTAAAAGAAAGATCTAACTACCAAGATCAAACAAGGAGGTTTCACATCAGGTTCACCAAAATGTTCAGGGGGGAAATGGCATCAATGATTCTAATAATGCAAACTAGGTATATCAAGTTTTACACTTTCTCCCTAAGCCATTCAATACAAGAGAAAGAGGGGATTTTGAGAATAACTCTCAATATGACCTAGGTTATATTAGAAAAACCCAAAGGTGATAAGGGATGAAAATGCTAAACCCAAGTTATATTAAGGAAGTATACTAGCAAGGCCTCTTTCATGCAATGTAATTAGATTATAGATATGCAATGAAGATGACAAAAATTGAAACAATTGATTAAGCAAGAAGTATAAGATGAGTCTAGGAACCAAGTAAATGCAATCAGATCAATTTAGATACAGAAACATATATATCCTAACAAATAAAACAAATAATTGGGTACTTGCATCGAAATAAGCAATGGAATATGAATTTTTTCTCTGAAAATCATAGATCTGAGACTATGATAGAACTTTTGACTGTAGATCCATGATCACAATAGAAAACCCATAAAATGTTGTTTATCTAAAACCTTTAAGAAAAGGTCGATCATGTCACCATGTTCTGGAATAGGTTGACCAGGTCACTATGTTCCTAGGATACCATAGCCAAGTTGACCCAACTTCTTTGGAAATGTCTTAGAGAGTGGATTCTAGATCTGTAATCACCAAACTGATAACCTGCATGTGTGTTACAAAATTGGTGTGTTTGGGTGGCTCTAAAGGGTCAACCCCCATATTTTTGGTGATTTCTACCTCCATGAATAGCCATTGGGAAAGATATTATGTGTGTATGTAGTGCTCATGAACCCTAGATTATAGATCTAGAATGTAAAAGAGCTAGTAAATACTAAGAATCTACTCTATGAGTGAAACCCTAGCATGTAAGTGTGCTTGTAAATGTAAATGTGTGCAAAAATATGAAGATACAAAGATCAGATCTAAACATATCATAGAAATCATACCAAGACCCCAAGGATAAAGTACCATAACCATCTTCATGATCCCTTTGCATCTCCATGATGTCATGAAATGCTTGAATGCTTGAATTGAATATATGTAGATGAAGACCTCACTTTGCAATGAAAAAATTAGATTCAACCCTTAACTTTCATCTTGCAATTGCTCTATGTCAGATTTGAGTGTCCACATGTTCTTTTACCTTGCTTCTATCATCATCCATCATGAGGAAAATGAGGCATTGGATTCCTTTTTATAGTGAGTTTCTGAAATTACCTCCGTGGGAGTTGACTGCAGTGAGCCAGAATTAATGAAACTTTGAAATAGGACTGGGCTCAACACTTTCCAACCACCAGGGATTAGGTTGACTTGGTTGACCTATTCTAGAATAGGTGGACTTGGTCAACCTATTCCCCAGGAGGCCAGAGTCTTGGGTTTGTAACCCAAGCTTCAAGAGTTGTAGAGGATCCAGGTGTAATGTGTATCGAGGATTGATAAATCAAGGCTAGATTCAAGAAATTTGGGCTTAGAAAGAGGAGGATGCATATAAATTAGATCCTACCTTGACCTATGAGTGAGAGAAAGGGAAACCAAGGAGGAAGTGTTAGGTCCTACCTCAATTTTGCTTAGGAGAGAGAGAAAGAATAAGGAAAGTGTGTGCTCCAAGTAGAGATGTGCAATGAAAACACACTAAAGAGGAGCTAAAAGGTCATAAATTAAAGTGCGTCCAATTTAAGATAGTACATGGGGTACCCCTCAAACAATTCACCAAGTTATGACATGATTCAATGGTGTCCTCCACCAAATTTTCAACCAATCTTTGTGCCTATGTAACCAGAATGTGGAAGTGTTCCACCAAAACCTCATGATAAACACTATATTCCATTTGATTTTGATCAACCCCATGAAGGATCCCTTCAATCAGGATCTACATCAAATATTTAACCAATACATAATTTGGGATTCATGTTTGACCCTGACAACTTGTTAGACACTTCTTTGGAATCTGAAGACTCACAAACAAGTCACCTTTCACTTAAGGATTTACCAAAGGAACAAATTGATGAGGCTATTAAAAATGAGATGATTCAAAAAATGTCAGAATACATCATGCCTCAAGACCCAAAATGATATCTCAAAATATTAAAGAAATAAAATCCTCAATTGCTATTGGAAGATCTAAATACAACCTATTTTGGAAGAAATTCAACCTTTAATTATTTTTGATGAAGAAAAGGGGAAACAAACCTTCGATGAAACAACCACAAAGGTAATGCAAAAGAGGCCACGATAGGAATTGACTATCAAAATTCCTCAAAAGAATATATTTGGACAAATCAATAACCCCTTATTTGACACAACACTTTCTCAAGGAATAGTTGGTGTTAATAATACTTCCAAAGAATATCCAAAAAGGACATTAAGACTTGATTTCAAGAAATGTATTCTAACAAATCAACAAGAAGTTCCAAAAGATACATCTTCATTTTCTTTGGGGATGCCACATATAGCCTATCTATAAGAAACTAATAATGCACAATAAAGTGGCCCTTTGTAATTGATATATCCAGCAATGCAACATAAGACTTCAACTAATACATTATCTAAATGACCAATTGAAAGTATACCAAGGGTATCAATGGTACAAATGACAAATGTATCTCATGTAACAACCAAAACTATGCCAAGCACATCATTTGAACCAAAGAATAAAAGTATTATCAATATTTCTCCAATTCCACTAAAGGTGGCACAACAAGAAAATGTATCACAATAATAACATGTATTGCAAAAAGAAAATGTATTACAAAAATCACATGTATCACAACAAGCACAAGTGCAAGTTAACATGCTATCTCAAGTAAAGAAAAAAAAAACAAACCAAATCATAAGACTCCAAATCTTGGTGATATAATCACACCTTTGGGATACCAACAAGAACGCAAGAACCAATGACAAGTGTTGCAAAGACAACACTATTAAGTGGGTCAAGGATATCATCTTGTTATACAAAATGTTCAATAGCCACCAAAAGTACAACAAGTGTATCCAAATAATGTACCATAGAAACAAAAATTTATGCAAAAATCACAACAAAAATAGTTTGTGCAATACCTACAATATGTGCTATAGTATTTTGGTCAAATTCCTCCACTTTATCAACAATCTATTTATCCAATGTTTTAGTGGTGAGTGGAGGAACCTCAAAAATATCCAGGACAAAAAAAGTTACAACAACAATATCAACAATAACAACCAAATCAATTTGTTTCTATACCACAACATGATGTTGCATCTAAAGAATCATTAGATACAAAGACTCCAAAAGTTGTACGAAATACTCAACATGATTCTCATCCCACAAGAGGAGTAGTTCATAGACAAAGAGGATATCCTGAGATGTATATGGATTCATTATCTAATGATGAGATGACACAACAACTCAAGCAACTGACAAAACAATTTAATGCATTGGAAATCAAATGTAAGAAGAAACCTTATACACAACATGACTTATGTCCTAATCCATTTGATAAGAGTTTGTATATGCCTCCTTTTTTGAGAAATTTTGAAGTACCTAAATTCAAGAAATATAGAGGGAAAGGTAACCCAATTGATCATATCAAATAATTCTATACCTTTTGCATTGAATTAAATTATGATAACACATATATCATGCATCTTTTTCCCTCGCATTCTTGGTGGACAAGCCATGGAATGGTACTCTAAGTTACCTAGAAACATAAAGTCTTGGAATGAGCTAGTAGACAAGTTTATATCTCATTTTTCTTTCAACATATCAAATGAGATTACATTAACATATTTATGCACAACCAAACAAAAGATAGGAGAATCAATTATGACATTCTTGTTGCATTGGAGAAATCTTGTAAGTCAATGTCTATTTTACATCCTAAAAGAACAAGTATGTTTATTCATTGAGAATCGTGTACCAGAGATGATGTATGAAATAAAAATTAAAAGCCCAAGCACAATTTATAAGATCATGAGAAAAGGAATTAGTATTAAATAATCTCTTATCCGAAAAGGTGTACTCAAGATTAATAAAGAGAATAACAATGCGAGCACTTCAAATAAAAAATTAAAATTTTGGTCTTGGAATAAAAATGTTACAAATGATGGTGTTTTTGATGCACAAATGGTCAATACAACATACAAAAAGATTATTATTAAAGGACCTAATACTAAAAATATACAAATATTTACTCAAGCACCACCTCAAGTGCAAACAATGAATGATACATAACAAACTAGACAACGTCGACCTCCAAGAAATAAGGATCAACCTCCAAGGTAGTTCACACCATTAGGTGAACCAATTGATTATTTATTGCGAAGATTTCTTCAAAACAATTTTATTCAATTACCTGAGATCAGAAATGAGCTAGTACTAAAACCCCCTTGATGGGATGACAATAAATATTGTGACTATCATCGATCCAAAGGTCACAAAACAAATTCTCATTCTCAATTGAAGCACTTGATGCAAGATCTCATTGATCATGGCCTAATTGAAGTAGAACCTCCTACATGTTTCTTCCAATACTGATCATACCATTTTTAAAGACCCATTGATTAATCATGGAAAAGGAAAAACATCTAGTTCAAATTTAAATTTGAAGTCCAATGCCAATTATACTATGACTAGCTATGATTATATCATAAATTGTTTTTATGAGTTAGATGCACATGTGTCCACTATTACCTTTAAAGACAAGAATCCTCAATGTGCAATCACTGCTCACTTTAATAAGATTACTATGCCTAGAGAACCTCGTAGACCCAAAGTCTTGACTGAGTATAAACTTGTTGACCAGCTTGGTAAAACCCTAGCACAGATTTCCATTCTTGAATTGTTGTGTATGTCCCCTTAACATAATAATTCCTTGATATAAAGCTTTAAAAAAATCCATTGTACCTTATGACATTGATGTTGCCCAGTTTCAGGCCATGATAGGGAATTTTTCCAAATCATAACATGTTACCTTCTCATTGAATGATATCTCTCGAGATAGACTTGGTCACAATGATCCCTTACACCTTGAAATTTTTGTCCATACTTGTAAAGTTAGACAAGTCATGATAGATGGAGGAGCGGGACTTAATATATGCGCTTTGGGAGTTATCACAGGTCTTGGTTACACTAAAGTTGATATTAATCCATATAAGAAAATTATAATCAAAGCATATGATGGCACTAAACATCCTTCCAAAGGAGTCATTGTATTTCCTATTAGAGTTGGTCTAGCTATTAAAAATATATTTTTACAAGTCTTGGACCTAGATCTTCCTTACAAAATAATCTTGGGATGCCCTTGGATCCATGCTATGAAAGCAGTCCCATCTAATTATCACCAATGCCTGAAGTTTTCTCATAATGGAGTGGAAATCACTATCCTAGGAGACCCCAATCCCTTTCAATTTTGTACCAATCTGAAAGACACTCCTACACAACAAGTACTTGCAAATAGTGAAGCAACATCAACCAATTCCTCTAAGTACATTGATGCAACCACCCTTACTAAAATGTACAAGAGAAAATTGAAGATTGAAGACAAAGTTTGCAAAGAATATTCGATGGCTCAAGCCTTTCATATTGGGAAATTACCTCTTTCCCCAAAGACTTATGGAAAACTGCAACTACTATAGAGAAAACAATCAAAGATCACTATCCAATATGATCCCTCTACCACATTTACAATATGAGGAGGATTTCATGAATAACATGTCTATGAAAATACATCACATGGATACACAAAGATGAATAAGAATAACAACTTGCACAAATACATGTTGAAAAGTATGGACCAAGGTTCACAATTATGCAGTAAATAGGATATGATGGTTGTAGTGATCTAGGCACATAAAAAAAAGTAATTATTGAGCCTATTACTACACAATGATGATCTCCTAATTTGGGACTTAGATTTAAACCATTGCAAATCATCTCTTTGACTACTAAGTTGAGCTTATGTAAAAATACGAATGCTTTTAATGATGACTAGGCATCTAAGGATACCCATCCTAAAACTATTGATTTCAATGACTAGAAATGGAATTCCTATTCTTCCAGCCCATATGAACTTTACCATGTCTTTGACGACCCTAATGACTTTCCCATTAAAGATAAACATGTTAATGATACCCCCTCCTCCTAAAACCTATCCTCAAGCCTGAATCGAAACTTTTTGGGATCCTAACCATGATGCTTCCAAGGATGAAGCCAGTGACACTGATGAAACCAATATTTATATCTATTCCCTTACATGTGACTCCCATAAAATATGTAATGTTGATGATGAAATCTCCTTAGTATACCCTAAACTGATAGATTGGGATCAACAAGGACCACCGAGCTTGGATCACTTTGAAAATGATAAAGAAATAGTATATTTTTTCAAGGTACAAGAAGGAATGCCATGTGGAAATTATAAATTATTATCCATCATTGACCTTGATTCCATAACATATTTTGGGGAGTCAACTCCATCTTTGAGTCGCAAAATTGAAAATAAAGATAAAAAATAAAAAATAAAAAAGATTAGGTCTTCTAGTGAAAACTGAAAGGTGCCATTAAACTAAAAAAGTAAAAATAAAGGACCTATTCGAGGGTGAAAACCTCTCTAAGGCACTAGGGATGGAAGATTGGACATACCCCCATAAAGATAAAAGTCAACATTACTGATTGAACTAACATAAGAAATTAATTTGGGAACATTTGCGTACTAAAAAATCATACACTTTGCACCCTAATTACAAGATGCTTGGCCAAATGGGTAATGAAATTATCTAAATTTGATATATAATATGTAGACTGAAAAGAAATCAGGGGCCAGGTAATAGTTGATCATCTTAAAGAGGCACCAGTCCAAGATGACCATCCTTTGCTATCAGATTTTCCAAATGAATCAATCTTCACCTTTGTAATATCTAATGAATGATAACTCTACTTTGATGGTTCACATACCAGAAATGGATCAGGAGAAAGAATCATGTTTGTCACTCCATAAGGCAATGGCATACAAAAATCATGTAGGATAGCATTTGAATGTACCAACAATATTGTCAAATATGAGTCTCTAGCCAATGGACTCAAGCTAGCAATTCAATGAAAAAATCAGCATTTAAAAGTGTATGGTGATTCCTAGTTAGTCATCCGCCAAGTTAATGATGACTATGAAACTAAAGATGATAAATTTCTACCCTACAAGTAGCTGAATGACTTCCTAAAGTCTAAATTTGTTACAATCAAATTTCAACAAATTCCCAAGGTGTATAATAAGAAGACAAATGTTATGGAAACTATTTCTTCCATGATTAACATGCCACAAAATGAAGAACATTGTGAATTTCTAGTGGAGCAATTACTAATCCCTACATTCAAAATTATGCAATATGAGCTTGTGTGGTAAATTTTTGGTCTTGATTCCCCATGGTATCAAGATATTTACAATTACCTAAATGGCCAAATCCTACCCCCTAACCTATCTAAGAATGACGTTGATCCCAAATTTGACAAGTTGATATATTTTTCATCATTGGTGATACCCTTTACAAGAGATCATTTGACAAAACCCTCTTTAGATGCCTTGATTTATGAGAAGATGAAACTACTTTACATGAGGTCCATGATGGTATGTGTGGAGGTCATTTCAATGTGTTAAGTCTTTCAAAAAATTTGGTAAGATCTAGCTACTAGTGGCCCACCATTGAGAAAGATACACATAGCTTTGCAAAGAGGTGTTACAAATGTCAGATACATGGAAATTTAATTCACGTCCTGACACAAGGTCTTCAACCAGTTAGCTCTCCATGGCATTTTTCTCAATGAGAATTTGATCTCATAGGGAAGATCACTCCACTTTATTCAAATGGCCACAAGAATATTATAACTGCTACTAAATATTTCACCAAATGGGTTGGGGCCATCCCTATGACTTATATCATTGGAAAATAGATCTCAAAATTTATTCTAAATTATATCATACGTTGCTATGGATTTCCTTTGGCTATCATCACTGATCATGGTATCCCATTCCAACATAAAGATGTTAAAGAGCTTTGTGATAAATCCAAGATTCGTAATGGATTTTCCAGTATTTATTATCCACAAGGCAATGGCCAAGATGAGGCATCAAATAAGACAATAGTCAAGATTCTCCAAAATATTGTCAATGACACTAGCTGAGACTGGCAACTACAATTAAATCTAGCTCTTTGGGCCTACAAAACTAGAATCCACAACCCCGCTAGTGCCACACCATACTCTTTGGTTTATAGTGTTGAGGTAATTTTACCTCTTGAGGTCAAAATTCCATCACTAAGAGTATCATTGCAGTATATAATATATGATGAACAAGAAAAAGTGTCTAGACTCCATGAACTTGAAATTCTAGATGAGTGGAGACAAGACACCTTAATCCATTTGCAAGAATACCAGAACCATCTCAAAATGATCTATGACAAGAAATTCAAAGGTCGTCATTTTGAGATTGGAGATTTGGTTTTGAAGATGAACTACAAGACTTAACAACAATGAGAGAAGCATGACAAATTTGAACCAAACTAGGAAATACCCTACATAGTCACTACAACATATGGTTTTGGATTTTATTAGCTTGCAACACTAGAGGGAGAACCATTTTCAGAAGTAGTGAGCAACATGCACCTCTGCAAGTATTACACATGATCCTGAAAAAAGAACAAAATAATTTTAAAAAAGACATTTAAATTTGAAAAAGAAATGAAAAATAAAAATAAAAAAGGGTTTTATTGATGAAAACTTGGTAAACGTGCATCTTGGCATGCAAAAATAGAAATAAAGAGAGAAATTTTGTCCAAAAGTGAAAACCTAGCAAATAAGCGCTTTGGGAAAGTACCATGGTGAAAACTTGGCAAATAGGCATCACAATAGTAAGTTATTTTTCTAGCATCTATCTTGACTCTATTTGATCTTTATCAGTGTTTTCCTTGACCATATCCTTCGCCATGAATCAATCCTAGTGCCTTTTTATGGCATGTAATTAGTTGATAGTCTTTGTCATTTCCTGGATGTAACCAGTCAATATTTGTCTCATCCTTGGCCTTTGTATATAGTCTATGTTCTGTCCAGTGGTATATATCTTGCATTACTCAAATTTGAATTTGAACTGGGGGCAAGTCTCTAAACATGGTAGGTCTATGGATCACTTGCTTTATTTAATTGGAGATAACAACATGTAAATACTTAATGACCTGAAAAAATATCCCAAAAATCAAATAATGACATGAAAAAAAACCTAAAAATCAACCATGATCCTAAATAAAGACTATAAAAATCATAAAAGGTCCTAGAAAAAACACTTAAAAATAATCAAAAGTCATGGAAAAATTATTAAAATTTGAATATGAAGTTGAAAAAATCATTAAAAATCAGATAACATCATGAAAAAATCTCTAAAAATCATAAAATGTACTAAGAAAATCAGTAAAAATTAGATAAAGTCATGAAGAAATCCTAAAAATTGTAAAAAGTCCTGAAGAAATTAAACACAAAAAAATCACATGCTTCAAAAAACTCTAAAAACTACAAAATTTCTTTAAATCTGCAATAAATTTGTACATATTCATCTTCCTTTTGCAACACAACCAACATGCATGTAGACATCAATTGAAGACTCATAAAAATGCGCTTGAAAAGAAATTAAGTTTTAACAAATGTTGATATGAATTATTTGATCCAACACTCAATCTAATTGGACTTGTTCAATCTTTCAACCAATCAATATATCATCATCAATCTATCTATCTATCAATCATCCAAACTTTCAATTGGTCAATCAATAACAACTTATCAAACCAGGCACAAAAAAGAAAGTAATAATAAAATCAAAATGGTTTTTGGCTCACATGTTTCAATGAGTGTTTTATCTTTTATTGATTTTATTTTTGGTCATGTTCCTATGCTACTCGATGATATTAATTGATTTATGAGAGTGGTTGGGATGGTTCATGATCATTTTTTTTAAATTTATCTTCTACATGTTGGATGTTCTCATGAAATTTTGGGGCATGTCATCCATATGCTTCAAGGTGGATAAGATCATTTTCTATCTGCATCATGTCTTACGCAAAAGGATCACATTATCGCTCTGGCATATTGTGCCATGATGCGCCACATCTATTTTTTTATATAAAAAATAAAGCTCTTGCAACATAAATACACTTTAGGAAATCAATATTCATCTCTTACTAACACTCCATCTAATTGTTTCCTTTTTCTAACACTTCTTTTGTCAGTCCTCATATTTGCCTTGGTCGGTGCTCTTGTACACAAAAAAAATAAGTGCATCTTGCATTCATGCATTCATAAAAGTAGAAAATTACAAAAAAATTATTGCATCCATGACACACATGTATATACTATATTTTAAAAAGTAGAAAAATAAAAAAACATTGCATTCATGTATAAGCAGCCAAACATTACATAAGAGCTATCATCTGATGATAAAATGCAAGAAAGTACAAAAAAATGCATTGAAAATAAAATCATGTATATAAGTATCTATCTCATATAAAAGCATCATAAAGTAGTTGTATCTCATGAATATATGTCAAAAAATTTATCAGAGTACAAACATCAAGGTGTCTGTATATACTAAGGCCCATAGGATCAATATGATGTATGAAATGTCTATTAGAAATGTTCTTTTGCAGAAGAGATATTCTTCTATAATCCTATTCTCTCTATGTCATCTTGGTATCTTCTTGGCCTTGAGGATGAATCCCCTCTTTTTTGTTGCACTATCACCTTTGGTCTAGGTAGCCTCCTCAGTATTGGTACTCCCTAATGTAGAGGAAAGTGGGTTAATTCTATTTGGTGGCTCCAAATAGGGTACAAATTATTGTTTTCTTCTTAGGTCCCTCAAACCCTTCTTCACTCATGCATCAAAGCTAAGATCCATTCGAATTTCAAAACCAACCAAGGTCATGATCCTAGTCTTCTTCAAGACTCCTTCCACTTAGCTCCACACCAATAGAAATGCTCAAATATGGTTCCATGCTTCAACTCTCATTATTAGACACCAATGAGAGCCCTTACTCCATCATCAAAGAGCCTACACCCACAACAAATACTATTGACAATCCACTAAAAAAAACTATGCAAACAAAAAAACAAAAATTCACCTCCTTGTTGTCTTCTAGATAGACCCACACACAGAGGTGAATAACTTTTGAATAAGAATATAACATCTCAATCTCTCTGATGAGGATGGGAACAATTAGGTTTAGAAAAACATATTTAAATCTCATCAAAATCCAATGGTGGATTAGGGAGATATGGTCCCCATACTAAGGGTATTGTTTTCTGAGACAATTATTCAATGCATTTTCCATTTGCATGTTAACTGTCCAAGGATATGGATACTCTCCTTGCTTTTTACCTACATGAAATCAATACATTACACCTCCAAAACATCTAATATGCCTATACCATGAAGTAATGTGGTTATACAAGACTCCATCAACTTGGATGTTCTTATTTGATCAAACTGTCCATGACAGTTCACACATTGTCACAGTCTAGACAACAACCATAACTACACAAGCAATATTTCCAAGGAGTTCTAATCCCAACTGGATCATACAAAAATGAAAATAGAATGCCACTCCACAAATGGATTCTTCAAAAAATAAATAAAATGACAACAAAACTTGATTAAAATGGAAACTTGTTGTTTACATTTTCAAAGCTTTGCTACAGCCGTACATGGTTGTCTAAAAGTTCCAACAAAAAAAACCAGATCTATTTCATTCTTTCTCTCTTCCATTTTCTCAAGATACTCTCCCCTTTCATACACACACCCTATGCTAAAACCCCCTTTTTCAAAAGCTAACTAATTCCTTCCAAAACATGCAATTCTCCAAAACATGTAAAATGTTTCCAAGTGACAAAACAAAGTTGTCAACTTGACAACCACCGAAAACTCTCAGCCCAATGGTCTTATTTTGTGACCTTATAACTATTAACTCACTCCTCACACACACTCCCATGCAAAAACTAAAAAGATCAACATTTTAACTACAGGGTTACCCTTGTAGGGTGCTCTTTGCCTTATCATGGCAACTTTTACAAAAAAACATGGTATGAAGGCACTAATGGCCCAATTACATTAAATTAAGGTCTTCATGGATCAATTTTTGTAACCCCTTTATCTTCTTGGGATGCTCTGTATCATAGTCCCAGGGTGGGGAAGAATCCAAGTCCCATGGATTCAATGGCCCTCTTTCTAGTCTTCCAATTTGGAGCCACTATTTGTGGAGGACCTGCAGCAAGAGTATCTCCACCAACCAAATAAACAATGTACCTGCAATCAAACACAAAGGAGTAAAAAAACACAACTATCATTACTTCAGCATGTGAGCTCTCCATGCTTGGAGGAAATGTAGTCATTGTGGTCTTCTCATGACCAATGCTTGCTATAAGGTCCTTCGTAGTTTCTTTCTCTGATATCAGTGTTGCATTCATGAAGGTATCCAAGTGTTCTTTGTGCCTTTGTCCTAAGCATGCTACTGTTGCTCCAAACTTATATTTCCATTCTTTACCAATGGCTTCCAAATCTTCCTCTAAGAGTTCTTTCTCATCAAGTCCTTGAGGACTTACTTTCTTAGTACCTTCCCCAACTTGTACTGACTCCTTACAATGAACTTCTTGCAGTAACTTCTCCTCTGGAATCACACATTTGTTGCCTTCATGAGTAACACATTATGACACCTTCTTGGCATCTTCATGAACCCTTAGACACTTAGGTTCCTTCACCACCATCTTCTGATCACTCTTCTCTTCCATAGATGACTGCTCAACAAGTTTTTTTTCCTCTTGTTGTGGTTTGTGTAATAGCTCTTTGTGTAAGAGTTCATCCTTCCTCTCTTGCTCCATGAGCTCTTGCAACTCCTTCTTGATTTATTGTCTGCTAGATTCATTTGCCTCTAATGCTTTCCTTAGGATTTTGATCTCTTCTATGGCTTGTCTTGTCAAATTTTCATTCTTTCTTGCTTCTTCCTTCTTCTTTCTCTTTGCTTCTTCTCTTTTCTTTCTTTCAGAATCCATGTACTCCTTGAATACACCATACAACTCCATCTTTAGCAAGGATCTACTTGCTAGCTCTGATACCAATATGATGCAAAGGAAAGTGGGTTACTTCTATTTGGTGGCTCCAAATAGGCTACAACTTACTATTTTCTTCTTAGGTCCCTCAAACCCTTCTTCACTCATGCATCAAAGCTAAGATCCATTCCAATTTCAAAACCAACCAAGGTCATGATCCTAGTCTTCTTCAAGACTCCTTCCACTTAGTTCCACACCAATAGAAATGCTCAAATATAGTTCCATGATTCAACCCTCATTATCAAAAACCAATGAGAGACCTTACTCCATCATCAAAGATCCTACACCCACAACAAATACTATTGACAATCCACTAAACAAAACTCCGCAAACAAAAAAAAAAATTCTCCTCCTTGTTGTCTTCTAGATAGACCCACACACAGAGGTGAATAAATTTGAAGAAGACTATAACTTCTCAATCTCTCTAGTGATAATGGGCACAATTAGGTTTATAAAAACATGTTTAAATCTCATCAAAATCCAATGGTGCATTAGGGAGATATGGTCCCCGTACTGAGGGTATTTTTTTCTGAGATAGTTATTCAATGCATTTTCCATTTGCATGTTAACTGTCCGAGGATATGCATACTCTCCTTGCTTTGTACCTACATGAAATTAATACATTACACCTCCACAACATCTAACATGCCTAAACCATTAAGTAATGTGGTTATACAAGACTCCATCAACTTGGATGTTCTTGTTTGATCAAACTCTCCATGATAGTTCACGCATTGTCACAGTCTAGACATCAACCATAACTACACAAGAAATATTTCCAAGGAGTTATAATCCCAAATGGATCATACAAAAATGAATAGATAATGCCACTCCACAACTGGAGTCTTTAAACAATAAACAAAATGACAATAAAACTAGATTAAAATGGAAACTTGTTTACATTTTCAAAGCTCTGCTACAACCGTACATGGCTATCTAAAAGTTCCAACAAAAAAAACTAGATCTATTTCATTCTTTCTCTCCTCCACTTTCTTGAGAGCCTCTCCCCTTTCACACACACACCCTATGCTAAAAAACCCTTTTTCAAAACCTAACTAACTCCTTCCAAAACATGCAATTCTCCAAAGCATGTAAAATGTTTCCAAGTGACAAAACAAAGTTGTCAACTTGACAACCACCAAAAACTCTTAGCCCAATGGTCTTATTTTGTGACCTTATAACTATTAACTCACTCCTCACACACACTCCCATGCAAAAACTAAAAAGATCAACATTTTAACTACAGGGTGACCCTTGTGGGGTGCTCTTTGCCTTATCATGGCAATTTTTACAAAAAACATGGTATGAAGGCACTAATGGCCCAATTAAATTAAATTAAGGTCTTCATGGATCAATTTTTGTGATCCCTTTATCTTCTTGGGATGCTCTGCATCACTCCCCCACTTCTCAATGTCCTCTAAGAGTATGATATTCTAAAAGAAGGCTTGAATCTTGACACCCACTGATGTCGTGGTCCATCTCTCATGTACATATCCTTCTATTAGTGCATCTCTTCTCAAGTATCCCCTACCAGCCTTGCTACCTCGCACACACCTGCATCCACAATTTTTCCAATGAACTATCATGACTCATCCTCCACTCTATGTGATATGGACAATGATATGTCTTGAGAGGATATTTTTGTATCCCTCTCTACTATCAATCTATCTAGCTCAATTGACAATCTATCTATTTGTGCTATAAATACTAATTGCTTTGTATCCCAAGCTACTTAATCTACATCCCTCTCTACAGTTAGCTTGTCTATCTAGAGTATCAAGTTTGACATATTCTATCTCTACTACCTATCTCCCTCATCAACTGTAATCTCATCCTACATCTTCATGTCCTCGGGAGCCTATATAACCTCATCATATAGTGGAGCCTCTCTATCTTGATCCACCTGCATAGGCACAACATTTGGAATGTCATCATCCTCACTCTCCTCACTACTAAACTCAGTGATGTCACTCTCCTCACTGTTGTTTTTCTCCTCATCCCCCTCCTCAGTGCCACCATCCTCTCCCTCAATATCATCCTCATCATCCTCATCACTTCTATCCTAATCAACTAATATTGGAACTTACATCCTCGACACTAGCACATCTAGATCTGTTAGAGGAATAGGCCTATGCTATGAAAACTATTTGTCATACTCTAGCATGGTACCTTCATTCATGATATTTTCACCTTCTCTCAACTATCTCAGTTGTAAATTATCAAACTATTCATAAGCTACCTATGATTTGATCAGAGCTCCCCATGATCTAATCTCACCTCTTAAGATGCAAATAATGTCATCCTTGCCTGCACTCTCTATCTCTCCCCAAACTGTCTATGCACCCTCTCTGAGAACTGAACCTCGATGACCACATGACCTATAATATTAAACCAAATTAAGTATTGCTCATGTCTATAGTAAGGCAAGTGATCCTCATCATCCCATCCAGGGAAGTCTATGTATGGTCTCCAAGTGAAATCCCTCAATGTATCCATTGCATGCCTAAAGAATAATGTGTATCCCATTGGTCATTGTGCAAGTTCTCTAGCATAACAATAAACATATGGAATATCTAAAATCACAACCCACTCTAAAATAGGACATAATACTACTATGTGCTCGTAAGCCCAAATCTGTATAACGTAACACTGCTACTCATAGACAATCCTCCTTTGTACACTACCTGATGTAAATGATAGTATGTCATGGCTAACATACATGGACCTCATGAAAATAATGTCCCATCCATGATCATCCTTTAAAGCACTCTACCCCATCCAATAGGGAATCCATGTCCTCTCCTATTTGGTACTAGTAATTACACAATCACACAACATAAGACTATCACCAATCTATCATGTTGTCTAGCTAAAGTGTCCCATCAGATCTTGTAATCTCTAATGTTTAGCTCCTCATCATCGCAATTGAATAAATAGTGTAGTGTTTCTCTCCTTGTTTCTGGGTCATAATTTTCAATCTCTCCATGTATAAGTATCCTAAGGATGCATTAAACATCCTCTAGAGTCATTGTAGCCTCCCGAGTTGGCAGATGGAAAGAACTAGTCTCTGAATGCCATCACTCCACTAGTGTTGTAATCAGACCCATGTTTTTCATAATCTCATGAATTTACATGAAGTATTGTAATCCTAGTCCCGCTATTATGTCTCTCTTGTGTGGACTTAGCCTATGTTGAAAATCCAAGTACATTAGTGTGCTCTTCTATGTCTGCAATAGGGGTAGCTCCTCCTGCATTCACTGTGCAACTTGTGTCAACTTTCTATTGTTTTCTATTATTGTTGACTAAGTTTGACCTAATGTTTGACCTATCCTAGGGTTTTGACTAAGTTTTTCTTATTCAGGAAGCTTTTGGTACTGTCTTTCCCTAATATGTAGTTGTTTTGACCAATTGTGTAGTTTGGTGACCAACTACACAAATCTGGCTCCCAAGTGCAGTAGGACCATACTTGGAATACCAAGTGCAACCAAGACTACACTTGGCTACATTTTTTATGCATTTGGGGTGTTAGACCCCAAATTTTTCCCCTGGGACCCATGTTTCCTCCTAGACCGACTCCCTAGACACCTAGTAATGCATGAAAAATAATGCAATCACTGAGAGGCCTTTATATACTCACCCGCGGTCCTATTTTCATTGGCCATTGATATCTCCACACTCGTTCCCCATGATATTTATCTACTTGCAATCGATCCATCCTCCTAGCTCCCAAGCTCCAATTCTCCCAAAAGTGAGAGTGAAAATGACCTAAAAAATCCTCTCCAAGCCCTTTCATACCCCATTTGTTGCCTTTGTGGATGTGCAAGCCTTGTTTTTTGTATTGGTCATGATGTTTTTTGCAATCCGAGCCTCATAAATTTTGCATTTGACCTTTGATTTTTGATCCATTTTTTTTCTATGGATTCGTCTTGTTGTTGTTGACAAATTAACCTATCACTTGCATTTTTTAGTCAATTTCTTGAGGGGGCATCCATGTATCCTGTTTTCACCAGGGCATGTTTTAGTGCAATTTTTATTAGTATTTTTTGACACGATGCTTTGAATTCCATTGTATCAAAGAGGGGAAAAATGTAGATGCTCAAAAATGGTCAAGCCTTATAGTCTATGTGTTATCATTTTTGGCATTACAATTTGTTAGCCCATTTTCCTGCTTTAGCAAAAATCCTTTGAAAATGGTCTATCCTTGCAGAAAATTCCATGGCTATACCTATTTTCCTTCGGTCTCTGCCTTAAACCCTAGGTGAAAATTTTGAATTATCTAGCCATTATAGAGAAAACCCTAAACTTCCCCGACCCTGTTCTAATTTTGCATTACCTTTTCGGGCCACTAAAGTCCCAAATTACGCATGTGTTGATTTGTTGCCCCCCTTTATCCTTCACTCTATGTGTTGAGTGGTTTGTCGCATGATCGCATAGGCCATTTTCATGCCATACGATCATGCGACTAAGGTTTTATGTCAAGTTCCCCTTTAATATTTCCTAAGTCTAGTGCCCGATGGTATTTTAATATTTCCTAAGTCCCAGCGCCTCAAATTTTTTGTCTCGATAGCTTTTATATTTCTTGGGCCTGGCATCTCTCTAACACCATCTTGATCTAACGGTGGGCGCATCTTCTCATAGACTATGTCAGAGCCATGAGATCATGCAACATCTGTCTGATCTTCCAAGTGGTGTATGTTTCTCAGTGGGTCCACTGCCATGCATGCACAGTTGGCACCTTTTAATTGGTTGAGAGCGATGAGTTGGATATGCTGTCAGGTAGGCCCAGTATCTCAGTCACAGATTGAAAATTGACGGTGGTCATATAATCGCATGGAATCTTTTGAGCCCATGTGATCATGCGACTACCATCTGATCTCCCAAGTGTTCTAGTCGATGATTGTGGGTCCAATGCCAAGTGTTGCAGAGATGGAGGCTTTTCATTGATCGACAAGTTAGTGACATGGAAGGTGTTGGTGGGGCCTATGTTAGAGGTGACTGGGCAGTATTCAGTGAATTGGTGCTTGATAGGTGTATCAGGTGGGACCGTAACTTAAAGGAAAATGACAAGGTGAATACTGGCAGTTTGTCGCATGTTCACATAAGCCATTTTCATGCTATGTGATCATGCAACTAACATTTTGTATTGACTCTAAGTGGCAGGGTGGGTCTGACGTGCTACACGGTGCTGAAGTGTTTGATTTTGAGTGGTTGTTGACTGTTGGCATGGCCGTTAAATTTTTCAAAGGGTTTGTAACTATTGCAGAATTAAATGAGGATCGCGCGATTTGTTGGGAAGGAATGGGATCGATGGTCATGTTTTAAATTAGATCCTGTAGCTGTTCCATTCAAAATTTAAATCTTTCTGAAGGGTTCTTGCCGGGGTTTGAAGTGGTGGCCGTATAGGACAAAGGAGGTGATTTAGAATTGATTTCTCTGGGGTAGTTGTAGTTAGAGAGTGATGAGGGAGATTTGCACGGCTGTCCTAATTAGATTTTCTTGCTTGGGGTGCAATGCCGAATGAATACAAAGGACTAATTTTTTTGACAGCAAACGGCTAGGGTTTTGATTTTGTCAGAGATTTCCATGACTGGTACATGCATGTTCTTATGCAGGTTGACTCTGGCATTTAATTTTTGTTTCTTGTAGCAAGAAGTCAGTTGAATTTGTATCTGCAGTTAACCTTGAGTATGAAACCAATGCATTTGTACATCATATTTGATCTGATTTTCTAGGGTTTCAAGGTTTATTTGCATTCTTTACTTTTTTTTGTACTTGGTTGTTGCAGACCTATTTTTGCCCTAAATGATCCTTTGCTTGTTGCAATCCTTGTTCCTATAAAAGGATTTTTAGGATCATTTAGAAGGGTTCTAATTTTGGTTGGTTCCAGGGGGTTCTAGCAGGCTATATCACATTGTATGTAGATTGAATAGAATTTCCTTGTAGTCTTTTGTAGGTTATTGAAGTGGTTTTCTCTCTTTTCTGCTTTGAACATGTACATGACTCATCATACTTAATATAATTATTTCAAGCTTTCATGTCTCTCCTTGGTGTCAATCTTGTGAATTCTAGATTTTCTGATCCATTGCATAGGGTTACCTTTGTATATGTTCTAGTCTTTAGTTCTTGATCTAGGATCAAGTGAAATATACTTTGGATAGGGCATAGATTCATTTTGATTTGTCTATAGAAGGATACTATAAGTAGTGGATGGGCTAGAATGTTTATGTTTATGGCTATGAGTCTTTGACAGTAGTTGGTTCATGTTTCAATGTCTGTATTTGAGATCTATCCAATGGATAATGGCACTGATCAAGGATTAGTATATTTAGTTGAGTTCAATACTTGATTGGCTCTTGTTTACTTCTTTCCACCTTCATATATCAACACCTTTTCAAGTTTTAATTATTATTTGGTCGATAGTAGTAATGTTCCATCATAGCAATAGAGATTCAATGAATGCTTGGTTAACATTTAGTAGTCTCTTGTTATCATCTGCTTTGTTCAATCTAGTTTAAAGTCCTAGAATGCCATAAGATACTGGATTAGGTACACCCACCTTGGTTTTGCAGAGCCAGAAGTGCAGAGGGCAGTCTTGTCCCTATAGTTGGTCCAGTTGTCTTGCAGAGCTCTCATACTTGGAACTAACCATTCCTAATATTAGTCTCAAGGCATATTGGCAGCCCTAGTTGGCATAAGCATTTTCAAACCACCAATAAGATGGTGACTCTGCTGGGGAGAACAAAAATGAAGAACTACATCTGTTAGAATCTCTGGTTGTGGGTATATTGTAAAGTCAAAATCCTATTGACCAGATGGATTTGCCCATCCGAGTCACCAACAAGATGGTGACTCTGCTGGGGAATAGAGATTATAATCAAGAATAAATAGTGCAGGTTCCAAGTTGAGCTAGACTCCTGGCCTGCCTATTTTTTATCCAGTGGTTTGCATTGAAGTGTATAAGAGTCAGTATTAATAAGTTTCAAATCATCTCACCAAGTTGTTTGGTTGATTGGAAGAAGATACAAAACACTGAGGCCTGGTGATGTTTGGTTGATTGGAAGAAGATACAAAACATTGCAGTATTTTCCTCTCCAAGGAGGTGGTGACTCTACATAGCAAAGATCCTAATGGAGCTGTAAGATGAGCTCTAGATCTGCCTTGCTTCCGATCAACAAGGTTTCAACTGCAATACTTCCAGGTATTTTTCATTCTCAATGATAACAATGTTTCCCTATCAGGTATTTAGTGCTAGTGTAAAGGGAAGACTGAGATAAGATGAGTGGTTCTCATCTTGTTTCAAATCAGATGGATCATCAGGGAAAAAGCCAGTCTAGGCGGCTATGTTTTCTCAAGTTGGATAGAGCTTTAAGTTATGTTCTTCCAATGTCTCCTCATTCTTTTCCTAGTGAGCTTATGGATCTGATTCCAATTTTTGTTTGTCAGTCTAATTCAGCAGTAGAGCATATCCTAGCATTCTTCAGATTTATTGTAAACTATCAAATTTTTGAGGAAGATGTTAGTATGATGTTTTTTGGGAGATCCCTCAAAGGGGTTGCATCTG
This sequence comes from Chamaecyparis obtusa, assembly GCA_027943335.1. NCBI lineage: Eukaryota > Viridiplantae > Streptophyta > Pinopsida > Cupressales > Cupressaceae > Chamaecyparis > Chamaecyparis obtusa. The sequence goes on along the minus strand of BSBK01006035.1, from coordinate 231,714 downwards.
ATTGGTATTTAAGATTACCCCCAAAATGCATCTCTTCATTGACTGAGTTAAAATGGTTGTTCTTAAAAGAGTTTGCTGATGATGATGAATGGAATAAGTTGCAAAAGGATCATCGGCAAAAATGGAATACAAGTTGTATTTCAGAGCAATCCATACCTAATGCTGAGGATATTTCTAATGATGAATTTTTTTCAGAGGAGTATTTAGATTGTAGCAGTGATTAGGAGTCAGAATCATTGTATACAGGATCTTCCACTTGTTCAGAAATGTCTGAATGTGCTAGGACCAGTTATTTAGGTGAGGATGAGAAAGGCAGTGATGTTGAGGTGTCTTCATATGAGTCAAATGCAACATAGGAGGAAGAAAGTAATGATGGAAGTGAACACTCCTTTATCAGTGAAGGTATGTTTTCCCTTTTTGAATCTGAAAATGAAAATGCATCTCAGTTTTTGCATAATACAAATCAGTTTGAATATGATGACTTTGAGAGTGATTTGTCCTCAAAGTATGAAGATAAGGAAATGGTGATTAAATGTGACATCAATGAGTCTCTCCATAATCATGAAATGGGTAGTGAATTTGAAGTGTTTACTAATGCTTTATATGATGAGGATTTTGATGATGATCAGCCCATTTTTTTTCATAATGTTCAACAAGGAGTATTACATGGAGTCATCAATCCATTGTTTGAAGAACACATGGAGATTTCAGATGTAGTTGAACTAGATGTAAATGATGACATATTGTCATACTGCTATGAGGAACCAAGATGTTCTTCTTCCATGTGTGACAAAGTTTTAAATGATGATGTTGCATTCTATTCATCAGAAGGTTGTGGAATAGTTGCAGAATTTGGTAATAATCACATTTGTGAACATGAGTTTGACTATTCATCTGAGTTCCAGCCGGTTGCACCCATGGAAATGCAAGGTCAAGGTATAAATGAAGCCTTTCAGCAAGTAGTGTATGAGTTTTTTGTGTTTTCAATTGATAGCATACATGAATCAGTAGAAAAGAATAGGTTTTTATTTGATGGTACTATTCATAGGTATGATGAGTCTTTTCTTCATAGTGAGCAAAATGAAGGGAGTGCTAAAATTTTTTACATGCACTATGAAGATAGTTAGTTTGTTATGCCTGACATGCTGGTTCGAAATGTTGACATGCCTGGTGAAACAACTGAAAATAAAATATCTGGTGTGCCTCATGAAAGAAGAAATGAAAAACAAATTTTTGATAGAGGCAAAGACTAACTCAGGTTGGATGCTATAGGTTTTTTGTAAAAATGTACACTCTGTATAGTTTTTTCCTTTTCTATTATGGGTTTCCCTTCCTGTTTTCCTTGTGTTTTTTGAGGCCTTTGTGCCCTTTTCTAGTAGGTGGTCTACTGTTCCCAGAGATATGAATTCTTGCCATGCCTGCAAGAGGCATGCATCCTTAGTCAGAGCCACTGTTAGCCCATTTTCTTGCTTTAGCAAAAATCCTTTGAAAATGGTCTATCCTTGCAGAAAATTCCATGTCTATACCTATTTTCCTTCGGTCTCTGCCTTAAACCCTAGGTGAAAATTTTGAATTATCTAGCCGTTATAGAGAAAACCCTAAACTACCCTGGCCCTGTTCTAATTTTGCATTACCTTTTCAGGCCACTAAAGTCCCAAATTACGCATGTGTTGATTTGTTGCCCCACTTTATCCTTCACTCTATGTGTTGAGCAGTTTGTCACATGATTGCATAGGCCATTTTCATGCCATGTGATCATGCAACTAAGGTTTTATGTTGGGGTCCCCTTTAATATTTCCTAAGTCTGGTGCCCGACGGTATTTTAATATTTCCTAAGTCCCAATGCCTCAAATTTTCTAATGTCCCGATGAATTTTATATTTCCTGGGCCTAGCATCTCTCTGACACCATCTTGATCTAACGATGGGCGCATCTTCTCATAGACTGTGTCAGAGCCATGAGATCATGCGGTGTCCATCTGATCTTCCAGGCGGTGTATGTTTCTTAGTGGGTCCACTGCCACGCATGCACAGTTGGCACCTTTTAATTAGTCAAGAGTAGTGAGTTGGATATGCTATCAGGTGGGCCTAGTATGTCACTCACAGATTCAAAATTGATGTTGGTTGTATAATCGCATGGAATATTTCAAGCCCATGCTATCATGCAACTACCATCCAATCTCCCAAGCGTTCTGGTTGATGGTTGTGGGTCCAGTGCCAAGTGTTTCAAAGATGGAGGCTTTTTATTGATCGGAAGGTTTGTGACATGGTAGGTGTCGATGGGGCCTGTGTTAGAGGTGACTGGGCAGTATTCAGTGAATGGGTGCTTGACAGGTGTACCAAGTGGGACTGTAACTTAAAGGCAAATGATGAGGTGAATGCTGGCAGTTTGTCACATGTTCGCATAGGCCATTTTCATGCTATGAAATCATGTGACTAACATTTTGTATTGAATCTAAGCGGCAAGGTGGGTCTGAGGTGCTACGTGGTGCTGAAGTGTTTGATTTTGAGTGGTTGTTGACTGTTGGTGTGGCTGTTGACTTTTTCAAAGGGTTTGTAACTATTGAAAAATTCAATGAGGATCGCATGATTTTCCAGGAAGGAATGGGATTGATGGTCATGTTTTAAATTGGATCCTGTAGCCGTTTCCATTCAAAATTCAAATCTTTCTGCAGGGTTCTTGCCAGGGTTTGAAGCGGTGGCCGTATAGGATAAAGGAGGTGGTTCAGAATTGATTTCTTCAGGGTAGTTGTAGTTAGAGAGTGATGAGGGAGATTTGTGCGGCTATCCTAAATAGATTTTCTTGCCTAGGGTACCATGCCGAATGAATACAAAGGACTGATTTTTTTGACAGCAAGCGGCTAGGGTTTTGATTTTGTCAAAGATTTCCATGACTGGTACACGCATGTTCTTATGTAGGTCGACTCTGGCATTTAATTTTTGTTTGTTGCAGCAAGAAGTCAATTGAATTTGTATCTACAGTTAACCTTGAGTATGAAACCAATGCATTTGTACATCAGATTTGATCTGATTTTCTAGGGTTTTAAGGTTTACCTGCATTCTTTAATTTTTGTTGTACTTGGTTGTTGCAGACCTATTTTTGCCCTAAATGATCCTTTGCTTATTGCAATCCTTATTCCTATAAAAGGATTTTCAGGATCATTTAGAAGGGTTCTGATTTCGGTTGGTTCCAGGGGGTTGTAGCAGGCTGTATCACATTGTATGTAGATTGAACAAAATTTCCTTGTAGTCTTTTGCAAGTTATTGAAGTGGTTTTCTCTCTTTTCTACTTTGAACATGTACATGACTCATCATACTTAATATAATTATTTCAAGCTTTCAAGTCTCTTCTTGGTGTCAATCGTGTGAATTCTAGATTTTCTGATCCATTGCATAGGGTTACCTTTGTATATGTTCTAGTCTTTAGTTCTTGATCTAGGATCAAGTGAAATATACTTTGGATAGGGCATAGATTCATTTTGATTTGTCTATAGAAGGATACTATAAGTAGTGGATGGGCTGGAATGTTTATGTTTATGGCTACGAGTCTTTGACAGTAGTTGGTTCATGTTTCAATGTCTGTATTTGAGATCTATCCAATGGATAATGGCACTGATCATGGATTAGTATATTCAGTTGAGTTCAATGCTTGATTGGCTCTTGTTTACTTCTTTCCACCTTCATATATCAACACCTTTTCAAGTTTTAATTATTATTTGGTTGATAGTAGTAATGTTCCATCATAGCAATAGAGATTCAATGAATGCTTGGTTAACATTTAGTAGTCTCTTGTTATCATCTGCTTTGTTCAATCTAGTTTAAAGTCCTAGAATGCCATAAGATACTGGATTAGGTACACCCACCTTGGTTTTGATTAGGATAAGATTCAATTTCATTCCCACACCATTAATTTGGTCAATCATTATTTAATTCTCCTCTAGACGTATATAACCCATACTCTATCCCTATATCTTAATCATTTAATCATACTAATTATCCCCTTTTACTAAGTCTCCCAATTAATTAATTTCATAGTAATTAATTGTCACCTTTTCATGAATTAAGTGAATTTTAATTCCTAATTTCCATGTGGAGGGAGTAAATGAAATCCAAATATTTAGAATTCCATTCCTACTAATCTTCCATCTCCTTAATTTGTGCTTCATGATTTCCTATTAATTAGCCTCTAATTTCTTCCACCTTCCCTATCCCTTTTTCCTCATTTTTTGTTTCATAATTGTCTACTAATTAGCCTCATCTTTATTCTTCCATATTTCCCGTGATTGTTAATTTATTTGTGCATGCTAATTTGTGCACCAATTTGTCATAATTATGACAATCCTTCCAAGTTGCACACTTGTTTCCATTTTTGCATTTTGGCTCCCAATCTTTTCAAATTGAGCCCAATTTTCCTTCATCATTTAACTGCACTCCTAGTATTCTTATTATCATCATTTTGATTTCAATTATAGTGCATATTTTTCAAAATCAAGAGCTACATAATGTCCATTTCAATGGAGAGGAAAGGAGAACATAGAAGCTACACTTGAAAGGGTTTTTTTCTTTGTTTTGATCTCTTTTTTATTTTCAAGTGGATTTTATGGTAGATTAGATAGGTTTTCATATTATTTGATATTTTTGGTTGTCTCTAATATTCTCTCTATACCTTTTTCTGGTTCGACAAAAGGTTTTTTTTAGTGATCAATGTTGCGATCGAAGTCACAAGTTTATACATGCAAACACATAATCTATCTCACAACTATTTGCCACCTATTACATTAGAAGGAAAATGATCCAATAGGCCTCAAGAATAATAATCTCTAAGAATATGTATTGATCCTTTGTTAATGGAGGGACTATAATTATAAAAATTTAAATGGAAAATTCAAGATATAGGGTTAAATAGGAAGAAAATATAGTTGTATGCATGTACAGGAAGATCGAGGAATGACAAACCAATTCTATCCTACAGACCAAATTTTAGGCCAAAGGAGGACAGGGGAAAATCACTCACCTTAGTCCTATACTGGAGTAGCTCACTCACCTTAAACCTGGTACTTTCTAAAAAAACTACTTTTAGATAATATCACTTCTGCTAATCTATCTACAACTTTTCCTATACATTCATTACCTGTTCCTGCACACAGAAAAGAGAAAATATTGTGTAGAAAGGGGTTTACCTAAGTCAAACACAAACCTAGGAATCAAACTTTAAATATAAATGAAATATGCTTGAAAGGAAAGTGTACTCATGTATATAAGAGGCTTGACCTAAAAATATAATGCTTATAACTCCATAAATATTTTTAATATCAAATTTCTCATGAAGATGCTTGAAGTTTGTATTTGATGTTGACTTAATGGATAGGAAGATCATGGGTGTGATCACAAATTCTTATATCTACAAACACTACCTTGGATGATTGATATATTCCCTTAGAGCTTGGAATATTAAATTTTCATTGAGATCTCTTGAATTGAACTTGATTGCCTTGAATTTAATTAGATGCCTTGTTTGTCAATTGCCTAAAAAATTGAGGGAGGATACATTTTTTATATACCTCTCCTATCAATTTCTAGGTACAAAAGTCAATGGAGGCTAACATGGGCCCAGAATCCTTGTTAAATAAAATAGCCATTACACAATTCAAATTTGGGGACAAGGGTGACCCAAGTTGCCATTTTCCTCCATAGTTGCCCTTGTCTACCCAAGATAGACTAAAATTTGGTCCATAGGTACTATTTAGAGAGAGAATGTCAGAGATATATAATCTATCAAGCTTGGATCAAGTGTAATAGGCATAAAAGGCTAGGGATACTAATATAGGCCCTAATTGAGCAAGAAATTTTATAGGGATGCAATTTATGACACTACATTTATCCCCTACTTTAGTGGGAGATTGAACCCACTTCATACTCTTTATAAAGTAGATCAAAGCATAGGAAAAAAAATCAAGGTATAAGAGACAAAAAAACACCAAGCCCCGAACTGACTTAGGTCCACATCAATATAAGACCAAGAGAAAAGAAACAACACATGAAGAAAGAGAGAGAGAACATGATTGTACTTGGTCTAGTAAGGTTAACTTACTATGGATAGTATACATAGATTAGTACAAAGATATAGTTGAATTATTCTAGCAAGTTGTATTATGCTAGTTAATTCACCCCAAGGATAACCAAGAAAAGTATTGTTTTCTAGGAAATCATACTATGAATAAATGGTGCAAAAGGATAACCATGAAAAGTATGGTTACCAAGGAAAGAATTATTAACTAAGGAAATTTTCCAAGAGGAGATTACAAAGAAAATACATAGTTAGTTTTCTAAGTAACATTAAAAAAAGTGACTACAAATTTTGATTTGTGGTGTGTGCATAATGTGTAACAAGGAGTAGAGTGTATGCCCCCATGTTAAAGAAATTATTAACGCCTTATTGTGAGAAAAGGATTTAAGATAGAATATATGCATCCAAAAGACAAACACACTTCCACTTGTTGGAATGTGATTTTGATTATTGTTGTGGTCATTAATGGTTGTCATTGATTTCAGCATATTTGGTTGTAGTTCTATTTGGATTTGATAATTCAAAATTAGCATTCTTTGAACGATGTGCTACAATGTTCAATATTTGGTCATGTTTGTGTTGGTCCCATTCATGTTGTAATGCATTGAGACACTTTCTTTTTGGTTTGGTCCTATCTGGTTATCGATGATTATGGTTTGGCAAAATAATGTGCAATGTAATGTATAGATCTTACTCGGTGGCTTTGAATGATGTGATAAGTGGTTAGCATGTTGTATTGAGCAAGGATAATTTAGTGTGGTCCATGTTCCATTTCTTATACCGTAGGAATATCTTGGTGAAACCTATTTCAAATTGTATGTGGCCCACTTGTAAAATGATAATTGATATTCTGCTTGACCGACATGGATGAATGGAAGAGTATACATAGAGGATGATTTATGTTTGATGGAGAGATTTGTATGTGAGAAATGTGAACTTGAAGATTATATTCAAACATCTTTGTGTGACTATGTGAAATTAGTGATAGCTATATACACCTAAAAATGGTCATCTAGACTATTAGTCCCTTTTGCTAAATCATAAATTGCTTATTCTTGATCAAATCCTAGTTCTATCATTTATTCAATTATTTTCTATGGGCTAACCATTTTATCCTAAGTCTTTATTTATTTAAAAGATATATTTCCTCCCCTTTTAATAAATAAAAAGCCCCCACTTTTCCTCTTATCCTAAGTTGCACAAATAAAGCATTATTCTTATTTTATAAAAAGGGAAAAAGCACTTTTTGTCTCATATGGACACAAAAGTCAACTCCTATTTTCTCATTGGAGGATATTTGTGCACATGGATTTCTCCTCTTTGATGCTCCACCATTGATTAAATCTTTTGCCTCTTAATCTCCATGGTCCATTCCTTCTCATTTCCTATAAAAGAAGAGCTCTCTTCTTCATTCAAGATCCCCAACTTTTTATGCTAACTTTATGCTGCAGGATTTCTAGGTCACTTTGGAGCTTTTGAAGATTTGGAGCATTCTTAGCATCTACATCTCATTCTTGTATTCTTATCTTAGCTTCATATTTATGCTTTCTTATATTAGCTTCATTTCTATGCTCTAGATTAGCTCACATAGATTAATTAGCTTGGGTTGTAACACTTGCATATTTCCTTTCATAGCTTAGCTTGCATTTCCATTTCTAGCATAGCATTGCATTGCATTTTCATTCTTGATTCTTGAGGATATTGGCATTCTTGCCCTTGTCTTCATTGAATCTTCCATTGCATGGTTTACTAGCAAGGTTATAGGCTAAATAGCTCTAGCTGAGAGCATTCTTAAAAACCCTTGCACTCCATGCCTAGGGAGCTATGGATCGATTTTTGAGACCTCATTCTTGAGCGTTCTTGAATGTAATGATCCATAGAAGTGTGACACATTTATAGCACACAATAGCAGATTACTCTTATGTATTGCATTTGGTATGAATTATTTTAGTGGTGCAATTAATTCTCTGTATCTTTCATTTTGGTAGTTATTCAAGTTTAAGATGTGATAGATGGTTTATGTATTTAGGGAAAACATCTTGAATGATAGTGAGCCTTACATGTAGTGAGCATACCGGTAGTGAGCCTTTATAAAAATCACCTTAATCGGTATCACCTTAGCCAATGTTTTTATTCATGAGAGTTAGTTTCTCCATGGTTTTTCCCATCTTGGTTTTTCCACGTAAATCTAGTGTTCATTGTGTTTGGTGTTCCTTTGTGCTTTTAAGTTTATGTATGTTATTTTTATCTAATTAAATTAAGTTTTCACTGAATTGATTAAGTTAATGAAAATTGTTTTATGATAACTAATTCACCCTCCCCCTCTCAGTTATTCAATTTTTTTCAACAATTGGTATCAAAGCTTTGGTTCCTCAGAGGAGAGATTAACTGCTTGAGGTAGATATAATACAACACAAATTGTCTATTCCTATGTTTGATGGATCCAATTATAGTTTTTGGAAAGTACAGATGTGAGGTTACTTGAATTCCCTAAGGTATACTACTTAGAAAGTTGTTGCAACAAAATATGTTGCACCAACAAATGGTCCTACTACTACATATGAGATTTTGGCTCATGAAGAAAATTAAAGAGTGAGGTATGATATCTTTACTGCTTTATAAAAAATGGAATTGACAAAAATTAGTTTATTGAACACTAATTAAGAAGTTTGGGAAAAGTTACAAGAGATATATGAAGGAAATTATAGAGTTAAATTTTCAAAGAAGTTGATTGCTAAGCGTAGATATGAAAATATAAGAATTGAAGAAGGTGAAGACATTGCAAGCTACTTTTATAGAGTTGACAATGTTGTGAACAAAGTAAAAAATCAAGGAGGCACTCTGATAGATGAAGATATTATGGAGAAATTTCTGATGACCCTACTGGATAGTTACAACAACAAGATCTCTGCTATTGAGGAAGTCTATTATCTGAAGAAGTTTACTAGAGAATAGTTATTTGACACTTTGTTTACTTTTGAGATGATAAATTTTGGAAAAGAAAAGGAGAAGTCTGAAACTACCTTTAAAGCCATCAAGAAAAAAGATGAGCCTAAAAGTGACAGTTTTGATGAGCTAGAAGTAAATTTCACAAGGAAGATGAAAAAAGGTATCAAAAAATACAAAGGTATGTTACTGCTTAAATATTTTGGATGCAAAAATATTGGTCATATATCAACTAGGTGTCTAAAAAAATGAATGAAATATAAATTCAAAAGATTCAATAAGAAAGCCTACTATGTTAATGAAAAGTCCAGTATATTAAATGATGAATCAGATTAAGAATATTGCATGTTTTTGTTTGAAAAGGAAGAACCTATTTATAACATTTGTTCAAGATATAATGGTTTCACTTAGAATGCATTTTATGTTAGAAGGAATAAGGATGAATGGTTGATTGATAGTGGATATTCAAATCATATGATTGGTGATAAAAGTAAGTTTGCAAATCTTGAAGATAATGATGGTGGTTCTGTTAGATTTGGTGATGATAAAAAACATAGATTTTTGGAATTGGTTCTATTACTTTTGATGGAAAAAGTATCACTAACAATGTTTACTATGTGAAGGGTTTGCATGATGATTTGTTGAGTGTTGGACATATGTGCAAGAATGGTTATGATGTTATATTTTGGGAGGATGGATGCGAGATTCAAAAGAGTATGGAAATATTATTGCTATTGGAATAAGGATCAGAGGAAACATGGATCAATTAGAAAGTGCAAAGAGATGCTTAATATCATTGTTTGATGATAGATGGCTCTGGCATCTGAGGTTTTGTCAAATTAACTTTGACAATCTAGTAAGGATAAGTTCAAATAGTGCAGTTAGAGATTTTCCAAGACTATTCAAACCAAACAATATTATCTACAAAGGATGTCAAGAAGTAACATAAACAAGAGAATCATTAAAATAACAAGATCATTCATCCACTGGTTTGTTGGATCTTTTACACATTGACCTATGTGGTCCAACCAGAACAAGAATCTTACAAGGTGAGATATATTTCATGCTTTTAATTGATGCTTACTCCATATTGACTTGGTTTTCATTTTTAAGAGAAAAAATAGAAGCATTAGAAAAATTAAAGATATTAAAAGCATGAGTTGAGAATGAAGTACATAGAAAAATAAAGTATTTAAGATTTGATAGAGGAGGATAGCATACTTCTATTGAATTTAACAATTTATGTGAGAAACATGGCATAAAATGATAGTTATCTTCCCCAAGGAAACCACAATAGAATGGTGTGGTAGAAATAATGAATTAGACAATTCAGGAAGAAGCTAGAATAATGATCAAAGAAGTAGGTTTATCGAAAGTCTATTGGAGAGAAGATATACACACTGCACTATATACTCTTAACTAGGTACTGTTCATAAGGAAATATAGAAAGATATCATATGAGCTATGGCATGGAAGAGCTCCAACATGAAGTATTTCAAAATTTTTGGAAGTGTGTGCTACATTGAAAGAGATGAAGAAAATCTCAGAAAATTTAACAGTAGAGATGATGAAGGCATACTTCTGGGTTATTCTACAAAGATAAAAGTGTACTAGTTTTACAATAAAAGACTAAACAAAATAGTTGAAAGTCTAAATGTGAAAGTTGACAAAGATATCCAAAGAACTCCTAATAATTATATTAAATATGAATCTAACTCAGAGGACATGGGAAAAGAAAACAAGAAAGAAGAGGAAGAGACAAAGTAGGCTCCAACATCTATAAGTAAAACGCCAAGGTATGTACAAAGAAATCATTTAGAAAATCAAATTATTGGGGATAATAATAAAGACATTATCACAAGAAGTAAGGCAACCCAACAAGAAGTTTTATTGTGTTTACTATCAAAAAATAAACCTAAGACTATAGAAGAAGCATGTAATGATCAAATTTTGGTGAACTCAAAGGAAGAAGAGCTAGATTAGATTGAGAATAATCAAACTTGGGAACTTGTTCCTAGACCGGTCGATAAAAATGTGATTGGAACAAAGTGGGTATTTAGAAACAAGTGGGATGAAAGTGGAAAAGTGATAAGGAACAAGGCAAGATTGGTTTACAAGGGTTACACTCAGATCAAATGTATTGATTTTGAAGAAATGTATGACCTTGTTTCCTACATGGAAGTGATCAGAATATTCTTGGCATTTGCATCTTTTAAAAATTTCAAAATTTATTAGATGGATGTAAAATCAACATTCTTGAATGGAGAACTAAAGGAAGAGGTCTACATTGAACAACAATATGGATTCAAGTCATAGAGTGATCTGAATGTAGTTTGCAGGTTCAAGAAACTATTGTATAGATTGAAGTAGACACATAGGGTCTAGTATGGAAGATTAGATAAATATATGATTGGACAATTTTTTTAGAAGGGATTCATTGATAGAAACGTATACTATAAAGTTTAATCAGATCATATGTTCATTGTTATAGTATGTTGATGACATAATCTTTGGAGGCAATGCTGATATGTGCAAAATATTTGTGGATGAAATGCAACAAGAATTTAAAATATCTATAATTGGTTACTTAAATTTCTTTCTTGGATTGCAAGTAAATCAAAACCTAAAAAGAATTTTCATTTCTCAATCCAAGTATATCAGAGGATTATTGAAGAATTATGGGTAGGAAAATTCTAAATAGATTTGTACACCTATTGTTACCATATGCAAGTTAACAAAAGAAGACAATTCACTCAAAGTTGATGTAGGTAAGTAAAACTCAATGATTGGAAGTTTATTGTATTTGACTACTACTAGACTACATATTATGTATGTTGTTTGTCTAGCGGCCAAGTTATAGCAAGAACCAAAGGAATCACACATTGTTGTAGTAAAGATGATTTTCAAATACTTGAAAGGGATAAAACAATTTGGATTATGGTATCCTAAATATTCACTTTGACATCGTATACTGATGCTGATTGGGCCGGATGTGTTGATAACTGGAGAAGTACAAGTGGTGGAGATTATTTACTTGGCTTCAATTTTGTTGCATGGTCAAGTAAGAAGCATGATTCAGTGTCATTATCTACTATTGAAGCTAAATATATTGCAACATCTTCATGTTGCACTTATGTACATTGGATGAAACAAACACTGAAGAACATTGGCATAACATTTGATGAATCCATCTCAATTATGTGTAACAATACTAGTGCCATAAATATTTCTATTAATTTGGTATAAAATTCTAGAATAAACCATATATATCTATTAGATATCACTTATTGAGGGAGAAGATTTTGGATAGTGAAGTAAGACTTGAGTATGTACATACAAAAGAGCACATTGTAAATATTTTCACAAAATCATTGTACAAGGACACTTTTGAATCTCTCAAGAAGAAGTTGGGGGGTTTTTCCCCTTCCTATTCAGAACTAATGTGCACCAGGGTGTGCATTGGTCCAATGTATTTGTAGACACCCAAAATTGTCCTAACAATTACCCTTATTCTAGCCAATTAAATAGATATTTATTATTTATTTAATTTTAACCTTATTCTACCTTAATTAAATAAATTCACATTTATTTAATTACACTCCTCTTTATCCCTTATCCTTTTTTTTCGATTGATAATAGATGATTTTATTAATTAGAAAATATAAGTATACATAGGAACCTTATCAAAAAAGGTCAAACATGTGAATAATAAGTTTTTTACAAATAGCTCCCATTGAGCAGATTTAACTTGAGAGGATAGAAAAAAAACCTAGAAGCTACACATCCACTGCTATCCAGCCTTTTACAAGGAAGGCGATTACAAAAATCCATAGAGGCATTGTACAAATATCATTCAGATATACATATTTGAAACCACATTACCAAAACATTCTAAACAAAACCGATAGTCACCACCATAAACTTACTCAGTTTGCTAGACCTCATCAATCTTCCTAGCCCTTCTTGGTAGAATGGTGTGTGCCCTATGATGAAAATCCTTAGGAGTCATCTCATCATCAGCACAAGTTTTATCAAGCTCTAAATGGTCATGAATTTCTACTTTCATTTTCTCCCACTCGGCCTTTATTTGCAATTTGTAGCCTTCCTTATCTTCTTTTCCCACCCACCTTACAAAAGGGATGAGTCCATATTCCATAGCCTCCTCATCATCTTCACTGTACTCAGATATATCTGTTCCAACTCCTGGCACCGCCCATTCCAAAATGGAGTTGAGGCCTAATAATAAATCTTCAACAAAGAGTTCTTTTGCCACCCATTCCACAACCTCAATCATCTCACCCAATTCAAGGCCCCATGCCACTATCATAGATATTATGGAAGTGTTGTCTCTATGCATCAACTTAAGTTCTTGAAAAAATGGTCCTAAGACACCGATCACAACAGGCACCATCGTTGTTGTCTTTATTTTTAGCAGACATGCAACTCTTTCTCTACTTGTCACGCTAGGAAAAGACTTCATCTGACATTTCATTTGCACCATGAAATTTGCATGCATTTTTCCAATTACTAGAAAAAACTTGCACGGTTAGAGAAAAAAACACAGAAAAAGACACAAGATAGAGTGAAATGTTCGTGGCTTTTGGTTAGGTGGGTTGCCTTAAAAAGAAAACATGTCATCGAAAATATCTCCAACTGCATTCTGCAGGTTGTCAAATCCATCGTATCCATATTGACTGCCAGGTAAATTGTGTCATCTCCAAACCAATTCCATCAAACTCCTGTGTGTGACAAGCCATTCCAAAATAAGTCATCCTCTCACCATAACAGAATGTCAGCAATCTCTCTTTGATTTGGCAAATATAATCATTTCAATTCATCATTCAAAGATGATGAAAACAAAACATAAAATATCTCACTTATCATGACATCACACAAACCTGACTCAACAACCAAAAAGAATCCACGTAGGCCTCTTAGCCTCCCAAAAGATCATTTGTCAAAAACATATAAAAAGAAGGGAAACCCTCCAAAAACACCCATCAATAATTTGAATTTAAACATTCTCTAAGTCTATCCAAATGGATTTCATATCCTCCATCCCACTTTCCCAACTTTATCAAAATTATAGCCCATTTTGATAAGACATCTGCCTCCCTGTTACCTTCATGATAAATGTGACTAATTTTAAAATCTGCAAAAGTCTATATTAAATCCAAAACTATGATTACTATATGTTGAAGGTGCCATGCTTCCGTGTGACTATTTCTGAAAGCATTGATGAGCACTTTGGAGTCACCCTCCAAATGTAGATTCTAGATTCCTAACATAATTCCCATCCTTACAAACAGTGGTGCAACATTCCCTTCTGCAACATTATTAGTTCCTGCCCTTAATTTATGTGCTCCATAAGAAAGGGTCACCCCATTATGGTCCCTAAGAATGACACCAACTCCAGATGGTCCCGAGTTGCCTTTCGAGGCCCCATCAAAATTGGCTTTGATCCAGCCCACCTTAGGAGCGATCCACTTCATAGCTTCACAAAGCTTATATTTATTCAAAACTTTATTTCCAGCCTGATAGCTTCTACACTTCAATCCAGGCCAAGTCCTCTGCAAATGTTGATCCATCACAGTGAAAGGGGTGGAGATTGAAATACTGGATGTTCTTGCATTTATGAATTCTTTGATAGTGTGGTCAATCTTGTATTTCAATATTACAATATCTTCTTTCTTATCCTGAAAAGTCTTCAGTTTCACTCCTTCCAAACTTCCCAAATGAGGATTGAAGGACTAGCAATCCAAACTAAAGAAAAAGTAGACCTCATTGGTGGAGTTGGCCATCCACAAAAAAATTCTTTTAAGCTATTTGGGAGGGGGCCTTGCAAGCCCAATTTCTCCTTAAGCATATCCCAACATTGTGAGGTTATCTTACAAGTTAATAACAAGTGATTTACATCCTCCTCACCATTTTCACATAAAATACATCTAGTTGGTCCCTATATGCCAAAATTTTGTCTCCTAATCCCAATAAAAATTCTTTCATTAACCGCAAGCCATGCAAAAGCCCCTGCTTTGGGGAGGCACTATTTACTCCAAAGTAGCTTAGAGGGCCAATCTCTGATATTTATGGATCTATCAAGAAGCTGATAGCCCAATTTTAATGAGTAGTTACCATTGTTGGTTGCACACCAAATAATAAAATCCTCATTCTGATTAATGATCACACTACGTTGCTCAAAAATCTCTCTCATAGAAGTTGTTTGTTGAGCATTAAGCCCCATATTATCAAAAAATTTCCATTCCCAAACATCACCCAAGGGCCCCCATTGTAGCTCTACATACTGAATTAATTTCTCACCCCAAAAATTTGAAAATAGGTGCTTCAAATCCTGATATGCTAGATTAGCAGACAACATTGGGTAACCATTTCATGAGTCATCCCAGAACTTCACACTTTGTCCATTGCCCACTTTCCATGTTAGGTGTTGTGTGATGAGTGTTCTGCAGCTTGTGATAAAGTTCCAAACAACAAAACCTTTTGGTGGATTTGGAGTTGTGAGGATTCTATTATTAGCCATAGAATCCAAATATTTAGCTTTTAAAACTTTAACCCACAATAAGTCATGATTTTGATAAATAATGCACACTAAATTTGCTCCCAAAGCCTCATTCATCAAGTTCTAATCCCTCAGATCAACACCACCATTACCTTTGGATTTGAAAACCTTCTTCCATGCTATTAAAGGTCTTTTATCTTCCACATTCTTACCATTCCAAAGAAACTTTCTCATTCTCTCTGCTATGATCTGTGTAATTTGTTTGGGTATCTTGAGACACATCATTCAAAAGATAGGGATTGCACAAATAATTGATTTAAGAAGAAGGATCCTTCTAGCAAAAGTGATCCATTTTCTCTTCCATCCTTCTAATCTTTTGGAATATTTCCCAACAAGTTCCTTCCATAAACTATCCTTAGAAGCGTCTTTGAATAGGGGAATGCTGAGATATTTACTAGGTAATCTACTAGCCCTAATGCCAATTATTTGAGAAATATCTCTTTGTTTTCAAAGATCCACATTAAAGAAGTAGATTTCGGATTTATGTCAAGTTAATATATTGACTCAAGGCACTACTATAAATATCTAAAGTTTCCTTTATGACTCTAGCTTCCCGAAGAGAAGCATCCCCCATTAGATTCGTGTCATCCACAAATTGTAAATGAGTAATAGGTTCTAAATCTTTAGGCAATTTAATACCTTTCCACACCCATGTTTGTCTTTTAAGCCTAATTGGATGACCAAGAGCCTCTTCCATGATGATAAATAGAAAAGGGCAAATTGGGTCACCTTGTCAGATGCCTTTATTGGACTTAAAAAAGCCTTGAGGGTTGCCATTCACTAAAATAGAAAATCTAGGAGTGTTAATACAACTTTCAACCCAATTTAACCATTCTTTACAAAATCCAAAGCATTGGAAGACCTTAATGAGAAAAGCCCCATTAACAGCATCATAAGCCATCCTAATGTCGAGTTTTATCATCATTTTCTTAATTTTCTTTTGTTGAAGGGTATGTATAACCTCATGGGAAAAAATGATACCCTCATAAATAGACCTGTCAGGAGTGAATCCACTCTGCTCCTCAGAAATTATTGATTGTAAAACCATTTTAATCTATTCGCCATGACCTTGGAGATAATTTTATAGATTTTATTGCATAAAGAGATAGGTCTAAAGTCATCAAAAGACTATCTATCCTCCTTCTTTGGAATACGAGTGATAAAAGTATTATTAAAATCCTGGAAGATAAAGCCCCCTGCTCTTGATTCTTCAACCACCTCCCATACCTCAAAACCAATTAAGTCCCAAAAATGCTGATAGAAAATAGATGAGAAACCATCTGGTCCAAGAGATTTCTGGGCCCCTAAATCAAAAACTTCCTTTTTCACCTCATTCTGGGAGCATGGCTTCTTGAGCATCTCATTCTAAACATCTATAATGCATTCTGGGATAATAGTGCCAATATCCAAATCTGAATTTAATTTAGAAGTTTAATAGCCCCCTGATTAATATCCCCTGGTTCTTGCAATAATTCACCATGATTTTTTAGAATATAAATTTTTTTATTCTGTTACCTTTTTACTTTAACTGAGTTATGAAAGAAGGAAGTATTCATATCTCCTTCAGTGAGCCACAATTCTCAAGATTTTTGTCTCCAAAAAGTTTCTTCTCTATTTAAAACTTCACTATAAATATTATTCAGTCTATTCTCTTCCATAAAATCTACTTCATTCATTCCATTTGCAATCACATTGGAATGTAAGGTTTCTAAGTCCCTTTCAATGATATATTTTTCAACAAAAATATTCTTAAAAATATCTCTATTCCACCCTTTCAATTGTTCTTTTAAAAAATTGCAACTTTTTAAAAAATAGAAAAGCCTTGTTACCTCTTCTCGTTGGTGCTTGATTCCACCAGTTTTTTACTTGAGCATGGAAGTCTTTATGCCTAAGCCACATGGCTTCAAACTTGAAGGGAGCTCTGTCTAGGCTTTTTCCTCCTAGATCCTTAAGCTGATAAGGCAATTATTAGACCCTATCAGAGGAAGAATCTCTGTATTAAAAGTCCAATTGGTTGCAACCCAATTACCAGCCAACAAAAATCTATCTAACTTTTATGCAATGTTTAAGAAACCACTGCACCTATTTGTCCATGTGAACTCTCCATTTTTTAAGTCTAGATCAACCAGTCCATTATTTATCACAAAATTAGAGAAATCCTTCTGGCTTTGTCCCACCCACCCAAGACAACCCTTCTTCTCCATAGGATCTAAAATTGCATTGAAATCTCCACCAAAAAATAAAATCTCATTTGGTTTACTAATGAGAATCTCATAAAGATCTTGCCAAAGACCATGTTTTTGGGCAGGATTGTTAGGACCGTATATGTTAAAATCTTAAAACTTCACAAAGAGCTATTTTGAAATAATTTCCACCTAAATCCAAGATCTATTCCTCTCCACCAAAATAACATCCATAGTTGCTTCAACCCACAAAATACATAATCCCCCAAAGGCCCCAATAGCCCCTGAGAAAAAACACTTCCATATATTGAATTTATTAGAAAACACTAAAAGTTCTTCCCCACTAAGCTTCATCTCTTGTAAGAAAATAACATTTGGTTTCACCTAATCAATGCCCATTTTGATCAGGTGAATCTTGTCAGGGGCATTGCAGCCCCTGACATTCCATTGTAAGATTTTCATGGCTCTCGGGGAGGAGCATAACACGTCCCTGATTTCAACAATTTGCACTGGTTTGTTGCACTACCAGCTAAGGCCAATTTTACCTTAATTAATTTTCTCCCTCTACACTTCCTTTCACCTAAAGAAGGTTTGAGCTTCTCAGAAGGGTGTTGTTCTATGGCTCTTTCTTCCATTATATTATATGTTTTAGAAAGGCCTAAAACTTCATCCTCCTCCTCTTCTAATTATGAATGCTCTTCTGAGTCAGTGTTGATCATTTTACCACTGTGTCCTTATCATTATTGAAGAAGTTCTCCAAGTTTCTAATGGGGGATATCTGGTTGTCTTTAAAGCCATCTTCCTTAACTAACACTACCTCACATAAGGAGTAATCCTTCACTATATCCACCAATAGTAGATCTTGATAAGAATCATCATGAGCAGGAACATGATTCTTGTGAAAATCAGAGGACTATTGCGCTAAGGGTTCAATAGAAAAGTCCCCGCTAGAATAAGCTAAACATGCACCTCTTCTACAGTAAACAGGAGTTTGGATATTCTTTGGGGAACATTCAAAATTTCCTTGCACTATAAAATGAGTCCCCATTGGTGAGTTTCCTCCAAGATCATTTCCATCTACACCGGGGTTATAAAGATCCAAGCCGCATGCGTTAATTCCTATATTGGAAGGGAGTCCCTTGATGATGATAGAGTTCTTTCCACCATCCTGCTTGTTCAAAGAAAAATTGGGGTCTTCCTCCACAAAAGACAGAGTGCCTCCCATATCTGATCCACTATTTGGAGATGTTATCTATTTTCTATTACCACACTTCCATTCATTTTCTAATATCTTGTCAATCTCTTTGGCTCTTTCTTGTGAAAGCCCCTGATGGTTTGCACAATCCAACCTCTCCTCCACTTTCTCTAGGATACTCCTTTGTAGTTCAAAGTCATCATCATGATCACTGAGACTCTATTTTGTTATTAAAATTATTTTATTATTAATCAAGTGTGCTTCTTTCAATTTACCTTTACCATTTAGTCTTTTTTCAACATTAGTTGTTTGCTCATTTACCTCCTGGGATTCTTCACCATTCTCAACCACCAATCATTGTTTCCAGACACCATTTTTACGTAGAGAATCTGGCAATGGATGGACCTCTTGCCACATTATTAGGATTTTAGGGTAGGTTGACAGATTGCTACCCAATAGGAATTCTTCGGCCCTAAGGAAAGACCCTAGATGGTTTCCTAAAAAACTCAGGGTTTCAAACCCCCAATATTCATGTGGTAAATTAGGAAACATAACCCAGATGGGTATTTCTTTGATTTTTTCTTTTTTTGGATCCAAGTTATGAGACCAAAATATAAGATATAAACCTTTTCCTTTGATAAAAAAAGGGCCACTCTGCAACACCCATTCTTTGTCTTTGGGAGATGGAGCAGTAACTAAATAGAAACTGTTAGCCATCATTTTTAATGTAAAATCCTCCCCACAGTTCTGAGAACACCAATCTATGATTTTACTAAGAGATGGCCATTTTCTAGCCCATTTCAAGAAGAAATCATGATTCTTAAGAAAACTTATAGATTCATTCCATACTAAGTTTTCAATAGAAACGGTAGAGACATAGCAAATTCAACTCTAGGAAATACTTGTGGAGATGAAACCTTTGTAGATTCTACTACTTTCGGTCTCCAAAACTTCCTTTCTATTCTCTAAAAGTCAAAAAATATATCATAGGGCTTCTAGTTTTCACACATATGTGATTTGTGGTAGCCTCCATGATCCAGGGATCTATTTTTGGTCTGCCCTTTTGAAAAGGGATTATCCGACCCTTCACAAGGGTTTTGAAACTTCTTGAGGCTATTTTCCCCCAACCTTTCTCTGCTATGTCACTCCTCAAGAGATTCCCCCAAAATTTACTTGAATATTCCAAGCCCATGTGATTCTTAAAAGGTTTAAACCTCTGCAACTACCCATTCGGCCTCCCATAACCGTTGGGATGAAAAAATTTCAAACTTTCGCTTCCTGCCCGATCTCTGCGTCACTGCATTTTTTTAAATTTTGTTTATCCCTTAGCCTTGATTAAATAAATTTATAGTTATTTAATTTTAGCCTTTTATCCTATCCTTGATTGAATAAATTTACATTTATTTAATTTTATCCTATCCCATTTCCCTTCATCCTAATCCTCTATTTAATTAAGTAAATGACCTTGTTTATTTAATTAATTCCCTCTTATCCCACTTAGAATTAAATATTTCATTTAATTCTATTTGAGCACATGGCTCCTAAATTTAACCCTCACCTAACCTCACTTCCCTAACCTAACCCATCATTTTAACCCAAGTCAATCCACTTTCCCACTAATTAATCTTAATCTCCCACCTAATCTCATCCTAATCATTTGCACAACCTTAATCTAAGGATTAAGAAATCCTAACCCAAACCCAATTCACATGTGACTTTAGTCACATGTGACTCTTACACACCCTTACACACCTGTCTCCCACATGTCATTGAAATGTCACTTTCCAAACCTTGGTTCTCTCTTTCTCTTCCACCTTTTGACCCATGTCATTTTCCAAAGTTTCTCACACATGTGTGAGCAACCTTGGTTCTCCCATCCTCTCACGTCTCTTGACTTTTGTCATTGATCCATCACTTTCTCAAGTTGATCACACATGTGTGAGAAACTTTGGCCCTCTTACACCCTCTTACACTTTTTCATGGACCTGTCACTTTCAAATATTTCTCACACGTGTGAGAATCTTCCCCCCTTTGAATGGTCAAACCCTAATCCACATGTCATCTACATGGTATCTACTTGGCTCCACCTCATGGCCACCTCATTGATCCTGAAGAATCCTAGCCCTTCATCCAAATTTGAATCCAAACCATCTATTTCCCTAAAAATCCTATAAATTGAGAGCTTTTATCCTCTTTCAACAAGTCTTTTTCACACATTTTCATGCTACAGGATTTGTGAGCAACCACATATCAATCTTCAACACATCAAACATCTTTTCTTCATCTTATATTGGGAGGTTTGCATTTGTTATGTTGAGTAGATTAAACTAGTTGTTTAGTTTTATTCATCATATTTAAATGTTTATTTCTCCCTATTTTATGAGGTTTGCATGAATATGTAGGAATGAACTTAGTTTAAGTTTATTTCTTTATGTCATTTTTATGCAATATAGTATTATATGCCTATTCTTTTCTGGACTAGTTCTTGGTGGCCTCCTCTTAGGGGGAGAAAAGTATTTTTTTTAGGGGGAGTTTTTGTCTTTGTCATTGTTGTCAAAGGAGGAGAAGAAAAGAAGACTTAAAATGTTGATATATATATATATATATATATATATATATATATATATATATATATATATATATATATATATATATATATATATATATATATATATATATAGACAAAGGAGGAGATTGTTGGAATGTGATTTTGATTATTGATTTTGTCATTAATGGTTTCCATTAACATCAACATATTTGGTCAAATTATATGTGGCTGACATGTAAAATGATAATTGATATTGTGCTTGGACAACATGGATGAATTTAACTATATATATAGAGAATGATTTATGTTTGATGGAGAGATGTGTATGCAAGAAATGTGAACTTGAAGAGAAGATATTCAGACATATTTGTGCAAATGTGTGCAAAAGGTGATAGTAGATTAATCTTCTATGTTACAGTTGGTGTGAAGTATTTTAGTGGTGGACATTTTAGCAGTTAGTTAGTTTTCAACTTTGATAGCTGGTTTATGTTTTTAGGGCCAATTAACTCGACTAACAATGAGCCAACTGATAGTGAGTCTAACCTAAAGTGAGCATACCAACATTGAGCCTTTGTAAAAATCACATACATTTAGGATGATTACATCATTTGAATCTTGTCGAATCTATTCTTGAATCAGTCTGATTTGAATCATTAGTCCTCATTGCTAGGGGCATCTTCACGCCTCACATCTTGTCATCTAGAAATCTATCTCTTAGGTATCTGAGCAATCTAACTCAGATCCTCAAGGATCACTCTTCGTTCTGGAGATGGTTCTTGAAATCTTTTGGGTATTGGGGCAATCTAACCCTGATTCCTGGGAGTCAATCTTCATTCTGGAGATGACTCTCGAAATCTCTTTTAGACCGTTATCTGGGAAATCTAACCTGGGTCTCAGAGGGCTG
This sequence comes from Chamaecyparis obtusa, assembly GCA_027943335.1. Classification (NCBI taxonomy): domain Eukaryota; kingdom Viridiplantae; phylum Streptophyta; class Pinopsida; order Cupressales; family Cupressaceae; genus Chamaecyparis; species Chamaecyparis obtusa. Next base: position 209,296 of record BSBK01006035.1, on the reverse strand, counting down.
AGCTTCGTATTGGGGCAATCTAACCCTAATTTTGGAGACAGTCCTAATCTACATCTAAATCTCACTCTGGGGCATTGGGGCAATCTAATCCCGATTCTCATCTCTCTCAAGAACTGTTGTCTTTGCAATCTAACTTAGACTTCGGAAAATTCATGCTTTGATCTGCTTTCATTTGTCACTTCAGACTATTCTTTGAATCAACACGTTGTTCGCACATCAATTCAAAGAGGGGCAAATGTAATACCCCAAAATTGGCACCTATTTAATTTCATCAATTTTGGTGCATTATCTCAATTTTAATCACCAAAGTCCTAGTTCCCTAGGTAATTTTCTCTCTCCTACCTGACTTAATTTGACTTGATGTCAATTGCAAAGACCATAAATTGCAATAATCAAATATTAATATTAATTCCTAAAGTCCTTGACTTTAATTAGCTAAATTACCTCTATGATAATTTAATTTAGTTCTAAAGTCCTAAGCACTTTGAATTAAATTAAAATCTACCCCTTTGGCTAATTACCCTTAAAAAGGAATTAATAAATATTTAGTTAATTGAATGGACACCTCTTTATTTGAATTTAATAATTCAAATTACTCGAAAGGTCACTCCCCACATGTGGCAAATTTCATTCTTTTAATTAAATAATTCATACCTTTTTGTCTCAAAGGGGAATGAAGAGTCAGGAGTTTCAAATCAAGAAACTCTTCATTCCTCTCTGGGCTTCTCTATTTAATGAACCTCTTTTTCTCATTCAAGAGAGAGAAATTTTTGAGAGCATCCTTACTATAGCATTTTTTAGTCTCATTTGATTCATTATTTTCAAAGCTTTTTATTGCATTTATTAGATTAATATCTCATTATTAGTATAATCTTTGCATCACATTTTAGACTAAATTTGCTTATTTGTTCTTAGTTTAATATCATATTTGTTTCAAGTTCTTAGATTAAGTTGCATCTCATCTTTATTTTCAAGCTCTTAGATTAATTGCATCCTCATTCTTAGATTAAATTGCACTTCATTTTAGATTAATTTTGTCTTGCTCATTTTTATTGCTTCTTGGAAATCCTCCATTGTTGAATTGGTCTCCCAGCTGTTGGCTCTCGTTCTGAGAGTATTCAAACACCCCATTCACATAGGAGGCAATAGGTCACCTCACCATGGAATTTGGATTGAGTTCTTCATACTCTCTCCCAAATTCTATCAAGTGAATAATGACCATGTTGTGTTGTGCCTGATTTAGAGGTCACATTCAGTCACATACATAACCAATGTTTTTATTCATGAGAATTAGTTTCTCTATGGTTTTTCCCATCTTGGGTTTTCCACATAAATTTGGTGTTCATTATGTTTGGTGTTCCTTTGTGCTTTGAACTTTATATTTGTTATGTTTATCTGATTAAATTAAGTCTTCACCAAATTAATTTATTGAAAATTATTTTATGATAATTGATTCACCCCCCCTCCCTCTCAATTATCTAAGACTGTTCAACACCTCTATGGTATGTCGCCAAACAAAGAAAAATCAAGGGGAATAAAACACATTACAAAAAAATCACAAAGGGATCTGCTAACTTTGGGTCAAGATGCGCAAATGATAACTCATATCAAGAATAATTACAATTAATTAATCTTGTCCCCCAAAGGTAGTAGAACTAAAAGGAAAATAGAAGAAGAGCAAATAAGATGAACAAATAAAGGCCTTTTTGGGTCAACATTGTGGAGATAAAAAAGAAAGATCTCATTGCTTTGCATCATCCAAAAGTATAAAATACAAAAGAACATTTACAATAATAGAACATGTATGACATAATATTTTATCTTGAAATATTTCATTCTTTTAGATTCCCCATTATAATGTTGTACGAGTAGAAAACCAAATACTTGAATAAATCGATCTGGAAACATTACTTCTCCAATATATGATCAGGTTTGAAAGTTTGGCAAGAAATGGAGTGAGCCATTTGAGTTTATTCGTTAACATTTTCTAGCACTATTGTGAGAAAGCACATCATAGAATCAGATGATTCACATCTTCTGACTCATTCTTACAAAGTGGGCATCTGAATGGACCATTAAATCTAAAAATTTTGATCCTTTTTTTGAGTGTATTGAGAAGATGTTGGCATTGTTGTCATTGATGTCAAAATCTTGTATTGGTTGTTTGTCTATACCAGTTAGTTATCTATTAGTTGTGCTTAATTATTGTACAGTTTAGTTTTAGATTATATAATTTTTTTTTTGGTAATGGATTATAGTAATGGATATATTTTGTTCTCGGTGCATCTATGTTATTTAATAATCAAAGTAGTGTAAATTTTTGGATGGATTCATAATGTTGTTGTGTCTTAGAGTTCTTTCGAGTATCTATGCTACCTAGACTTTCATGTAGTATATCAAAAGTTGTTGATATGACAATTGTATTTTGTTTTTGGATAAGTTCCATTTGGTTCTATCCATCAATTGGTTCAAAAGTTTTGTAGATCAAGTAATGGACTTGGTTGTGGCAATTCGTCAGTCCCATAATAAATTTATCTTTCATTAATTGTGCTATGAAATGTGCTCATCTTATATGTGACCTATCTTTAGGTCCTATGGTAACATGTAAAGTGTTCATATGTATGACCTATTTTTGGGTCTAGTGGTAGTGTGTTAATATATATTGTAATATCTTTTGTATCTCAAGCGGACATGTTTTGTGGCTAGGCAGACATACACACACACACACACACACACACACATACATACATCATTTTGTATCTGATGTATGACTATGAGATAAATATGAAGGTGGTGTGGTGCGAGTATGATTCTATGTGTAGACATCTAACAAAAATTGTGTAAGTAGATATAAGTGAAGAGTTACTTTGATATCAAAAGGAGGCTTACATATAAGGTTGCAGAAGATCAGAATATGTGTTGGAAGATCTATAACCAAATCTTTTGTTAATGGTGATTACTGTGCTACTAGCTAGAACTATTTCATGCATGTGCAAATGCAATCATACCAGTTCACATTTTGTCTACAAAACATCTTTTTTTTTTTGTATCAGGGTAGTTAGCCCAATTGACAGTGAGCAAACCGATAGTGATCCCCTTGTAAAAATCACCTTAACCAGTGTCACCTTAACTGATGTTTACTTTCATGAGAATTAGTTTCTCTATGGTTTTTCCCATCTTGGGTTTCTACACTATATTTGGTATTATGGTATTTGTTGTTATTTTTCTTTCAAGTTATTTTTCAGTTTTAATTATCTATATGGTTTATGGTTTTACTGATTCAATCAATTTTGTAAAAAGTGTTTTGGTATAACTAATTCACCCCCCTCACAATTATTCAATTTATTTAAACAAAGCTTGGTCCCTTGTAGATAGAGCTTAACCACTTGAGGGAGATCTAGGATGCTTGAATAGATGGAAGGAAAATACTATTCTGATAAAGATTGGAAGATCATGATGGATGACATTGAGAGCACCCAATCAGAGAATCATGAGCTAAAAGAAAACATTAATGAAGCAAATGCATGTATCTCAAAGCTGAGGGAATAGATCTATAAATTCAAAGTAAGACACAAGGAAGTAAGACAAGAATTGAAGGAGTCAAAAGAAAAGGTGGCGAGTTTGGAGAAACAACTAAATGATTGAAATAACATAGAAGAATTTCTCAAAGAGAATTTCAGGAAGACCAAAGGAGATCTAAAAGATATCATCAAATATAAAATGGAGGAATTGAATAAAATTGAAGAAAATTTCAAGAATATCATCAAGCATAAGACAGATGAAAATGAGAAGTTGGATAAAGAATTAAGGAAGTTGAAATATGAAGAAAATATTTATGAAAGTAGCACTATTTTGGATAAACTCTTAGCCCTTTAGGAAGGTAATAAGGACAAGGATTAGGTTTCACCGATGAGTGTTTAGATATGAAGAACAAAGAGAAAGGCAAGGAAGTTGAGGAAGAAGAAAAATCTAAAGTAACAAGAAAGGTTAAGAATTAGGGAAAATCTACAAAGAAGACCTCCATTTAGGCAACCAAATTCTCAAAGGTACTTATCTTTTAATAGTTATTTTTTCTTATGCAATAATTTTGGTCATAAGGTTATTGAATAGAAGATCAAGAAGGAACAAAATGTTAAATTCTTTAATTTTCATAAGTTTGGTCACAAGAAAATTCAATGTAGAATCATGTGTCTAATTTGGTTAAGAGAAATGAAATGAACAATAACTTTCATGTAAATTTACATGCATCATAATTATGGTCACAAGGATAATCAATGCAGATCTAGAGTGAGATAAGGAGAGATGAATGTTAATTGTTTCAAATATGGTAAGATCAGTCATTATGCTAACATTGGCAGATCTAGTGGTGCTCCAATAAAATCTAAGAATGATAATAATGTCATGGTTTTAGATGAATCTCAAAATATAATCATGGTTTGGAAGAAGAAAGATGTCGGTGAAGTAAATTTTGTGGTATCGGATCCCAATACTATCTCTTCTAGTAATTGATCCTAATGCTTTGGCTTAGGGGGGAGTATTAAAATGCTATATTTGTCACTTCCCCTACTTAATTTTGATACCATCTACATATGTTGTGTCTTTGGTAGGATTGAGTATTAATTCATTATTGCATATATTTCAGTTTGATTGATGTGCATTGTATGACTAATTGCGTCGGTGATATAAATTCTTGATAGGAAATGTAATCATGAGGAATTAATGTTAATAAAGGTAACTTTTCAAATCATTTGTCACTGTTGAAAAGAGGAAAAAATGAGATTGTTTCCAGATCTTGTTGGTGATTAGAAAAATTGTGCAAGGATGGAATTGAGAATGGTTGTTTATGAATATGGTGCCACCATGTAGAAGATGTTGGAAAAATTAGGCAATTGGAAGTAGGGTTGATTGCACAAGGGTTGTAGAGAATTTGTGCCCTAGGTTTGGACATTTGGGGAGAGTTCCCCTAGTTTGTTGAAAAATAATCAATCTTGTTTATGCTAAGTTAGTTTAGGACAAAAAAAAACATTATTGGATAAACTTTATGCAATAATGAAGGAGGTGATTGAGGATATCATTGGGTTGTGTAGTGTTAGAGATCTTCCTAGAAGAAGTCAGTGAATTACAAGGATGTGCAGAATTAGACTAATATCGACAAAGATTAGCATGCTCTCTTGATTAACACACTTTTTGATCTGGTGGAAAGGTATGTACCTTATGAAATTACTTATAAAAGTTTCTTTCAAAATCATGAAGGTGCTACATTTTTTGTAGCTATTTATATTACACATAAAATGGTGAACGAAAGAATCCAATTTGATTTATGTAGTCTATTATTGGAAAATTTCCTTTAAAATGTTAAGATGTCATTAGAGAGAGGATATGCATTTTGGTTTGGGTCTCTAGTCATGTGATTAGTATTTTATTTTCTGAGATCCCTACTTGGTAGAGAGGATACTGAGTGGAGGTTTGGCACTCCTATCAGAAAATAGATTTACAGATATCTTGAGATGTTGGAAAACAAGATGGACACTTGTAAGGCATATTTTATATCTTTGCATATGAGTATTGGTTCCAGTTTAGTTGTATCTGGTGCAGTGCCTATGAGTAATATTGAGGAGAGTTCCCCCTCTAGTAAAATAGAATTAGAGATTATTATTAGTGATTCCCCTCTAGGATTGAAGAAGAGGAAGACCAATGAAAAATAAGAAGAGAGAGTGAAAAATATGTAGAAGTAAAGGAAGAATAGGAAGTATAAAAGGATAATGTTTCTTCATTAGAATATGACTCTGTGGATTCTAATATCATTCAAATGATAGTGGGAGGAGAGTTTGACAAGATTGATGATATGTGGTTTGGTTTCTCTTTGGAGAGAAGAATGGAAATAGAGGATATGTTGGATGGTCATTTGATAAGTAATAATATTGTTGTTTATGAGGTTTTATATGTGTTACTAGATGATCTGGTAAATATTATTGAGACTGGATTGTTTCAAGTGTTGATAATATGATAGAGAACAACTAATAGTGGGGGGTGAATTAGTTGTTCCTAAGATCTTAACCTCCAAACCCTTAAACCCCCAAAACTCATAAACTTGTGTACCCTTAAATGTGATTTGGTCAAATGAAATATAAAGCATGCATGTATACACAAATTGGAAACACATCCACACAAGTTGACACAATATTTTTTTATCATGGAAACCCTGCTAAGGGAAAAACCACAATGGGGATGATTACCCACAATAAGTAAATACCTTGTTAGAAGTATAAACCTATTATAATGTATGGAGAATGCATATGACTTTAGGCTCACTACCTAGAGCTCACTGCTCAAATGAAAATCCTTGAGCTACAACCTTGAGGAAGGCTCACTACCTTACAAATTGATCACTATAATGATCTAAGATTTTTTGAATTGAGAAAATGACATCTACCTCATGTCTGATACAACTCTAATGTAATACAATGTAGATCCCTATTCAACCTATTTTTGAACCACTTATGATCATATCACAACCAAACTCTTCCTCTACTAGCACCCTCTATCATCCACATCTGTGATCTGCAATTGAATGTTTCCCTAATTCATCTTCTTATATCAAGAATTAGGTCACCAAACCCTAACTCATCTTCTTTTCAAATCACCACACTAAATCTCATATTCAAATCTATCTTTGATCATCCAGTCCAAATAGAAACCTTTAGAAACCACCTAGAGATCATAATCTCTTAGATTTCATGGTTTACCACTTGCGTAACATGATTTACCAACCTAGTCGGACAAGAACAAGAATAATAATAAAAATATTATTATTGATAAAAAAAATTCCACCAATCAAATCCTTTTGATCCATTATTATCACCAACTCATCAAGAACATACTTCAAGAACATCCTATAGCATCCTTATAAATGCTCATCTACAGAAATCCTCTGCAACCATTAGATTTGCCAACCCTTTTTCACTTATTCCTCGAGAACATTGACACTAAGCTCTAAGACAATAAAATTATGGGCCATGCAGACTTCTGAAGTATTAACCCTTTGAGTTGAGGACACTTCAGTATGTCCCAAACACACTCCTAAGTGTGATCTAATAGATTCCATCTTGATTCAACACACCAAACCCTTTTTTGTCTACTTGTCAACACTAATTGTCACTTTGTCTGTGAGTCACCAAATCTAACCTTGAATCATACTCAAATCTTCATGTTATTCTCTAAAACTTGGAATGAACTAAGAATTTAAACTCATCAACAATATCCCACATGCATGACTTAATATCTTCAATATTTGGACCTCACCTAACTTCTTAACATCCTATTCCACCGGCTAACTTGCAACAGTTCAGTTAGCATCCAACAACTAGATCTTCTAGTCAATTCTTATGAATTATTCTAACATGTTGACATCCCTGTGATTCTTTTGATATGTTGAAATTAATGAAAGCACATTCAACATGCCAATTTCTAACAACATGATGGTGCAAAATATAATAAATTCAAAGAATCTATCAAGAAGAAGTGTACATATAAAAATTGAAGGCTATCTAGGTTGTGATCAGCCAAATAAATATCTTATAAACTTAGAGCATTACACTCATTCATTCAAGATTGGACATCTTAAATAGAAACTAATTAACTCATTTATCTAATTTATAGTATCAAATAGGGACGTAGACTTGAAATAGTGTCAACAAAGTATATGCTCCAAACTATCTTAATTGACACTTATCTAGACTATTGAATTTAAATACTTGAAAGCTTGAAATGCTAAGCTAGGAGAAAGGAATAGGTTTATTATATTGAAAACAATAAAAAAATTTTAGGTACTTCTCTATATGCCTTTTATATAGGCACTACTCATTATTTATGCTACCAACAGCTTCAGAAACAATAGAGTTCTCTCTAAATCTAAGAAAGCATGAAATAGATCCTAACTAACAATAGAATTCACTCACCAAGTGGGCCCCCTTGGATGAGTGAATAGGAAATGATCAAGATAAAAAGATAGAACTTGAAAAGTACATTCTATTCATTCATTTAAAGGTACACTTGAAGTAAAACAGAACTGAATCCTATTTGCTATTTTTAGAATTACAATAACTTTCCTAACTTTCTCTAATCTTCTGAAAGTTAATTCAATTGATTATTTATATGAAAACACTAAGAAAATAACTCCTAAAACTATGATCACTCCAACAATGAGGATCAATAAGATTCATAATTTTATACAACAGAATCAATAACTTTCAAGAATAAGTCTTCCAGAAATATAGCAAGTCGTGCTTCTATATATGCGTCCAAGTATAATGAAAAACTGGTTGACCGCTACAAAGAAGAGTAATGCATAATTATGCCTTTATTTTTAGTTGGAGAGTTGATCCTATCAATTCCACCACATTTCCCAAATGAATGTGTCGTTGACTTGTTCCTGCATGGAGTTAGTAACACATGCCAAATTTGAAACACATATATTTGCATCATTTAAATCAGAAAAGACATCATCTCATTAACTAACTCTTGCATGATATGCAGTTGTAGGAATCCTAACCTAAAATAACTTAGGAGAGATGAACATTAAATAACACACATATATCTACTTAATTCATCTATCATATTCTATTCATAAGTTTTAACCATAAGTTCCAACTTAGATCACATATATTGCTGAACTATAAAGTATTTAAAAGTATTGACCATGAGCTTGCACATATAAAAACCATACATATAACTATTGGAATGGAGAGATAGGGTACTGAGAGGGGAGGGGTGAATCAGTGCCCTCAAAAACTTTAACTCCCAAAACTTTATCAACAAATAGTAGTAAACTCAACTATGTACTGTATCCATTATATGCATCATTCATTTAATTAACTTGTAAAAGTAAATAGCATGAAATCAACAATAAATCAATCACATAACACAAGTATTTTGGTAATGTAGAAACCCTTGTTAGAAGGTAAAAACTACGATGGGGATGACACCCACAAATCTTCACTACTAAAAATAATAAAGTATTTCAGTTAAGGCTACAAGTTGTGATCACTTCTGGTGATCTTACCCTATTAGGAGTAACAATTTAGATTAGCTAGATCTACCTAGTTATAGGATTTCAACAACACTACTTGATTGTGTACTCGGTTAAGAGATTTACAAAAAGACTGTTAGGTCTACTCTGTTAAAAGATTTTACCAAACTCTGTCACAATGATTAGAAAATAACAAGATGTATCTGCAATTAACAACTCAACCTTGTCTAATACAGATCAATGTAGTATAGAATAGATATCACCTTTGTATGTGTAGATCTTGTCTCTAAACTACTCGGTAGCCTTGTCTGATTCTGCTTAATCTAAATATCTTTGAATTCTTCTCTTCTCTATCTGATAACTGATATCTTGAAGTAGGCTTCTGCATCAAGATCTCTTTCGCTTGTTTTATTCCTTGTCAAGCTTATGTCAAAATGACATGAAATACAAATATATAGCATACTACTTTTTCCGCTTAACAAAATTAGGTTACTATGAGATCATCATCTATGGTGTACAAAAATTAACCTAGATCAGCAATTACATAGAGATCATCATCATAATTAATGAATGAACCTATAATAAATGATCCTCGATCTTGGTAAAACATTTTATGATTCTTTTGTAAATATCTGCATAGATAGATGTGCCAAAACTGATTACTATGCCATTTTTTGTATTGCTCGGTAAACACTATCAACATTGCTTGGTAGTTACATTGGCGCTTGGTGTCCAGTCTGCTTGGTGTTTACTGACACTCAGTATCGGTGTACACTGATGCTCAGTAAAACTACTCTAGTGCTCGGTGTGAACTAAAATCTTTTGTTCTCGGTATGCCTTGAGATAATCTTGGTGTATAGGCTTATGTAGTAACCAACTAGCATGTGTAGCTTGAAGTACTTTCTTTTACCGACTATATAGCATAGGTAACCGACTGATTATCTTTGATACTAATGACAATCTTTAATGCGCAAATAGAGATAACAATAACATCATCCAAGTTTGCATAAAACCATATAAAAACACCCTAACAAGTCACATAAAAACAACATAAAACATGCCATTAATATGGCTCATCATTCCCCCAAGCTTAAAGTCTTGTTGGTCCTCCTACAAGCATACAATTTTTTATCCTGGCCTTCATGCGCAAGTCCTCTACAATCCGCTACCTAGATGCTCACTCCTTGTAGTTTAGGTAGCCCTTGTATGCTTCTAAATTGTTCCACCTGTTCACCTCAACTGCCATATCATGCTCATCTGCATCTTCATTCATTCCTAACAAAGGATGCATAAGAATAGGTGGCTGGAATTTCAAGGGAAAGCAATAGCTGGTTTTAGTTCTACCCAACATTAAATACCATGGAGCTCTTCGACTGGCCAAGGTCAAATTTTGTGGGGAATGGGGCTCCTTAGCCCTTAATTCTCTAGGTATCCTTACCCATCTATGAGTACTGGGTGCAATGGTTGTATGGATCTCTATGGTCGTGAATTCCTCATAATCTTTGAAAGCCCTTTCTCTTAAGGGATAAATATTCTACTTACCACTATTTTTCAATGTAACTTTTACTCAGTCATAAAATGTCTTGCTTACCTCCTTAGTTTTAGGTCTAATATATAGTGGCATTAACATTTCATCACCTCTATGAGGTTGAGCTTGGTGTTCCCAACTAATTTTGTTATGTACCCAATACATGAAGGCCTGGAGTCGGATATCTCCTACATACATAAGAGAATTCCAATCTCTGTAGATACAATTCACATAAAAAATTCTTAATGTGCATTGGGGAAGAATGAAATGCATCATAAAACTCATGTGGTGTAGAGACCGAAGGACTAAGTCCTTCAACTTCTCTAGTTAATTGATAATTTAGAAATTGTTCTTTGAGGAGCAGTGCATACACCTAAGAAGGTGACCTACACTTCATCAGTTATGGAACAAGTTCGGTAAGCTGTGTAACTTTTTCTTCCAATACCCCAATCTTATATGATTGTTGTTCAATTTGATGAGCTTGCTCATAAATAATCTGTTTCAACCTCTTCTTCTCTAACTGCCACTATACTTTTTCTAGTAACATTTGTTGATATAAACTCAACCCAGCTGTTAAGGGAGAAGATAAGTTTGGGGGTGGCATTGGTCCTTGACCATTAACATTAGTCCATCCTAGGGATAGATTAGGAATCCCTTTTTCCTTATTTCCCATGGAATTTTTATCTACCCATAAAATAATGGCCCTCTTAGGATTATTTTCTGTACATTGTTCGGCCAGGTGGGAAAGGGTGTCTAACCCATCCTGTGTTAGCTTCTCAAAAATAGTATTGACAGTATCCATGTTAATTTTAGGGAAATCTTTAGAGGGAAATTCCTTTGATGTTGCAAGAACATTTTGATCAAATGGAATGTCTCCTCCATAGGAGTTATCATCAACATCAGTGGAGTCATATGTTTCATCATCTTCTCCTAATTATGAACATTATTTATCACTATCAATAATAATAAAATTAGGTTTATTTTCTTCATTTTGCACAAGTGGTTCATTTGGGAACACAGCGACATCATGCACACTTAGAGATGGAAAACTCTCACTGTTTATCCATTCATTACTTGTATTTTCCATATTCTTTGTTGAAGGAGTTTCAAAAAACTCTAAGGAATCCAAATTAACTACAGGAGGTGTAGATATCTTATCCTGGGGAAAATCAAGAGCAAACCAAACACTTCACCAGACAAGAGTTCCAGATGAGTGTTTAGGGTTTTTCTGCCTCCTTTTACTAGAAGATGCTCCATGAGCAGAAGCTGAAGGAGGTTCTTTTGGTGCTCTCTTCTTTTTTGGCAAAGGAGTTTCAATAGTCCTTGCATTACTTTCCTTTGTGTCACGTCGTGATTTTGGGGTTAACTCCTTAGTTTCAAGGGCCTCTCCTTTTCCTCATCTTCTAGTAGACCTAGTTTTTATGGAAGAATGGGGGTTTTGTGAAGCAACAAACTCTTTATCCTTATCTTTCTAGAAATTAGTGGAAGTGGGTTCAATAATGTTCTTTCTGGTAGGCCTAGGGCTAGAGGTGGAAGCTTCATAAGTGGTTTCAAATCTTTCAACAATTTTAACAATGCCTTGGGTTATTTTCTCTTGTCTTCCCAACCCTTGACCTCTAGGGTCGACCGTTTTAGGCTTAATTTCATCAATATCTAAAAATTCTTGTCATTTTCCTAATGCACATTTGTTTAATTCCCTGTCTACATTTTATTAAACAATGATGAGATACAAATTGAGGCTTACCCATTTGTACATTCACAGCTTGCTTTGTCAAAATATTGAATAGAAAATTGGAAAGATTTAGGTCGATTTGTTCGCATGACATAGGCTGCTGAGAATTTTGAAATGTAACCCATGCATCCAAGTATATCGACCCTCACTGGTGAAGTACTTCATAATGTACAATGTTGGCTGCATATATTCATTTGGTAAAGAGAGCCTTGATGTTCCTTACTTCCTGTCAACAATCAACCCAAGGTCACCACGTAATGTAAACTGTGACTGAGCTGAAAGAGGGTCTAAGTCCTCATAATTTTCTCCTTCTTGTGGCAAACCAGATACTTTAGCAATGATTTCTTCATTGCACTCAACACAAAGACCTTTAACTACTGCAACTCCATCTCTCAGAGTATTCAAAAACTGAAAGGCTACCTCATCATCAATGGCATCCAGCTTTAAAGAACAATCTAGCCAACCTTTTTGCTCAAACAATTGTTGACTTGGAAGATCATTTAACGACACTATATGGTCAGAAGGCTCATGCCTTACTAAATCACCACCCATTCTACCACACTGTAGGAACAAATAACTTCAAAATCCCAAATGAAGAGCTAAAATTAGTAGAGAATTTTCCCACACAAAAACCAATAGTTCAAACTGCAAGAAATGTAGAACTCGCTTCTCAAAATATGACCAGTTCAGAAAATTAATTTCTCATAAGAGAAAAAGGTTATCATAAAATTTTTTAATTACCTTCACACATGCCAAAGTCTTCCACCTTCGACACATCGTGAAGGTACTTAATGACTTGATTATGACATGGCACCTTAATCACCCTTTCTTTAATCATTAATAGGATATGGCAAAATTAATGAAAGGTCACATAAAATTTCAAAAAGATTGCAAAAATATTTTGAAAAGATATGAAAAAGTTTGAATATACACACAGTTAAATATTCCCCCAGCTAAGTTTAGGCATGGGTCCCACCATGCCAAATATGCAAGATTAGTAACAAAATAAATAAACTTTTCCAAAAATAAATGAATGAAATAATATGTGTGATAGCATATGTTACTAACTAGCTGTTGTTGAAGGAGATTTGTTGTTGCGCAAACATCCGCTACTGGAATGATATGATGAATTGTGAAGGTGATAGAGACAGGAGATGAGATGAACATTTATTATGGAGAAATTATTTCACAAAATATAAAATGTTATTATGGAATCTATGATGGAAATCAAAGAGTAATGGAAATCTGGGTAGGAGACCCAGATTCTTTTTCTGTAGGACTGTTGGATTTACCGTGGGGGGTGAACTGATACAGGAACTCATCTCTACTTTGGAACTTATGGTAGAGCTTGAGTCGATGATCATTGACATGAATTTTGAATCAAACCAGATCAATAGTTGGCAGTTTCATGACTCCATTAGTAAAAACAAAAATAATGTCATACGATCCTAACCAACGTGTTTGAAACTTGCCTAGAGTGTGTTGATAACATGAATCATATAACAAGGTCCAGTCACCAACATAGAATTTTTTTATCCTTAATAAATTATCATGCCATTTATTCCACTATCATTGAATAATATTTATGTTATGCAAAGAGAATTTCTTGATTTCATCCAAGTTGTTAAGTTGGAGAAGTCGTTCTTGTTGACCCTAGGTTAGATATATATCCAGCTCAAGTGTTGTCCTAAGGGTCTTGTGGTGAAACTCAACAGGAATGGAAATAGATTTTCCATAAACTAACTCAAATGGTATGAAAATAGTTGTAATTTTCCATGCATTTCTATAGGCCCAAATGGCTTCAGGAAGTCGAGTGGTCCAATCCTTTTTGTGTACAAAAATTATTTTGGTCATAATGTCTTCTATTTCTCTATTTGTGATTTTGGCTTGACCATTAGCCTGTGGATGATAGGGAAAATATTTCTCATGTCGGATTGTGTATTCATTTATCAAGGCAGTTATGAGATTTGAGGAGAATTGAGCACCTTGATCAGTGACTAGTTCTCTAGGTACTCCAAATCTAGTGAATATGGATTCATACAGAAATTCAGCCACTTTATTATCCCTAGCATGATTCATTGCTTTTTCCTCTACCCATTTGGTTGCATAATCAATACAGACTAAGATATAGGACTTACCATGAGAGCAAGGTTCTATAGGACCCACAAAATCAATACCCCACTTGTCAAATGGTGTTACCACTACCTATGGCTGTAGGGGCATTTCATCTGATTTAGTTGGGTGTCCCATTCTTTGACATCTGTCACAATGTATTGTATATTTAGCAACATATTTATGTAGGTTAGGCTAGTAATAACCAATGGTGATAATTTTGAATGTTGTACACTTTGTTGCAAAGTGCCCTCCACATGGTTCATCATGACATGCATGAAGGATGTCATATGTCTTATCTTCACAAACACATCTTCTCATGACTTGATCTAGACCTATGTAGAACATAAATCCTAAAATCCATGAAAAGTTAAAAAATTTCTCAACTAAGATTATGCACTCCTTAGGAGAGAAGTGTGGAGGAGTACTTCATGTAGTAAGGCAGTTTTCTATATCTACATACCATGGATTATGAGTGATAATAGAGAACAAGTGTTCATTAGGAAAGCTATCATCTATAGTTGTAGGATCATCAGGAACATGCAATCTAGAAAAAAAATCAACTGCCACATTACCTTTCCCTAGTTTATCAATGAATTTGATATCAAATTACTACATGAGGAGTAACCATCTAGCAAACCTGCATGATATAGTAGGTTTGTTCATCGGGTATTTGATTGTTGAGTGATCTGTATGCACAAATACTTCATAACCAATAATGTAGTATCTAAATTTATTGAGTGCATATATAACTTCTAATAATTCCTTCTCAGTGAAAATGTAATTTAGTTCAGCACCATGTAGATTCTTGCTTATGTAATATATGTCGTGCTCAACTATTCCTTCCTTCTACCCAAGCACTGCTCCTATGGCATAGTTTGAGGTATCTATATGGATATGAAATGGAAAATTCCAATCAAGTCCTCTCAAGATAGGTGTTTTAGTCAAGATATCCTCCAACTATTGGAATGATTGTTCATAGTCCTACCAGAACAACTAGATTTCAACACAATCAAGAGATATGTCAGAAAATATACTAATAACTACTCTTTGAAATGTAGCAGGTGCGTTACATAATCTAAAAGGTAAGATAGATTAAGAAAAATTTCCCCATGGGCATGTAAATTTTGTCTTGTCTTGGTCCTCAAGTGCTATCTGTATTTGGTTGTATCCACTAAACCCATTAAAAAATGAAAAGTACTTTTTGTTAGCTAGGTTATCAAGGACTTGATCAATAAAAGGCAATAGAAAGTGGTCCTTCTTTGTTGTTGTATTCAACTCCATATAATCCACACACACCCTACATTTTACTCCCTTCTTAGGGACTATGACGAAGTGTGAGAACCCATTGACTATCAAAAATGGGATAAATAAAACCAACATCAAGTAATTTCTGCAATTTAGTTTTGACTATGTTTCTTAGTGTTCGGTTGATTCTTTTCTGAGGTTTGTTGACTAGTTTACAATTAGGATTGATGTAAATTCAATGGGTACAAAGCCTTGGATCCAATCCCTTCATATCTATGTAATCCCAAGAAAAATCTTGATTTTTGTTGAATGTTTAGGAGTAAGGTTCTTGTTAACATTCAACT
Organism: Chamaecyparis obtusa; assembly: GCA_027943335.1. Lineage (NCBI taxonomy): Eukaryota > Viridiplantae > Streptophyta > Pinopsida > Cupressales > Cupressaceae > Chamaecyparis > Chamaecyparis obtusa. The sequence goes on along the minus strand of BSBK01006035.1, from coordinate 193,304 downwards.
CCCTACTATGGATAATTTATACATTGACTACCTTATCCAACAAGATGACTTCTACAAATGAAGGTGACTTAATCTAATATGGTAGAAATGTACAAAGGTAATTAGTTGTTGTAGGAAGTTGAGGTGAACTTTGTGGGGGTAGTATGGTTTACAAAGAACAATTAGGAACAGTACAGGAAAATGGTTCAACACCATATTTACTGGTAAGAATGTCAACAAGTAGGTCATCTTCTTATTGGGATATCATAAATGGATTCCCTTCTATAACCATTAACTGATGTATTGAATTTACCTCTAGCTCAATGTCACCAAGGTCAGGCCAAACAACTTGATCAAGCTCAATCTGAGGTTTAACAAGAGAATATAGAGTCAAATTTTTAGTACTAACTCCATCAGATATAGTCATCTTTCCAAAGTGACATGCTATGCAGGCATATGTAGTGGCCAACCAAGGTCTTCCTAGGATTAAAGGATAACCACCTAGAGTAGCTTTGGGAGATAAGATCACAAAGTCTAAGGGATAGTCCAATGAATCAAGTGTTACAATTATAACCTCTACCATGCCATTAGGCCTTACAGTAGAATTGACAACTAACTTAAGGATTGTAGGAGTCTCTCTTAAGCCAATGATATTAAGCCTTAATATGAATTCCCTTGTCATTACATTAATGGATTCTCTTAAGTCAATCAAAATATTATGGATTTGAATACCATTAATATAAATAGTAACAACATGGTTACCTAGATCAGAATATTTGGGTATAATGACATTTCTCAACATAAGATCAGAGAGTTGTCCAAGAACATGAACAGTCTTAGGGTCTTTCTTCTTCCAACCAAGTTGTTTAAGATAGGCTTCTTTGATAGCCTTATTATATATTGGCACTTTATTGAGGGCATCTAACAAAGGAATTTTCATAGTCATCTGCTTCAGCTGGTTGATGAGATTAGTTGCAGTCGGACTATCCGTTGGGGGTATAGATTGTGTGAGCCTTTGAGGAAATGGTGGATCCTTAGTTACTACAACAAGATGTGTAGGAGTAGCAAGTTCTTTCCTAGAGATATAATTCTTAGTTGTAGCTTCAGTTATAACATGACCTTTTGGTGTAGGTAATGTAGCTCCTGATCTTAGGTGGATATCATTTACCATAATGGAATAAGTTTGTTGTTGATTAGTGTTGGTGTAATTAAGTATTTACTAATTACACTTTACTTAAGTTTACTTAGGATAATGCATTTGCATAATTAGTTGTCTTTGAGACACCTAGGAGTTTGCATTTCTTTTTAGCACATGGTTAGGAGAATCTCCACTTTAGGTGTGATAGTTGTCATCACATACCTCTTTGTGTGTGAGATCCACTTTTAGTGCTCTTATCACATTATCATCCTCTCATTATTGCACATACTTTTAGGTACAATGGAGGATGATCCACCTTTGGTGGACATGTGATTCCACCATGTCTAGTTGATAGCCTATCACTTGCATAACTTCTAGTTATCTTGCATTGCCTATATATTGAGGCATTTCTACATTGTATGTAATCAATTATTCATTATCATTTGATCATTATTGAATTCTTCATTTGATCATATTATCTTGTCTCTCTTTGTTGTGCTATCTCTTGAGCTTCTAGATCTTGGTTTCTACTCTTTGTCTTAGGAAAATTCTTACATGGTATCAAAGCCAAAGGAGTCTTCATTACATAGCCATTGGAGAGCGATTGATTGCTTCAACTTTTGGAAGGCCACAAACCAAATCTGGGATCAGCATTTTGTGGGAGTGTTTTGAGCAAGATCAGACCTCACCATTACATCTAGGTGGCTATTTCCATAAATTTTGACTATAAATTTTCCTACCTTGGGAAAAATGCAAATCTGAGGCAAAAAAATTTTGCAAATCGGACCTCTAAGGCCTGATCTGCAAAATTGGGTAATTATTTTCTATTTTTATTTCAGATTTGGTATTTATTTCCATTTCTGTCAATATTGCGGATCTACTATTATTTATTGTATTTTTGGATCTGAAATATTATTCAATTTTTAGAGATATTTTTTGTCAATTTTTGGCTATATTTTTTGGCAAAAATTTTTGGCCTTTAGGCCTATGTGTTGTACACAGAATATAGGTTACTGATAGATCACATTGAGCACCACACACAGGAGGCTAGTGGAGCAACTCAAACACAAGATCAAGCTCTTTGCTTAAGTAAGTGGGCGCTAAGGCTTTTAAAAACCATTAACTCACCATATGTAGTGAATGTGGGATAAAGATCCCACATCCCCACACCCTCTGCTCGGCTTCAAACTCCCTCCACCGCCCACCTCTTAGCTTTAAACTCCATCACACCTCCTTTGCAGGCAAAGCCCTCCGCTCTACCTCCATAGTCAAATCGGGGTAGCTCCCGCTCAGCCCGGCCATCTCACTGCCGGCAAACCTTGTTTGGGTTCCATTGCGGGCACCTCCTGTGCTTGATGCAACCTCCACTGGACATCTACGCCGCTAGACATAGGTGCCACCTCCCAACACCTCCACATATGAGTAGGTTCACAGCACCTATGCTAGCTATTCCACCACTACGTCACCCTATGGAAGACACCTCCACACCATGGGCTCCAAATGTGGGCTCCCAACTGGTCCCCTCTACTCCACCAGTCCAAGCAAGCTGCTCCGCTCCTCAGATCTCAGTCTCTGGCCACCACGGGCAACACAAAAAATTGGCCAAATCCACCAGCCAAATCCATGCCAACAAGATGCCATGCTAGCGGCCTTGAGCCCACTTGGTCAAACCTCTGTGTAGCAGCCCCATCAGCCAATCAAAAATTGACACATGGCAAAGGTAACAAAATTGGTCAAGCAAAAATTATAAAGCATTAGGAGTCTTAAGAGAGAATATTTCTCAAGCTGTCATGTATCACATCAAAACCATAACCAATGCTAGAGATGCTTGGGATAAACTTGCAAAATTGTTTGGTTAAGTGGATGAAGAAATGGGATTCAAAATTGAGATTGATCTCCTCAAATTAGATCCCAAGAACTTTGACACAATCCAAGATTATCTCAACAAAGTCAATGACTATAGAGCACAACTTGATGATTGTGGAAATCCCATGAAGGATGTGAAGTTGGTTATTCACTTGTTGAATCATCTTCCTCCTGAATGTGCAGCTTTTGTTTCAAGTTATAATACTCACAAGTTAACCATGGATAGTGCCTTCACTAAGCCTTCATTTGAGTCATTTTCAGAAATATTGGTCTTAGAACAAGAAAAATTGATGACTATGGGGATTCTCAAGTCTTCAAAGTCTAAGGCATTGGTGGCTAATAATGGGAATCAAAGGAATCAAGGTGGTAAAGATTCCAACAAGAAGAAAAAGAAGTGGAAGGCCAGATCACAATCAGACACTCAACAATATTCCTCCTCACAACAAGGAAATTCTTCTCCCACCAACAACAACAACAACAACAAAAACAAGGGGGATAGTTCTAAGGAGAAGAAAATTTGTGCATATTACAAGAAGCCAAATCATGATGAGCATCAATGCCACAAGAAATAAATTGATGAGTTGACAGACATACTCAAGAATCATCATATTGATTTGCCAAATGCCTACAAGGGAAAGGCTTCATCACCTTCCACTTCAAAGGGTAAAGGGAAAGCATTTGTGGCAAGTACAACTAATTCAGAGGAATGGATCTTTGATTCAAGTGCCACACATCATATGGGTGCCACAAAGGAGCAATTTTCTTCCTTGAAACCATCTATGGTACCTCACATCTATGTAGGAGATGATACTCAAGTGGAAGTTGAAGGAAAAGGGGAAGTTGAGATGGAAAATGGAGCTTTCAAAGATGTTCTCTATGTTCCCAACCTTAGTACAAACCTCCTTTCAATTTACCAAATCACTCACTATGGAGGTGGAAAGAAAGTTGAGTTCCTACCTGATTTAGTTGTAGTCAAAAATCTTAAGGATGATTCTATGGTGGCAATAGGAAAATAAAATCATGACAGAAGGCTTTACTCATTTTCTAATTTTGTACCTAAGACTCCTTCACATTCCTTGTTGACACACTCAAATTCACAAAGTAAACTTTGGCATGAAATATTTGGACATCTCAACTATAGATATCTTCAACAGCTTAGCAGCAAGGATATGGTCAAAGGTCTACCTCAAGTCAAGTATTCAGAGGGTGTATGTTCAGGATGTGAAATGGGAAAACATCCCGAAGAGAAGTTTGATAAAGGGAAGTCTTGGAGAGCAAAATTTATTCTTGAGTTCATTCATAGTGATGTGATGGGCCCATTTCCAGTGCCATCATTTGGCAAGGCTTGTTATGTACTCACCTTCATTGATGACTTTTCATGCTACACTTGGGTCTACTTTCTTGGTCACAAGAGTGAAGTGTTTGATAAATTTCTCACCTTCAAGGCTCATGTTGAGAAGCAATTAAGTAAAGCCATCAAGATTCTTCGATCAAATAATGGAAGGGAATATGTGAACTCAAGGCTTATAGACTTTTGTACACTTGAGGGTATTGATCTTCAACATTCAGTTGCCTACACTCCATAGTAGAATGGTGTGGCAAAAAGGAATAATAGGACCTTTAAGGAGATGGCCACTTGTATGATTCATGCTAAGTCTCTTGATCAAGCCTTTTGGGCTGAAGCTATATGTTGTGCCACTCACATACAAAATATAACTCCTCATAAAGCTTTGGATGGAGTTACTCCTTTTGAGGCTTGGTGTGGAAGAAAACCAGTTGTGAAACACTTTAGAGTCTTTGGTTGTCCATCTTGGACATGTATACCTCCAAAAAAATGCAAGGCATTGGAACCACAAAGAAAACCTTGCATATTTGTTGGTTATCCCAAGACTCTTAAGTAGGCATACAAGCTTATGGATCCTGAGACACATGAGATCTTCTTTGAGAGGAGTGTTCACTTTGAAGAGAATTGTCCTAGCTTGGATTCTTCAACTCCTCCTACTTCCTCCATTTCAGATAATGATAGTGATGATAGTGACTTGGAAGATGAAACTCCCTCAACCCTGACTCGTAGGCCTCCACCTTCACAGGGTCAAGACATAGTTGAGGACATTCCTTCATCATCTTCTTCCTCCACTAGACCTCATTGGGAACAACAAACACTTGATTTAGTAGGTTCACTTATGGAGAATCCTTCAGACACTAGGAGGACAAGGTCACAACACAACTCATTTCCACATGCTTATATTGCCATTGCTTCCAATCCATAATCATTCAAGGAAGCTTCAGGGGTTCTTGAGTGGGACAAAGCCATGGAGGATGAGTATAAATCTTTGATGAGAAATAACACTTGGGACTTAGTTCCTCTTCCTAAGGGAAGAAAATTGGTTTGATGTAAGTGGATCTATTAGACCAAGTTTGCAGCGGATGGAAGAGTGGATAAGTATAAGGCAAGACTTGTTGCAAAAGGTTTCTCTCAGGTTCCTGGTATTGACTACACCGAGACCTTTGCACCTGTAGCCAAGATGAACTCCATTCATTTGACACTTGCTATTGTTGCAGCTCATGGTTGGGTTGTACATTAGATGGATGTTAAGAGTGCATTTCTACATGGGGATCTTCATGAGGTGATTTATATGGAGCATCCACAGGGATTCATCCAGGATACTACTATGGTTTGCAGGTTAACGAAGTCTATTTATGGCCTCAAACAGGCTCCTAGGGCTTGGTATGCCAAGATGGATTCCTTCCTTCTCTCAGCAGGATTCACCAGATGTCATTCAGATTCAAATGTCTACATTCTTCAGTAGGATGACTCACACTTGATACTTGTACTTTATGTTGATGACTTGATCATTATAGGGAGTACTTCATCCATCATTTCTAGTGTCAAGTCTTCTTTGCAGGACAAATTTGCTATGACAGACTGGGGTTTACTTCACTATTTTCTTGGTATTGAGATCACACAGTCCTCAGTAGGGATCACACTTTCTCAGCCCAAGTATGCTCTTCTCTTGATCTACTTGCTCGATTTCACATGAGTGATTGTAAGGCTGCACCCACTCCATTTCTATCAGGTGTCAAGTTAGAGGCTAAGTGTTCTACACCACTTGTTGATGATACATTGTATAGACAACTTGTTGGAAGTCTCATCTACTTGACACATACACACCCTGACATATCATTTACAGTTGGCATGGTTTCTCACTTCATGCAAAAGCCACATGAGCTTCACTAGAAGGCAGCCAAGCACATATTGCACTACATATAGGGTACACATATACATGGGATTCACTATGCAGCAGGTACAGGACTTCAGTTGGTTGGATATAGAGACTCAGATTGGGCAGGTGATCTTGATGGTCACAAGTCTACTTCAGGTTACATATTTCATCTTGGTTCAAGCCCCATTTGTTGGTAGAGTAAGAAGCAGCATGCTATTGCTCTTTCTTCAACTGAGGCTGAGTATCGAGGGGTTGTTACTACATCTATAGAGGCTATTTGGCTTTAGCATATCCTGAAGGAGTTTGGTTTCAGTATTCCATGACCTACAGTCATTCATTGTGATAATCAGGGTGCTATAGCGATCTCCAAACATCCAGTCCAACATCAGTGGACCAAGCACATTGAGGTTCATATACAATTCATTAGAGATTTGATACATGATTAGGTCATTGAGATGCAATATTTTCCTACAACAGAGCAGGTTGCAGACATCTTCACCAAACCCTTCACTAAGAGCAAGTTTCTTCAGTTGTGAGCTCTCTTGGGGGTGCAGGATATTCCATCAGGGGGGGTCACATGACTTCTCTATTCTATCTTATGGGGGGGATATTTTCCTCATATGAGGTGGTCTCTCTCATATTCTATTATTGTATTTATCTCTCTTTTTGGGGGAGGGTTTTTCCCATGAGGTTTTCCCTCTTTCTCCACTTTATGAGAGATTGCATTGTTCTTGCATATTGTACATGGGTACCTAACATGGCCTAGTAGCTAGGACCCATCTTGCATTGTGAGCTTAAGTGCATTCCCCTAAGTTGCACTTAAGGGGGGGTGTTGGTGTAATTAAGTATTTACTAATTACACTTTACTTAAGTTTACTTAGGATAATGCATTTGCATAATTAGTTGTCTTTGAGACACCTAGGAGTTTGCATTTCTTTTTAGCACATGGTTAGGAGAATCTCCACTTTAGGTGTGATAGTTGTCATCACATACCTCTTTGTGTGTGAGATCCACCTTTAGTGCTCTTATCACATTATCATCCTCTCATTGTTGCACATACTTTCAAGTACAATGGAGGATGATCCACCTTTGGTGGACATGTGATTCCACCATGTCTAGTTGATAGCTTATCACTTGCATAACTTCTAGTTATCTTCCATTGCCTATATATTGAGGCATTTCTATAATGTATGTAATCAATTATTCATTATCATTTGATCATTATTGAATTCTTCATTTGATCATACTATCTTGTCTCTCTTTGTTGTGCTATCTCTTGAGCTTCTAGATCTTGGTTTCTACTCTTTGTCTTAGGCAAATTCTTACAATTAGGCTACCTGTTATTAGGATTTGGTGAAGGTTGAGCAAGCAGCTGATTTTTCTTTTGAGGGCTGACATTGGTTGTAGGAGGTAGAGGCATTATATCTTTTTGTTGTGAAGGTGGCATGATGGCTTGTTGATTAGGCTAACTGGGTTGATTAGGACCCTGTTGAGGTGACTATTGTTAGTTACCTTGTTGAGGCTACCATTGGTTAGGATGCTACTATGGATTAGGAGGGGGTTGATGTTGCCAATGTTGGTTAATCCATTGGGGTTGAGGTTGATAAGACCAATTGTTATTCTAGTTTTGACCTTGGGGACCAAAATTTTGAGAATTTTGGTTTTGCCATTGATTATTATTGAAACTAGAATTTTGCAAAGGGTCATGAGGCATACCTTGTCTCTAGGTCCATGGTCTTCATTGATCAACATAAAAGACCTCTCCATTCTCATCAATAGCCTTGAATTTAGTTGGCATCGACTGAGCCTCCAAGCATGCAACTATTTTACATTTGCAGTTCATTTTCTTTTCCCTACAATGGGAACATAATTCAACTAACATAGCCTCTACTTCTCCATGCTTCTTCTTGGCTTGCATGGTATCCAATTGGGTGGCTACATTATTAATGATGTCTTGCTTGAAATTAGACATATCTCCATCTTTGAATCATTAGCACCATTAGTTTTTCTACTTGATTGTTTGAGCCCTCTTCATTTCTTCACTGTAGCTCTAGAGTAATTAAGACATATCCTCTTAATTTCATTCCAGGTACTTTGAGTGATATGTCCTCTAGCCATCAAGTCAAGAGCCTCCATACAAGACTCATTAACACCTTGTAAAAATATTTGCTTCATGGATTCTTCATTCAAAGTATGCTGAGTGTTTTTCTAGAGATTAAACAAGAATCTTGCAACATAATCCTGAAGTGTTTCCTCATCCTTTTATGTCATCTTAAAAATATCATCACATTTCATATCACTACCTCGACAATAGTCTTTATATTTTTCCAAGAATGCATTCTTCATTCCATCCCAATCTCTTACAACATTGGCTCCTAGACCCTTGAACCACCTCAGTGTTGCCTCCTTCAAAGTAGATGGAAACAAATTCAACTTATGGGCATTTTTTGTATATTCATAGCTTCTACAAAGGATATCAAATTCAAAAAGGAAGGTCTTAGGGTCTTCAGTAATCAAGCCATAGAACTTTGGAAGTACTGAAGAGGGAATATTCTTGAGATTGTTATTATCATGCAGGTCAATAATAGGAAAGGGAAAGGTGGGAAGTGCCATCCTTGCAGGATTTGGAGTTGTGTTTCATCCTCTGAAAACAACAAGGGCCCATGGATTCTCCTGATATTCAAGTTTTGCAGGTGGTGGTGCTAGAATGGCTTGATGTAGGTCAACAAATGGATTCTCAAATGGTTGATTCTCTTCACAGTCAAATTCTTGGGGATTTTCCTGGTCAGGGGGTAAGGTTTCTTCAAAAACTAAGGGAACATTTTGAGGGAGAAATCTTCCAAGATGGTCTCTTCTCCTATACATAAAAAGGATTGATTAAACTAGGACATATATTTAAGAAGGCTTTAGAAAAATGACCCTTAGGATAAGTTTAGATTGGCACCATCCCTGACAATGATGCCAAAAATGATCAACCAAATAAATATCTTAGAAAATTAGAGCATAACACTCATTCATTCAAGATTGGACATCTTAAAAAACAAATAATTAACTCATTTAGCTCATTTATAGTATCAACCAGGGACGTAGACTTGAAATAGTGTTAGCAAAGTATATGCTCCAAATTATCTTAATTGCCACTTATCTAGACTATTGAATTTAAAATACTTGAAAGCTTGAAATGCTAAGCTAGGAGAAAGGAATAGGTTTATTCTACTGAAAATAGTAATCACAAATAGGTACTACTCTATCTGCCTTTGCTATAGGAACAACCCATTAGTTCTGCTACCAATGGCTGTAGGAACAACAAAGTTTTCTCTAAATATAAGAAAGCATGAAATAGATCCTAACTAACAATAGAATTCACTCACCAAGTGGGCCCCCTTGGATGAGTGAACAGGATATGATCAAGATAAAAAGATAGAACTTGCAAAGTACATTATATTCATTCATTGAAAGCTACACTTGAAGTAAAATAGAATTGAATCCTATTGGTTATTTTCAAAATTAAAATAACTTTCCTAACTTTCTCTAATCTTCTGAAAGTTAAGTCAACAACTTATTATAAGCAAAAACTAAGAAACTAACTCCTAAAACTATGATCACTCCAAGAATGAGGATTAATAAGATTCATAATGTTATACAACAGAATTAATAACTTTTGAGAACAAGTCTTCCAGGAATATAGGAGGTCGTGCTTCTAGATATGCACCCAGGTATAATGAAAAACTGGTTAACCGCTGCAAAGAAGAGTAATGTGCAATTATGCCTTTATTTTTAGTTGTAGAGTTGATCCTATCAATTCCACCATGCTGCCCAAATGAATGTGTCATTGACTTGTTCCTGCATGGAGTTAGTAACACATGCCAAATTTGAAACACATATATTTTCATCATTTAAATTAGAAAAGACATTATCTCATTAACTAACTCTTGCATGATATGTGGTTGTAGGAATCCTAACCCAAAACAACTTAGGAGAGATGAACATTAACTAACACACATATATATATCTACTTAATTCATCTGCCATATTCTATTCATAAGTTTTAACCATAAGTTCCAACTTAGATCACATATCCTACTGAACTATAAAGTATTTGAAAGTATTGACCATGCACTTGCACATATAAAAACCATACATATAACATCATCCAAGTTTTCATAAAACCATATAAAAAATCCCTAACAAGTCACAAAAAAATATCATAAAACATGCCATTAATATGGCTCACCAAGTTGATTGGTGAAACAAAATATTATTTTAAAGAGATATTTGATATTTAATGGTTCATAAGTTTAGAGGAAGAATAGAGGTCATTGAATCAGGATTGAATAAATTGTGTAAGACTTATGATTTCTTTAAGGATGAAGGTGAAAAACAAAGAATCATAGTTGGTTATCTTTAGGTTGAGATGTTATATTAGCAAAGATAGAGAGAGGATTTAGTGAAGACCTTCTAATTGGAAAAGGATTTGGTTGAGGTTCGGTGAGAACATCTTTCTGAATTTTATTTAAGGAAGAGGATTATGTACATCAGTTCCAGTCCCCATACTAGACTTCATCTTTTGATATGTTGGTGCTTCATGATAGTTTGTGTGCATGATTCAGTTCAACTATGGATGAGTGGTAGAGGAAGCTTTCAATTATAAAGGAAAGGTACAATAAATTTTTTCTTGTAAAATATGTTGTTCTTATTTGATTATTTCTTGAATGGACCTTTTCCACTATGGAAAAAAGTGAGAGAGAAAGATAGGAAAGAAAAATTGAAATGCAATATCTAACTCAAGGAGAGTTTTTGGAGTCTTTTGGTTTCTTGAATATTTTTAGAGTTTTTCAATTTTGTTATTTTTCCATCAATGCCAAAGGGGGAGATTGTTGAGTGTATTGAGAAGATGTTGGCATTATTGGCATTGATGTAAAAACCTTGTACTACTTAGTTATCTATTGGTTGTGCTTTGATATTGCACAATTCAGTTTTAGATTATACAATTTGTTTTTTGGTAATGGATTATAGTAATGAATATGTTTTGTTCCCGATACATCTATGTTATTCAGTAATCAGAGTAGTGTGTAGTTTTGAATAGATTCATATGGTTGTTGTGTCTCAGAGTTCTTCTGGGTATCTCTGCTACTGGAATTTCAAGCAGTATATTAGAAATTGTTGATATGATATTTGTATTTAGTATTTGGACAAGTTCTATCTAGTTTTATCCATTGGCTAGTTCATAAGTTTTGTAGATCAAGTAATGGACTTGGTTGTGGTGTTCCATCGGTCCTAGAATACATTTATCTTTCGATAATTATGTTATGAAATGTGCTCATATTACGTGTGACCTATCTTTAGGTCCTATGATAACATGATGTAAAGTGATCATATGATCAGAGAGAGAGAGAGGTGGTGTGGTGCAAGTATAATTATGTGTGCAGACATCTGGAAACAATCATGTAAGAATATATAAGTGAATGGTTACTATGATATCAAGAGGAGGCTTACATATAAGGTTGTAGGAGATCATAATGTATTAGAAGAAGATTTGTAACTGAATCTATTGTTAATGGTGATTACCACGCTACTAGTTAGAACAAAGTTATTTGTATCTTTTATATCTTAATCCAACATGTTTTGTGGCTAGGCCAACATATGTATTTATCTTATCAAATGTTTATGTATGTCTCTCTCTCTCTCTCTCTCTCTCTCTCTATATATATATATATATATATATATATATATATATATATAGAGAGAGAGAGAGGGGGGGGGTGTGGTGTAAGTATAATTATGTGCACAAACATCTAGCAACAAGTGTGTTAGAAAATATAAGTGAATGGTTATTTTGATATCAAGAAGAGGCTTACATATAAGGTTACAAGAGATTAGAATATACTGGCAGAAGATTTATAACATAATCTACTGTTAATAGTGATTATCGTGCTACTAGTTAGAACTATTTCATGAATTTTCAGATGTAATTGTATCAACACACATTTTTCTGTGAAACATCTTTTTTGTATCAGGGTAGTTAGCCCAACCAAAAGTGAGCTTACACACAATGAGAAAATCGAACCTGAGCCCCTTGTAAAAATCACTTTAATTGATTTTTACATTCATGAGAATTGATTTCTCCATAGTTTTTACCATTTTGGGTTTTCATGTTTTATCTGGTGGTATGGTTTTTATCATCCTTATTCTTTCAAGTTATTTTCAATTTTAATTATTTATATGGTTTATGGTTTATGGTTTATGGTTTTACCAGTTCAATCAAATTTGTAAAAAATGTTTTAGAATAACTGATTCACCCCATTCTCAATTATTTAGCATGTTCAACATATTTCCCCAACCAGAATCCATCCATTCATTGCAAGCCATGTAAATAATACATATTTGGGGGGCACATTACTATTCTAACAAAACTTGTTTTGCCATTCCTCATTGTCAACAACTACTCAAGAATTTGATAACCTTGTTTCACGATGTATTGTCCCTCTTTATCTCCACACTAAATATTGTCATCATGTTTATTAGAGTGTGAGTTTTCTCTATGAAATACAACTCACATTTTCTATTTGGAGATCCTCTAAAATCTCCAAAGTTTGAATATTTTTTGACCTCCATTTTGGTATACCACTTTCCATTATAGTTCCAACATAATCTTCCACTCATTCCCCCCAATGATGAACACAAACTTGTTGAACTTCATGTAAATCCTCTTGATCTGATAAAGGTTCCATCCCATCCTATAATTTAGATTTTTCCCCTTTCCCTATCCTCCATAAGGTATGATTTGTAATCAAATGCTTGTTTCTCATCATAAATTCCAAACCGCTGACCCCTTGGGTGGATCCTCCATTGTGAGAATGTGTTCCCTTTCTTGACTATCTAGATATTTCTTCTTAAGTATTTTCACCCACCTCTATTCTTGATTGTTATACATCCTCCATACCAACTTGTTGTCTATGGCTTCATTGAGAAAATTGAGATTCCACATACCAACACCTCCCTCCCTTCTATTCATGCACACCTTATCCCATGCAACCAAAAATATTTTTTCCTGTTCATTTTTTCCATTCCAAAACAAATCCTCATTTGTTAATTAATGACTTTAAGAGTTTTATTTGATATTTTGAAAAAAGACATCAAGAAAATAGGAATTGAAGTTATTCATGATTTCAATAACAATAATTTGTCAGCAGTGGAGATCCACCTACTTTTCCAACCTTCTAAAGTTTTCATACATGTATTAATTATCTTATACCATAATGATCTTTTGTTGGAGTTAGTGAAGAGAGGAGTGCCGAGGACTAGGTAATTTACTATATTTAATATGAAGGATTCTAATTTTTTTCCATCTATTTAAACAACCTCACATTGAAGAAGAATACATATAATTTTTCCCACTTAACTTGTTGGGCCCTAAAGATGGTTAATTTGCATCTAACACTTTCTTAATGAGATGAGATTCCTTCAAAGATGCATCACCGGAAAGAAAAGTATCATCCAAAAAATAATGATGTGACGTAGAATTTATTCCTTGTGTTATTTTAACTCCTTTCCATTTGTTTTCCCTTCATAGTTTGGATATGTTCCTTCCCAATACCTCAACCATTATAATAAATAAAAATGGAGAGAGGGGGTCACCTTGACTTAGTCCTTTAGAACCTTCAAAAAATCTTTGAGGGATACCATTAACTAATATAGAAAATCCTAGAGTATTGATGCAACTCTTTACCCAATCCACCCATTACTTGCAAAAACCAAATTTCTCCAACACTTTGAGTAAATATTATCTATCACTCTGTCATGAGACTTTTTTATATCTAGCTTTACAAGCATCTTTTCCACCTCTGTATTCCTAATTTTGTGGATTTCCTCATGAGAAATGAGAATCCCATTGTGAAGAGCCCAGCTGGATCTCATTTACAATCTAGCTCTTTCCTCAAATTAAATTGCACTTCTAAATTTCTTTCAGAATATATAGAAATTAATGAATATCAAATCTAAATTTCAATGATACTTCTCATATTTTTGACCTCTTGATAAATAACTACAACCATTAATTCACCACTGAATGCTTACAAAAAATTAGAATTACAATAACTATCAAATTAATTCCCTATTACAATCATTCACAAATAAATTTGGGCACCTTTAATTACATGTGATTGCTGGAAAAGAAACGCAGCCCAAGAGAATTGAAGCACAACTACAAATGAAGAATGCAGCCTCCCAAATTATTAATGCAGCCATCATTTGAACAACCACACCCTCCAATGACTGATTGTAGCCCCCTGAATAAATAACGCAGCCTGTTGTGAGTAAAATGAAGCCACAAGGTGAAGTACGCATAGGTTGGGAATGGTGATGCCAGCTTCCAAATGAATTCCTAGCTCCTAAATAGTGAAGTCTGCAACACTTATTTACCATATGCTGCCAGTAGATAGGTCACAGCTCCTGTAGAAATAGAACAATCTTCTACAAACAATAGCCACCATGAAGAAAATTGAATCACCAATTGTAATTCAGAATTTATTCAAATATCCTCAAATTTGATATACTTCAACATCAAATTCAAATATACAGGACCAAAATTGTATTCCCGAAATTCAGTAGCAAAATTCACCATCAATCAGTGATGATTCAAATTTCCAAAAGAGAGGAATCGGTCCTCAAACCCTAGCCATCTTCTTCACAACCAAATTTATCAAAAGATCAATAGATAGTTGAGAATGAGCTCTCAAGTCCCTTTTTATACTTTCTTGTGAGAGCTCAAACATAATTCTTACCAATGTGGGATAAAAAGATATACTTTTCCTTTTAATAATTCATTTACTCCAATACTTTAAATAAATACCTTGGCTTAGGCTTCCGTTAATTAATTAAATAAATGGCCCCTTCCCATGATGACTCAACCCTCAACTTAAGTGAAATTATAAAGTTAGATTATAACTTTATAATAAGCCATTTAATGATTTAATAATAATTTGGCCACCAAAATAATAATAACTCCCAAAATACTTATCCTTTTAATATGTTGTTTGAAACATGAGTCACACCTATTATTTCCCCATGTGACCAAATGCACTTTCCAAAAATAGAAAGGGTCCTTCTCGAACAACATCAGGCTTACTATAAATAGTAAACATGGAAAAACTATAGCAAATGAAGTCCGAATGATGCCAAACGAAAGCCAAACCAGAGAAAACTAAATCCTGAAGTAGATGCCCACTGAAAGAGACCCTTTGTCCATCCTCATTAGCCTATGAGGGTCACATGATAGGCTAACCCCAAGAGCCTAAAAAATGGGGACATTACAGTCCTCCCTTCCCAAGATTTATTGTCCTCAAGCAATCAGGAAAAACAAGCAACATCACAGTCCACCCGGATCCCAAGGATGGTCATGAGTAATGTCCCAATCCTCACCAAACTCCTATGAAGAAATTATCAGCATCAACAGTACCAACATCAACAACTGAGAAACTACACTAAACACCCAAACAACTGACATCACTGACAACATCATCTGAAGACCAACTATAGGTGTCGATGGAGGAAACAACTCAATGAAACTCAACCCAACTGAAACAACAACTCTGTCAATACTTGAGTCCCTGTCTAACTGACACTCACACCCAACTACAATATGAATATGATAACAACCATAGGTACCTGAGTCACTACCACCAAATCCAACCTTTGATAAATTGTCCTGGGTGTGTCGATACTGCAAGTTGTCTAACTTGCAACTGCCAATTCCATCTCCAAAAGATGGTGCTAATCCATCCCATAATGGATGGTAAGAAATTGAAGCCAATCTGCACCTATGTGAGACCAAATCCTCTACCTGTGGGTCAAAAGAAAAATGATGAGCATACCCCACCATATAATTTTGGTAGAAAGCCCCAATATCCGTCAATGGCTCATCATTACCAAACTAGGAATTATGAGATGGCTCCAATCTCTAACTCCACATAACTACAGGTCAGGTAGGATCCTGAGCAACCCTCTCAACAAACCCAACCTCGAAATCCCTATGGGGTGTGTGTGTGAATTTTGTACCTAGTTGTAGACACAACAATTCAGTAAAACATTAAAGGTTAGCAAATCAAGAAATCTATAAATGAAATAACAAAGCTAACCAGGTGATTTACTACCTTCTAGGAGGTATGAGTTTGATATTCTCAGATTAGGACTGAGACTAGTGACAATGCAAATGAAGGATTTAAATGATGAAAGATGGATGAAAATGAATGCAGATTAATCTATCTTTTTGGATTTTTCTATGCAATATGATGAAAACTGATATGAAATTGATCTAGAATTAAAAGTGAAATGGATTGAAAATCTAAAAATGCTATGAAATTTATATGAAAACTAAATTGAAAACTATGAATTGCAAAAATCTCACAAATCGCCTGTTCGCAAGAGCTTGATTCTCCAAAACACAGTTGAAAGATGCAGCATGTAAGATTGCAAAAATGAAGGACCTTTTGTGAAGGGATGAGCCTTGATTATATAGAAATCCAGGGCTTGAGGATGCATTGAAAAAAAACCATAAATCACTCTTGATAAACTCAGGTTGATTTTTTTGAGTTAACAAGAAATTAGAAATAGATCAACTCATAAAATCATGCAAAAATAGCTTTTTGACTCCCTTTCAGAAGTTGCATGCTTTTCAACTCACAATCACATTTTGAGTTCAATTTAAATTTAATAGTTGATTTAGAGTTCAACTATTTTTCTAATTGTGCATGATTTGATATGAATTAATTTAATAATTTAAGTGATTTATTGAATTAATCAAATTTAGGATAAATAGAAGAATGTCCCTTATCACCAAATAATATTTAATTAAAGATAATTAGATAAATTAGGAATATTTAGGAAATATTCCCTGATGTAGAATTATGATAAAACCAATTAGGGTTTTGATGATTTGATGCACCGATGTGCCTTTGGTTAGGACTTTTGTGTCGATTTTGATTGATTTGTTGATGTAGAAGGTTAATGGTCTTATAGCCCATTTTTGGGGTATTACATTTTGCCCCTCTTTGAATTATTGTGCAAAGTACAGTGGTTTAAAGATTAATTTGTTCTTGATGATGATGTGGACTCAGTTATGTGGTGGAGAAACTGATCCTAAAAGATTAACCAATTCCAAGACAGAAACTGATTGATTAATTTGAAGATGTGGTGATTCAGGTCCTGATTGACCAAAGAATCAAGATGATGTTAACTATAGCAACAATGAACTGGCAATTACAAAGAAGTGTCAAAATGCCTGATTCTAAACCTTATGATTATGAAGAAATGATTGTCCTGACTCCAGACCTGTGGTTACGAAGAGTTGATACAGTTTACAAGATTGTGAGGGAATACTAGATTGATATAGATCTCGATGAATCTAATATGCCCCAAGCGATGTGCCCCAAGCGATGAGGACTTTTGATGAATCAGCAATTAGACGTGGTTGTTGTCTTGATTACTGAAAGAAAAATTGATTGATAGAATTAGTTAAAGATGTGCAATACCATGCCCCCTTCGAGATGAAAATCAAAATCTGACAAGAAAGTCAGTATTGAGAGATTGTTGAAGCATGTTAATCTATTTGAGAAGTGGTTAAGCACATCCAGAGGTGCGTTCTGCATCATTCGGAGGTCCTAAAGACCAAGTTTGACTAGGTTTGACCATGAGTTGACGATGGTTGACCAAGTTGAAATTTTGATAGTTTGATGTAAGATTATCAGTTAAGTTGAAAGATGGATTTCAATAATGTGTAGAAGGTCGATTTTGCAAGTAGACGGCCATCCTGGGTCTGAAATTTTAAATCATGATTTTGACAAAGTAAACGATCTCATATTTTGATTTTGATGGATTTTGATTTCATTTTGGTTTATGATTATCATATCATGTGATGCAAATGTATGAAGTGATTTGATTAGTGTAGAATGTATGGAAGATGCAATGCAATGTTTACTTTCAAATGTATGGATTATGCAGTGCAAATGTAAATGAATTATGGAAATGTATGGTTTGTTTATGCTTTATGAATGTTCATGTATGTATGCAATGGTTTTATGAAATGATTATGATATGTAATGTAAATGGTGATACACATGATATATTTTGCAGGTATTGATGAAGACAAGTGCTCGGTCATTTGTCAAAATGGATGTGTAACCCAAGATGGTGATTGCTTGCTGATCTGTTAAGGAGACCTTTGTGTGAGACTTAGTCCTTGTGTCATGTTTAGCATAGTTTTGGAGAATAGTTTAAGCATCAAGATGATTTTGAAATCATGAGATAAATGCAATCATGCAAAGTGAAATGTAAACCTAGGACCTAGGACTTAGTCACTGATCATGTGTCGGTCATTTTCATCATTGAATATTTTATTAGGTAACCAGATAAATCAATACAATGTACACTTAGGCAACCATGAACATATGAATATTGATTTTGTTTTTGGAATGTTGGATTAGATATAAGCACCAAGGCACAAAATCCAGGGTGACCTAAATATCATGTCCATTTTGATATAGCAATTTGTATAAGCATCAGAACATAAATGTTGTGATGACCTGAATACGCCTTGCAGACAAACACACCAAACAAGGGAGAGATCATTCTCATTCTTATGTGAATTTACCCGCAGTGACCCTTTATCATTCACATCCTTGGATAATTTTGTGTTTCACAATAGAGAAGTAGAAATCACTCAAGAGAAAAAGTTAGATCAAACTTCCTTGAATTTTCTAAGTATTGATGGTCGAGGTACACGTGACCATCCAATACATGATGGAGGCACTTATAGTGGACACCAATTCAATCCAAAATTTCCAAAGTTATTAAATTTTCACTCGAAGTAGAAAATAAAGAAAAGATTATGCCCCCAGTCATCACTCTCTAAATCCTTTGAAAGACATCATTGAAGAGCTCGAGGGAACAAAATATGCAAAAATCTCAATGTGAATCAATAAGCATACAAGGAGACAAAAGCATGTGAAGCAAAGATTGTTTTCAGTTTGTTGTTGATGTTTGTTTGTGTTTGATTGCAAAATCCTTTCTAGTAAGGAGACAAACAAACTGACTCAGATGAAGCTTCAAAGGACTCTGACTAGATATGACTCATCTGAGGTACTTAGGACTATAGGATATGATATTAATTGCCCCCAAGTTTGAAACTTTGATAGGATACATACACTTTTGCAGATTGGTGTACAAACTGACTTTATTGAAAATAAGGATATATACAAACTAAAGCAGACTAAAAGTTGGGAAAGACCAAGATTGCATCGCTAGATGGAGCATTTTTGAACAAGTGGCACCTGTTTGCCAGGTTTTCACTAAGGCACTTTTTCTTTTTCTTCTTTTTTTGTATTTTTCATCTTTTCAATTTTTTTGCGATACATCAAGGCGCCTATTGCTATGTTTTCACCAGGATGATCATTTTTCAGGAATTTTTATGATTTTTATGATTTTTTTAGGATATTTGACCATAGACTGAATGCCTTAGGCATAGAATTTCTTCAGATGGAGAACGTTGATTGGTTCTTGGAGCTGTTCTCCTTCAGTTGTTAAGAGTTGATAGGCTCCAGAGCCAAAGGTAGTAGTGATAACAAAGGGACCCATCTAGTTGGGTTCAAACTTCCCCTTGCACTCTTGATGTGATTGATTTTTGAGATTTTCTCTCAAGACTAGATCACCAACCTGAAATTCTTTGTGTCTGACTTTCTTGTTGTACCCTCTAGACATTCTTTTATGTTATACTCTAAGATGATCATACGCTTCTTGTCTGCACTCATCTAGTAGTTCAAGCTCTTGTAACCTAGACACTCTGTAATCATCATCAGTTACTAGACCATGCATTCTGATTCTTAGTGATGGGATTTCAACCTCAATAGGTAGTACCGCTTCAGACCCATAAACTAAAGTGAATGGTGTAGCCCCAGTGGGCATTCTGATACTTTTTCTATAGGCCCAGAGAGCTGGATTGATCATGAGATTCCAGTCTCTTCCTATTTTATTAACTGTGTGATGTAATATTCTCAATAGATTCTTGTTTGATGCCTCTGCTTGTCCATTCCCTTGAGAATAGTATATGGATGACCAATGTTGTGTAATCTTGAATTTAGCACACAAGGAATCTAAGTCCTTATTCTTGAATTGGCCACCATTATTTGTGACTATTGAATGTGGAATTCCATACTAACATATGATGTAGTTCAAGATGAACATTGAAATTTTTTTGTCGATTGCTTGAGTCAAAGGAACTGCTTCTACCCATTTTGTGAAATAGTCTATAGCTGTAATGATATGGGTATGCCCATTGGAAGAATGTGGATATATAGCCCCTATTAGATCAATTGCCCATTGTTGAAAAGGCCACTGTGTAGTAAAGGGAATAAGATCTTTCCCTGGTGCATGAATCAAGTTCCCATGGACTTGACACTTTTGACAGTTCTTAGCATATTTGATAACCTCTTTTTCCATTTCAGGCCAATAATACCTAGCCCTAATAATTTTTTGAGCTAGTGTTAAATCATTGGAATGTGATCCACATATGCCATCATGGACATCCTCTAATGCACGTTGAGACTCTTCACATTCTAAACACCTAAGAAGTGTACCATCTAGACTTCATTTGTATAGATCATTACCTTTAATGACATTCTGCGATGCATTTCGGATAAGGTATCATTTCTCTTGGTAGTTGAAGGTATCAGGGATGATTTGGTCTTGGAGGTAGGAGAAAAGGTGTTTGTATCTGGAGGAATCATGACCAACAATAGTGCAGATCATGTGGGTTTCAGGGGAATCATATGCAGGGAATGACAATGCTTCCACCAGGAGCTCGTAATGTAGCTCATGTTTAGGCTGTTGTAGTAAAGATGATAGTGTTTTCATAGCATCAAAAACCTTGTTCTCCATTCTAGGAATATGTTCAAAAGTGATAGATATGAAATATTTCTTCAATTCATCTACCATGCATTTGTATGGAACTAGTTTCTCATCTTTTGTTTGGTATACATCATTGACTTGGTGAATGACTAGTTGTGAATCTCCATGAATGTGCAACTCTGTTATTCGCCACTCAATTTCTATCTTCATGCCATTAAGTAAAGCTTCATATTCAGCAATATTTTTTGTGCAAGGAAATTTTATTCTGAATGCTTTAGGTATTGAGTAACCTTGTGGTGTTATGAACAATATGCCTACTCCAGATCCATTCTATGTATAAGACCCATCAAAGAAAAGATGCCAAGTCCTAGAAGATATGTGCATTATGGATGAATCAAGAAATTCCATCTGTAATGGTGTATCATCAAACATTGGTGCTTCAACCAACTGATCTACGATGACTTGGCCTTTGATAGCTTTCCTTTCAACATATTCTATGTCAAATTCGCTCAATAGCATCACCCATTTAGCTAGTCTACCTATGAGGGCAACTTTGCTCAATAAGTATTTCAATGGATCTATCTTAGCTATCAATTGCATTGTATGAGCTAACATGTAATGTCTTAGTTTCTATGATGGAAAGATCATAGCTAGACAAGCTTTCTCAATCATTGAATAGTTCTTCTCATATGCTACCAATGTTCTGTTGATGTAGTAAATAGCTCTCTCCTTCTTGTTTTCATCATGTTGTGCTAGTAATGCCCCCAGTGATGTATATGTGGTGGAGACATGCATAATTAATGGCTTCCCTTGAATAGGAGGCATCAAAATAGGAGGATTTGATAAATATTGCTTGATGTGGTTGAATTTCTTTTCACATTCCTCATTCCATGCAAAAGTCACACCCTTATGTAATGTCTTTGTGAAAGGTTGTGATATATCTACTAGCTGAGATATGAAATGTCTGATTGATTGCACCCTTCCTTGTAAGGTTCTCATTTGACTGATGTTTTTGGGACGTTGCATCTCCATGATAGCTTTGACTTTAGCAGGATCTACCTCAATGCCTTTCTTTGAAACAATATAGCCCAGGAGCTTTCCAGAAGTGACACCAAAAGCACACTTTTTAGGGTTCAGTCTGAGACTAAACTTCTCCATTCTATCCAGTATTTTGCTCAAGTCATTCAAATGTTTAGATCTTATCATAGACTTAGCTAAGGTGTCATCAACATAGTCTTCCATAGTTTGATGCATCATATCATGGAAGATAGATGTCATAGCTCATTGATATGTAGCACCAACATTCTTAAGACCAAATGGCATGACATTCCAACATAAGGTACCCCATGCACATGTCAAAGTTGTTTTCTCTTGATCTTGTAGAGAAATTTTGATTTGGTTGTATCTAGAGAAACCATCCATTAAAGAATACATTTCAAAGACCGTAGTCATGTCCACTATCATATTGATGTTTGGTAGTGGAAAATTATCCTTAGGGAATGCCTTGTTTACGTCTCTAAAATTTGTGCATACTCTTATAGATTTGTTAGGTTTTGATACTAGAACAGTGTTGGAGATCCATTTAGCATAATCAATAACTCGGATAAATCCAGCTTTTAGTAACTTTTCTAGCTTAGCTTTGACAAGGAGTGCAACATGTGGATGCATCTTTCAAAACTTTTGTTTAACAGGTTTGACTCCTAGAGCTATAGAGAGATGATGCATTATCATATTTGGATCTAACCCTGGCATATCAGAATACTTCCATGCGAAGTTGATTTTCTTTTCTTTTAGGAATGTAGTGAATGCTTGTTTCTCTATCTCTGATAGGGATTGTGCTACATGAATTAGTTGTGGTTCCTCTATCATACCCAAGTTGATAGATTGAGTTGGTTCTATCAATACTGGAGTTTTGTCTTGTAAATGACTCAAAAGGACATCAAATATCTCATCCTTAGGCACCTCAAGGAGGTTCACCTTCAAATACGTCTTTTATTTTTACTATTGTAGGTTCTGAGACTGCCACAAAGTGGTTTTCACCCTCAGAACTCTTTTTCTTTTTGCTCTTATTTTACTGACTGAGATCTTTGATATCCGACTCTATCATGCTAACACTCGGTTCACTAATGGAAGTTTTGATAGGTTCCACTGCATTGAGGTAGCAGGAAAGAGCGTAGTCAGTTCGAAAGGTATAGATATCTTGGTTCGAATTGGTAGATGTTTGGTCAATAAGCTCTAGATGTTGCATAGTCAAGGTAGGGAAGGATTGGGAAATGGTGTTCATGCATATGGTGTTGTCATCATTGGTCCTAACCTGACTCTTGAATTCAAATATGATATTACTACCCAGAATGTTCATTTTACGAATAGTTTCAATGTCATTATTGGATTCCACTTCAACAGTAGGTGGATCAGATTCATTAAGTTCATCATTTCACTCTAGACTTATGTCAGATTTAGGTGAATATTGGTGAATTACATCAATGTGTTTTTTAGTAATAAGCTCATCTTCTTCTGGAATAACTCCCCATTCATAGTCATTTGATTCATCCTCTAATTCTTCATCTAGACCTTTAGGAAATTTGAGAACATGTGTAAAGCTAGGATGAATCCCCCAAGCAAGATTACCCTTAGAATCTGAGCGGAACTCATATTCATGGGAATCTATTTTAGAATCACTATTGTATCCCAAATGTTCATCTATTGTGAGAGCTTTACCTTCTTCTTGTTTAGTAGTAGGTTCTTGTGTATCTACTATGTTGATGTTCTCCTTAGGTTTCTCTTCATCCTTAAGAAGATCTAGTATGTTTTGAGGTAAACGCTCATAATGAACAATATCAATGGTGTATGAATCATCACTATCTAACTGTTGTATTTCTTCCTTTAGCTGAGTTTCTGTTGTTGAATTTATCTATTCTAGAACATGTGTTGACTTACCACTGAGGTGAAAAGGTTTCTTGTGATATCCAATTCCTGTAGTTTCTTTATTTGTTTGCCCACAATGTTCAATAGGTTGTATGATTCCCTTGCCTCTTGTTCCTAGAGGTCCTTTCCCTATGTATCCTATTTTGGACATGATTTTGTGACCTGGTCCATATGACTTCAGAGGAATCTTGTTTGATTTTGAGTCACATCTTTGAATTGATTGAGATTGAGAATCATCTTTATATACCCATGCAAGCACAGCTTCATCTTCTTCAAATTCTTGATTGGACACTTTCTCTATGACAAAACTCCCATTGTAGATAGCTTGAGGTTCTTTAGATGCTTGTTTTATCTATTTTAAAGGATGCCCATAAGATTTAGGTGAGACCGGGAGAGATGTTAGAGATAGGACTGGTTCCATAGTATATTCTCCCATGCCCGTGTCCTTGATTTTGACCTCTTTGGCAATGTCTTCCATCTTGGATGTAGATGCTATGTTTGTTTGCTTAGCGGAAGATTCCCTATTATGTGGCACAAGTTTGTCAGCACTCTCTTTCAAAGCATTGCAATATGTGGATATGTCAGCTATAATTATTACCTCTACTCCATCATAAGGAAATTTCACACATTGATGGTATGTCAATGGAATATCTTGCATTTCATGTATCCAAGGTCTCCCTAAAAGAACATTGTAAGCCAATGGAAGATCTAGAACTTGACAGGTGATGTCTTTGATAACTGGTCCTATTTTGATAGGTAGTACAATTGTTCCCTTGGAATATCTTTCTTGCTCATCATATGCTTTTATGGTTATCTTCTTTTTGGGATCAATAATAGCATCTTCTGATAATCCTAGTTGTGTGATCAATTTGTAGGAACAGATGTTTAGACCAACACCTCCATCTATCAACACATGTTTGACACAATGGTTTTGGATTAAGACTTCAATGTGAAAGGGCTAGTTATGTGGATGACCCAACAAATTTTCATCTTCCTCTGAAAAGGAGATATGTTGGGGTGATGTCAAATGACCAACCATAGTCTGAAATCTATCTAGATCAAGATTGTCAGGAACATTGGAACCGAGCAGAGCTTTACCCAGAATATCCCTATGAGCAAGAGGTATCTGAAGCAACTCAAACATGGATATTTTTGCATTGGTATGCTAGAGTTGTTGGACAATACTGTATGATGTTGGCATGGTATCTTTAGGATTTGATGATTTTGAGGTAGCCCTCTATTTAGAAGCACATGAAAGATTAAAAGGTGCCTTAGGGGTATTTGATGAACCTGAGTTGTGTCCTTGTAGATGTACCTGATCTTGTGATCAAGTTACTACATTTGTTAATTGATTAAATCTATCTCTTCTTACAATGGTGATGACATTGCAATATTTAGATAGGCATGGTTCGACCATGTTTATGACAACATTGTTTCTAGAGTAAGCGTAATTGACTTTAGCACCCATGTTAGGCTGAGAAGATGAATCTCCTTGAGCATGTTTTGAAAATGGCTCCGTGAATGCTATATGATCATTAATTGTTGTATGGTTGTCAATTACAATTTATCCTTCATCAATTTTGTCTTGTATGAGATGCTTTAAGTGCATGTAGTTATTGGTTTTATGACCCTTGTTTTGATGGAAGTCATAGAAATCATTCTCTTTCCACCATTTAGGTTTAACTTTAGGATCGTATGGTTTAATCTCAGGCAACATGATGATTTTGTTTTCCAATAGTGTTTTCATGGAAGATTCTAAGGAATCACCCAAAGGAGTGAACTCATACTTTGGTTTTGAAACCCATGGTTTATAGTCATTAGACTTTTTAGAAGATTTAGATGCCTTTTGTTCAGAAGCTTTTATGGCTTGGGTGCCAATGGTGAGATTGAATGATGGTGCCTTTGATGGAGCACTGATGTGATCGACAACACCATCTATTACAACATTCTTGTTCTTGTTCTAGAATTTGACTTTGTGTTTGTTATTGGAACTAGAACCTGATTTGTACTTGCTATCCTTATTATGCGATATATCTCCCTTATGAGAAAGCACATTTTCAATCTTTACGACATTTTCTACCATTTTCTCAAAAGAAGTATGATTTTGTATTTGCAAATGATAATTGAGTTCCAAAATCAAATTGTTGATGAAGATCTCGAGTTTTTCAGTTTTGGGAATAGGTCAAGCATAGAGTGAAAACTTCTTCCTCCATCATTTGAGGAAGGTCAGGAAGGATTCTCCTGAGTTTTACTTTAGATTGCAGATGTCGATCATGGTGACTGGATGTTGGATATTGTAGGAGTATTGTTGGTAAAATAGTTTGATTAGCTCCTCAAAGGTTTTGATAGTTGGAGGCATTTTAGAGAACCAATGAATGGCCACTCCTCTCAAAGATCATGGGAAAAGATGCATCAAGTAGGTTGGTTCATTTATAAACTCCATGGATTGAGTACAAAATTCTCTGACATGATCTTGGGGGTTAGAGTTTCCATCGTATTTGTCATATTTTGGCATCTCCACTCTTTTTGGGAATGGTGGCATGTACAAGTTTTTATCGAATGGGAAGGGGCATAGAGCCTCTATAAAGAATTCTTTAGGTTCCTTCTCTTTTTCTAGCTTGTTGAGTTTAACTTGTATGGCATGCATTTGTTTCATCATGGCTATGATGGGAGTTTCTTCCTCTTGGGTGATGATATTTTCAACATTGAAATTGGGAGGACGTTTGGCTCCTTGTCTTGCTAGTTCAAGGAAGTAGGCCTCTTTGTCTTCTTCCAAGAAGTGTTTCATCACTTTTTGAAAGTGCTCATCATTTCTATATTGTTCAATTTCAGACAGAGTTGGTTCAGGATCTTCATGATTAGATTGATGGCCTTGGGATCCTTGGTTTCCTCCTCCTTGAGACATTGTGTTGTTATGAGGACTTCCAGAGATTGATTGATGTGGAGTTGATTGATTACCTCCATGGATCGATATAGGAGGGGTTACGTAACCACCTTTCAAGTAAATATTGCCAAGAGCATCTTCTTTGAATAGATTTGTTTCGTAAGGCTGATGAAATATTTGAGCAATCACAGATGCTGCTAAAGAGAATCTGGGTTGTTCTCTTTGTTTTCTTTGTGAGAAAGCTCTAGTTTCCACCATTAACCTTAGGTGAGGCAAAAGAGAAAGATTAAGACAATTGATGAATGATCTGGTTTAGGATAAATTGAATGACGCAACCTTGTCAAGATTGTATTGGTTGATTGATGAAAAGACTGATTGGACGTAAGTATAGGATATTGTGCCCTAGTTGTATGGGTAGATGCCCAAAAGATTATGGACATGAGATCACAACACTTAGCCATTTTTGAAGATTGAATATGATTTTGACAAGGTTTTGACACAAGATGAAATAGGATTCAAATCAATAGATCAGAAGGCTGGATCAAACTCAAGAGACCACTTTAGGAAAATTGATTGGATTCTCTGGTTTTCTGCTCTGTTCCTGACATAGTGAATTTTTTGACAAAATATGAGAGTAGACTACAATGATTGACTTTCTGACAATTATGAAGACTTTCTGACAATTTTTTACTCAAGTCCCATACGATTTTCTATAGTCTTGTATGAGTTAGGATAAGGTCTAGCATAAAAATCAGTAAAACTCATACGACTTTTGACACCAGGGTTTGATTTTGCTTAAGATTCATTGATAACTCTCATATGACAATATAGGACTTCCTGTATGACTTTCAGGGGGTTCTGGTATGACACTTGGCAAAGACTTGTACAACTTTTGAATTTACAAGATGACTTTTGACACCAGAAAGGATTTTTGTTCAGATTTTGCAAGTTTTTCAAATTTTTGGTCAATTTTGAAGGCTGGGTTTGTTCATTTTTAAATGACAAACTGGATATCAAGCACGCAAGATAGCAATCAAGGGATTTCAAGCAAGAAATTGTCTTCAAAAAATGAGCAAGGGACAAAGCAACCTTGCACATGAACAGGAATAGTGACTTATGATTCTACTCCCTAAGAATTTTGCTTGTGTATGTTCTCAAAATGTTTGAAATCTCGCACATAGTCCTAGAATAATAAAAATTTGGTTTCACTATTATTCTTAGTAATGGTCAACTCTGCAACTTTGGTAATCTCAAGAGGGCGAAATCCAATCCAGGTGCACCGGGGTTTTGACACAGTCTAAGAATTTAATCAATCAGGAGCTGCTAAGGAGATCTAATAGCCCAATAAGAGACTACACCTATGGAGATTTCTTCTACAAGGATATTTATATAGCTGCTACTACTACCATAATAGAAATGGCTATTACCACTTGAGGTTTCATCCACGTGGTTGACCCAATAAAGGGAATGTCCACTATGGTTAACCCTCTCTATCAAGGAGACTCACAAAAAGGACCACATGGGGACTTCATTTAGATTCAAGGATTTGAGTTTCTAATGCTACCCAAAAAGGGAATAGAGCATAATCCTCTAGCCTCTTCACTTCACCAAAACATAGCAAATAGATTCTTTGACATGCTAAAATTGAAACCACCTCACCAAGGTTCGTATGTCAACAACAATGTCTACTGATCTTTCTAAGTGGGTCCAAGAGAGAACGTACCATCAAAGTTGAGGACTAAAACAAGTAAGATCGTGAGATGATAATAAATCCTCCCTACCTACAAAGGTATATATCTTCAAGAAGAGCTTCGCATGTAAAACAAGCGAATGAAGCCCACTCTCTCAAGAATTCCACAAATAGTGTTCATAGGGCCTAATTACTATGTGAAACAAATATGCAAGAAATCAAGTCTATGTTCTTTTTAGATCCAAAATGAACATGTGATTTATGAAAGCAAGAGACACTCAAGATAAACATGTGAGGGGTTCATTTTATTTCCCAAAATTGAAGAGTTATAGGGATGTAGCAAAATACCTCATATCCAACACAACGTGCTTAGTAGATTTTACCTAATTTTTGCTTTTGTTGAGCTTTCCCATGAGCAAACTGATCACAAATAGAAAATATCAATTGTTAGGGTTAGCTGTTAGCAAAATCTGAAATCAAAATTTGAAAATATAGCTCAAAATCTGGAATGACTATGCAAAATTGGCATCAAAACTCATACGAGTTTCTAGAGTTTCCCACATGACTTTCTAGAAATGATACGACAATGGGTTAGCTCTCATACAATAGTCTAGCTCTGATACAACAAGTCATATACAGTCGGCACAACACTTTAGATTGATATTTGTCCTACGACAAACAAGGGTTCTTGATACGACAATCTGGGGAATGTTGTAGGAGATTGTACGGACCTAAAAATTAAAAATCATAGTTTTAAGGAAAAATGATAGAAAATCAAGAAATCAAAAGGGAAACCCATTGTAGGGCCCCATGGTGGGTGCCAAAAATGTGCGTGTGAATTTTGTACCTAGCTGTAGACACAACACTTCTGTAAAACATTAGAGGTTAGCAAATCAAGAAATCTATAAATGAAATAACAAAGCTAATCATTTGATTTACTACCTTCTAGTATGTATGAGTTTAATATTCTCATATTAGGACCGAGACCAGTGACAATGCAATACCTAAACGAAGGATTTAAATGATGAAATACGGATGAAAATGAATGCAAATTAATCTATCTTTTTGGATTTTTCTATGCAATATGATGAAAACTGATATGAAACTGATCTAGAATTGAAAGTGAAATGGATTGAAAATCTCACAATGCTATGAAATTGCTATGAAAACTAAATTGAAAATTATGAATTGCAAAAATCTCACAAATCGCCTGTTTGCAAGAGCTTGATTCTCCAAACCACAGTTGAAAGATGCAGCATGTAAGATTGCAAAAATGAAGGACCTTTTGTGAAGGTTTAAGCCTTGATTATATAGAAATCCAGAGCTTGAGGATGCATTGAAAAAAAGCCATAAATCACTCTTGATAAACTCAGGTTGATTTTTTTGAGTTAACAAGAAATTAGAAATAGATAAACTCATAAAATCATGCAAAAACAACTTTTTGACTCCCTTTCAGAAGTTGCCTACTTTTCAACTCACAATCACATGTTGAGTTCAATTTAAATTTAATAGTTGATTTAGAGTTCAACTATTTTTCTAATTGTGCATGATTTGATATGAATTAATTTAATAATTTAAGTGATTTATTCTCAACTTAACTGATTTTTGAATTAAAATAACTGATTTATGGGTTAATGAATTATTTAATCAAACTTTTATTCCAAAACTATATCATTAAATTTGATAATTGGATTTAAATAATTAAATAAGTATTTAATCAATTATTTGTAGGATTTTTTTATTTATTGTCAAAATTAAATAATATTAATTAGGAATAAATATAATTAAATTCAATTAAATGATTAAGTGGCAGAATTAAATCTAATTAACCAAATATTCATCATATTCAATTAATCAAATTTAGGATAAATAGAAGAATGTCATTTATTGCCAAATAATATTTAATTAAAGATAATTACATAAATTAGGAATATTTAGGAAATATTCCCCGATGCAGAATTATGATAAAACCGATTAGGGTTTTGATGATTTGATGCACTGATGTGCCTTTGGTTAGGACTTTTGTGTCGATTTTGATAGATTTGTTGATGTAGAAGGTTAATGGTCCTATAGCCCATTTTTGGGGTATTACATGGGGAAGCATAGTAGATAGAGCCTCTACAATATTTCCCACCACCCTTCGAATAGCACAAGAGCCTTGGATAAGAGTACTGTGTGTGTGAATTTTGTACCTAGCTGTAAACACAACACTTCAGTAAAACATTAGAGGTTAGTTAAAATCAAAATCGTGCAGTGAAATGGAAACTAATCTAACCAGACGATTTATTGCCTTCTAGTAGATGAGAGTATGTATTCTCAGATTGGACCGAGATCAGTGACCTTGATGACACCTAAATGAAGGATTTAAATGCAAAATCTAGATATGAGATGAATGCAAATTAATCTATTTTTTTGGTTTTTCTATGCAATAAGGTGAAATAAACTGATATGGATCTATTCTAGATGAAAAACTAATATGAAAATTAAGCTACAATGATATGCTAAATAAGATTGATCTCAAAAAAGTTGTTGATTTGCAAAGAAGCTTCAATTCTTCAGATGTTGATTCACCAGTGTCATTGTGCAAATTCGTGGGTTGATTTTGGTAGAGTAAGTATGCAAACTTGAGAGATTTTATTTGTGAAGAGTTGAGCCTTGATTTTATAGAAATCCAAGGCTTTGGAGATGCATGGAAAAAGCCATAAATCACTCAGGTCGATTTTTGAGTCAAGGAATTAAAGATAGTTAACTCACAAAAAATCATGCAAAAATAGCTTTTTGATTTAAATCAGAAGTTGAGATCAGCTTTTAACTCAAAAGAGAGTTGAGTTTATTTTTAAAACAACTTGAATTGATTTTCTGATTTATAGTTTAACTTTTTTTGGATATGCATAATTAATTAAATAAATAAAGTGATTTATCCTCAACTTAACTGATTTTTAAAAATAAAACAATTGATTTATGGGTTAATCAATTATTAAATCAAACTTTTGATTCAAAAACTATATTATTAAATTTGACAATTGACATTAATTAATTAAATAAGAATTTAATCAATTAGTCATAGGATATTTGATTTATTGTCAAAATGGAATAATACAATTTAGGAATAAATATAATTAAATCTAATTAATTAATTAAGTGGCAGTATTAAATCTAATTAATTAAATATTCAAAATATTCAATTAATCAAACTTTAGGATAAATAGGATTTATCGCCAAATAATCATTAAATTAAAGTAATTAAGATGAATTAGGAATATTGCTAGGAATATTCCCCGATGCAGAATTTAGGATAATCAATTAGGATTCGATGATGTTCAGATGTGCCTTAAGTTAGGAGTTTGATGTCGATTTCGTTCGATGTGTCGATATAGGAGGTTAATGAACCTATAGCCCATTTTTGAGGTATTACATTTTTCCCCTCTTTGAATTGTTGTGCGAAGCGTAGTGGTTCAAAGACAGTCTGTGTATGATGTTTGAAATTGATATTGATATGAGATAGAAACTGATTGAAGTTGATATGAAGATAATAGGTCCTAAATGACCAAAGATAATGTTAACTATAATAGCAAATGAACCGATGATTGCGAAAAAGTGTCAAAACACCTGATTCTGAACCTTATGATTGTGAAGAAGTGAGTGACTGATTCCAGACCCGATTGTTGATAAGAATCACATTGGTATCACATCTGAACCCTTCAGTTATGAAGAATCCCAAAAATAACACTAATGAACCAATGGTTACAAAAGACTGATACAGTTTACAAGATTAAGAGAATACCAAATTGATATGGATCTTGATGAATCTGATATGCCCCAAGCGATGATTGATTTGCCCCAAGTGATGAGGTCTTTTTGATGAATCAACAACTAGACGTGGTTGTTATCTTGATTATTGAGGAAAGATATTGATTTAGATTTAGATTATAGACTTTGAATGATGTGCAATACCATGCCCCCTTCGGGATAAAAATTGAAATCTGACAAGAAAAGTTAGTGTTGAATAGTTCAAAATCATGTTAATTGATTTGAAAAGTGGTTAAACACATTCGAAAATACATTCCGCATCGTTTGGAGGCCCTGAAGACCAAGTTTGACTAGGTTTGACCATGAGTTGACCATGGTTGACCAAGTTGAAATTTGGATAGTTTGATGTAAGATAATCAGTTAAGTTGAATACTAGATTTCTTTGATGATTGAAGGTTGATTGTGCAAGCAGTAGACTGTCCTGGGTCCAAAAAAATTTAAATCGCGATTTTGACATAGTAAATGATCCTAGATTTTGATTTTGATCCTAAAAATGGATTCTACTTGCTATTTCATTGGATGGACCTTCATGTAAGATTTAGCTCTTGTAGTCATGTTTAGCATTTTTGTTTTTGAAGAATCATTTAAGTGTGCAAGCAATTTGTGAGATCATGCAAAGTGCAAAAATGCAAAGATGCAGAATGAAATGCAAACCTAAGACCTAGGACCTAGTCACTAATCATGTGTCGATTTGTTCTCATCATTGAACTTTTAGGTAACCAGATAAATCAATACAATGCCCACTAGTTATGAAACCATAGACATATGAATATTGATTTTATTTTCGGAATGTCGGATTAGATATAAGCACCAAGGCACAAATGCCAGGATGACCTGAATATCATGTCCATTTTGATATAGCAATTTGTATAAGCATCAAAACACAAATGTCATGATGACCAAAATATGCCTTGCATTACAAACACATCAAGCATTCAAGAGATTATTTTAAATCCAATGTGAATTACCCGTAGTGACCCTTTATCATTCACATCCTTAGGTAAGATTGTGTTTCACAGTAGGAGAAAGAACTCACTCAAAAAGACACTAGTTAGATCAAACTTCCTTGTATTTTCTAGGTATCAATGGTCAAGGTACACATGGCCATCCAATTCAAGATAGAGGCTCTTATAGTCGTACACCATTTCAATCCAGAATTTCTAAGATTGTTAGATTTTCACATACAAGCAGAAGACAAAGAAAAGATTATGCCCCCAGTCATCACTCTCTAAATCCTGTAAAGGACATTATCGAAGAGCTCGTGAGAACAAAATATGCAAAAATCTCAATGTGAATCAGTAAGCATACAAGGAGATAAAAGCATGTAAAAACCATAGATTATTTTCAGTTTGATGTTTGATGTTTGATTGCATTGTTGTAGATGGAAAATCCTTTTTGGAGACAAGACTGACTGACTGACTCGAATGAAGCTGCAAAGGACCCTGACTGGGTATGATACACCTAAGATACATTGGAGGCTATAGGATATGACTTTGATTGCCCCCAAGTTTGAACATTGATAGGATATAGACGCTTGAGCTGATTGGTGTACAGACCGACTTATTGAAAATAGGAAAGTAGAAACAAACTGAGAGATATTTAAAAACTAAAGCAAAACTGAAAGCTGGGTAAGACCAAGATTGCGCTGATAGATGGAGCATTTTGAAACAAGGGGTGCCCATTTGCTAAGTTTTTACCATCTTGGCAGAGATTCTATTTTTTCTACCAAGGCACCTATTTCCAAGTTTTCACCAAGGCACTTTTTCTTTTTCTCTTTTTTTTTATTTTTTATTTTTTTTGTATTTTTAATTTTTTCAATTTTTTTGTACTTTTGATATTTTTTACTTTTTTTGTGAATCATCAAGGTGCTTATTGCTAGCTTTTCACCAAGATGTTCATTTTTTTCAAGACTTTTTTAGATTTTTAAGAGTTTTTCAGGACATTTTACCATAGACTGAATACCTTAGGCGTAGAATTTCTTCAGATGGAGAATGTTGATTAGTTCTTGGAGCTGTTCTCCTTTAGTCATTGAGAGTTGATAGGCACCAGAGCCAAAAGTAGCAGTGATAACAAAGGGACCCAGCCAGTTGGGTTCAAACTTCCCCTTGTGTTCTCGATGTGATTGATTTTTAGGATTCTCTCTCAAGACTAGATCACCAACTTGAAATTCTCTATGTCTGACTTTCTTGTTGTAACCTCTAGACATTCTCTTTTGATATACTCTGAGATGATCATATGTTGCTTGTTTGAGCTCATCTAGTAGTTCAAGTTCTTGCAACCTAGACACTCTGTAGTCATCATCAGTTACTAGAACATGCATTCTGATTCTTAGTGATGGGATTTCAACCTTAATAGGCAGTACCGCTTCAGACCCATAAATCAAAGTGAAAGGTGTAGCCCCAGTAGGCATTTTGATACTTGTTCTATAGGCCCAGAGAGCTGTATTGATCATGAGATGCCAGTCTCTTCCTATTTTATTAACTGTACGGTGCAATATTTTCAATAGATTCTTATTAGAAGCCTCTGCTTGTCCATTCCCTTGAGGATAGTAGATAGATGACCAATGTTGTGTAATCTTGAATTTGGCACATAAATCATCTAGATCTTTGTTCTTGAATTTTCCACCATTATCTATGATTATGGAATGAGGTATCCCATATCGGCATATGATATAGTTCAATATGAACATAGATATTTTCCTTCTAGTTGCTTGTGTCAAAGGGACTGTTTCTACCCATTTTGTAAAATAATTTGTAGCTGTGATTATATGGGTATGTCCATTAGAAGAATGAGGATGTATAGCTCCTATAAGATCAAATGCCCATTGGTGAAAAGGCCATTGTGTAGTAAAGGGAATTAGATCTCTCCCTGGAGCATGAATTAAATTACCATGTACTTGGCACTTTTGACAGTTCTTAGCAAACTTGATAGACTCTTTCTCCATTTCAGGCCAATAGTACCCAGCCCTAATAAGTTTTTGAGCTAATGTTAAACCATTCAAGTGTGACCCACAAATGCCATCATGGACTTCTTCTAACGCACGTTGAGACTCTTCACAATCTAAAAATCTAAGTAGCGTACCATCTAGACCTCATTTGTACAGATCATGACCAATGATGAGATATCAGGAGGCATTATGGATAAGGTATCTCTTTTAATGACGGTTGAAGGTATCGGGAATGATTTGGTCTTGGAGATAGGAAAATAGGTTTTTGTATCTAGATGAATCATGACCAACAACAGTGTAGATCATGTGGGTTTCAAGGGAATCATATGTAGGATAAGATAGTGCTTCCACCAGGAACTCATAGTGTAGCTCATGTTCAGGCTGCTATAATAGAGTAGATAGTGTTTCCATTGCATCGACAGCCTTGTTCTTTGTTCTAGGAATTTTCTCAAATGTGATAGATATGAAATACTTCTTTAAATCATCTATCATTCTCTTATAAGGAATGAGTTTAGTACACATCATTGACTCGATGGATAACAAGTTGTGAGTCTCCATGAATGTGTAATTATGTTACTCTCCACTCAATTGCAATTTTCATACCATTCAAAAGGGCTTCGTATTCTGAAATATTGTTTGTGCAAGGGAACTTTAATCTGAATTCTTTTGGGATTGAGTATCCTTGAGGAGTTATGAACAATATGCCTACTCCTGACCCATTCTATGTATAGGAGCCATCAAAGAATAACTACCATTCTCTAGAAGAAAGAGTCATGATAGAGGAATCTAGAAATTCCATTTGCATTGGTGTATCATCAATCATAGGTGCCTCTGCTAATTGATCAACACTAACCTATCCTTTTATAGCTTTTTTCTCAACATATTCAATGTCAAATTCACTTAAGAGCATGACCCATTTAGCTAATCTACCCGTGAGAGAAGCTTTGCTTAGAAGGTACTTGAGTGGATCAATCTTAGCTACCAAATGTGTGGTATTAGCTAACATGTAATGTCTTAGTTTTTGTGATGCAAAGATCACAGCTAGACAAGCTTTCTCAATCATTGAATAGTTCTTCTCATATGCAACCAATGTTCTACTGATATAGTATATAGCTCTTCCTTTTTGTTCTGATCATGTTGTGCAAGCAATGCCCCTAGTGATGTATCTATAGCGGAGACATATAAGATCAAAGGCTTCCCAAGAATGGGAGGCATTAAGATAGGAGGATTTGAGAGATACTTCTTGATATGGTTAAAGTTATTCTCACATTCTTCATTCCATGCAAAGGTCACACCTTTATGTAATGTTTTTGTAAAAGGTTGTGATATGTCTGCTAGCTGTGATATGAATCTTCTGATAGATTGAACTCTTCCTTGTAATGTCCTCATTTGACTAATATTCTTTGGAGGTTGCATTTCCATGATAGCCTTTACTTTAGCTGGATCAACTTCAATGCCCTTCTTTGAGACTATGTATCCTAAGAGCTTTCTAGAAGTGACACCAAAAGAACACTTCTTAGGATTTAGTCTGAGACTAAATTTTTCCATTCTATCTAGTATCTTGCTCAAGTCATTTAGATGTTTAGCTCTAATCATAGATTTTTCTAAAGTATCATCAACATAATCCTCCATAGTCCTATGCATCATGTCATGAAAAATAGATGTCATGGCTCTTTGATATGTAGCACCAGCATTTTTAAGCCTAAATGGCATGACATTCCAATAGAAGGTGCCCCATGCACATGTAAAAGAAGTTTTCTCTTGATCCTCTGGAGTAATCTTTATTTGATTATATCTAGAAAAACCATCCATTAAAGAATACATCTCAAAGCCCGCAGTCATGTCCACTATCATATCAATGTTAGGTAATGGAAAATCATCTTTAGGGCATGCTCTGTTGACATCTCTAAAGTTTGTGTGCACTCTAATTGATTTATCTAGTTTTGTAATAGGTACAATATTAGAGATCCACTCTACATAGTCAATAACTCAGATGAATCTGGCTTTCAGGAGCTTCTCTAATTCAGCTTTTACCAAGAGTGCAACATGAGGATGCATCTTTCTCAATTTTTGCTTGACAAGTTTGACATTTGGAGCTATAGATAAATGATGCATTATAAGATTAGGATCCAACCCTGGCATATCTAAATATTTCCATGAAAAGTTGATCTTCTTCTTTGTTAGGAATGTTGTAAATTTTTGCTTCTCTTCTTTTGATAAAGATTGTGCTACATGAATCAACTATGGTTCTTCTATTGTTCCCAAGTTGATGGATTGAGTGGGCTCAATTAGAACTGGAGATCTATCCTCTAAATGACTCGAAAGGACATCAAATATCTCATCCTTAGGCACCTCAGAGAGGTTTTCACCTTCAGATACATCTTTTATTTTTACTTTTGTAGGTTCTGAGACTACCACAAAGTGGTTTTCACCCTCATAACTCCTCTTTTTATTCTTATTCTTATTTTTCTAACTAAGATACTTGATGTCTGACTCTGTCATGCTAACGCTCAGTTCACTGATGGAAGTCCTCATAGGCTCAACTACATTGAGGTAGCAAGCAATGGCATAGTCATTCGGGAAGGTATAAATACCATGGCTCAGATTTGTGGAGGTTTGATCAAGAAGTTCAGGATGTTGGATAGTCAAAGTGGTGAAAGATTGGGAGATAGTGTTTATGGATATGGATCTTTCATCATTGCTCCTAACCTGATGCTTGAGTTCAAATGTGATATTACAACTTAAGACATTCAACTCGTGAATAGGCTCAATGTCATTATGGGAGTCCACTTCAGCCATCAGTGGATCAAACTCGATAAGTTCATCATTTCGCTCTAGACTTATGTTGGGTTTAGGTGCATATTGGTGAATAACATCAACATGTTTCTTTGTAATAAGCTCATCTTCTTCTGGAATGGCTCCCCATTCATAGTCATTAGATTCTTCATCTATGCCTCTAAGAAATCTAAGAACATGAGTAAAGTCAGGATGAATACCCCAAGAAGGGTTACCCTTAGATTCTGATTTGAATTCATACTCATGGGAGTCTATCTTAGAATAACTACCACCTTCCTCTTTTTCTGTTTGATTATCTTCGAGATTAGCTGGTTCTTGTGTTGCAACTATCTCTTGATTGATAGTAGGTTCTTGTGTTTCTACTTCATTAATTCTTTTGATTGGATCATCTTTAGCATCGAGAAGGTTTTTTATTTCCTTAGGAAAAGACTCATAAGGGATGAGTTCAGAGCTATCTGAAACACTATCTGATGGATCAGTTTCTTCCTTCTTAAGAAGGGGTTCACCTGGTGCGATCTTCTCTATGACATGAGAACAATTACCTTTGAGGTGGAAGGGTTTCTTTTTAAAGCCTAAGCCAACAGTATCTTTGTTCTCCCTACTAGTATGTGAAATAGGTGTTATAAGACCTTCTCCTCTAACTCCTAGAGGTCATTTACCTAAATATCCCATCTTAGCTATCAGTTTATCTCCTGGACCATATGCCTTAGAAGGGATTTTGGATACTGTAGAGTCACTAGGTGGAATAGTTTGAGATTCAGGTTCATCTTTGTATAGCCATGTAAGCACAACTTCATCCTCTTCAAATTCCTACTTGGAGACTTGTTCTACTACAAAAAAAAAATTATATGCCTCAAGAGGTTCTTTAGAGTTTGGTTTGGACTATTTCGAAGACTACCCATAAGACTTAGGTGAGATAGGGAGAGATGTCAAAGATAAGACTGGGTTTATAGTATATTCTCCCATACCATTTTATTTTATATTGACCTCTTTTGAAATGTCTTCCATTTTAGATGTGGATGCTTCTTGGGTTGGCTTAATGGAAGATTCTCTATTAT
Source organism: Chamaecyparis obtusa (assembly GCA_027943335.1). Taxonomy (NCBI): domain Eukaryota; kingdom Viridiplantae; phylum Streptophyta; class Pinopsida; order Cupressales; family Cupressaceae; genus Chamaecyparis; species Chamaecyparis obtusa. The sequence goes on along the minus strand of BSBK01006035.1, from coordinate 154,089 downwards.
TAGGCACAAGTTTATCTACACTTTCCTTCAATGTATTGCAAGTGGTAGATATATCCACTGGAATAGTGACCTCTACTCCTTCATAGGGAAATTTCAAACATTTGTGGAATGTAGAAGGAATAGCCTTCATTTCATGTATCCATGGTCTCCCTAGAAGAATGTTGTAAGCCAAAGGTAGATCAAGAACTTGACATATAGTATCTCTGATAACCGGACCTGCTCTAATAGGTAAGACAATGGTGCCTTTAGAAGATCTTTCTTGTTCATCATAGGCTTTTATAGTTATTTTCTTTCTAGGATCAATAGCCAATTTTGAAAATCCCAATTGTGTGACCAAGCTGTAAGAACAAACATTTAGGCTAGTGCCCCCATCTATCAACACGCGTTTGACTCTATGGTTCTGGATCAAGACTTCTATATAAAAGGGCTGGTTATGTGGATGACTCAAGGAGTTGTCATCTTCCTCAAAAAAGGAGATATATTGCAGAGATGTAAGATGTCCCACCATAGTCTGTAACCTATCTAAATCAAGGTCATTAGTGTGTTGGAGTTGTTGAACAATGCTATAAGATGTCGGCCTCATATCTTTAGGATTGAAAGATTTAGAAACAGCCTTCTATTTGGAAGCAGAAGAAAGATTGAAGGGCATCTTAGGGACATTTGATGAATCTGAGATTTGTCCATTCAGATGTGCCTGAGCCTGTGATCGAGTCACTGCATTAGCTGAAGTATGATCTCTATCTCTTTGCACAATTGTGATGACATTGCAATGCTCAGAGAGATAAGGTTCAACCATATTGATAACTGTGTGTGTGAAAATTGTACCTAATCTGTAGACACAACACTTCAGTAAAACATTAGAGGTTAGCTAAAATCAAAATCATGCAAAATTGAAATCTAATCTAACCAAGCAATTTACTGCCTTCTAATAGGTGCGAGATTGATGTTCTCAGATTGTAATCGAGATCAGTGACCTAGACGACACCTAAATGAAGGATTTGAATGCAAAAGATGGATATGAAATTGAATGCAATTAATCTATATTTTTGATATTTTCTATGCAATAAGAATGATAAAAATTGATATGAATCTATGAATGCTATTGAAAACTGATATGAAATGAATGCTAAATGATCTAACAATGAAGATTCTAACAATGATATGAAAACTATGAAATTCTATGCCAAGATATAAAAACTATGCAATTGAAATTGATCTCACAAAGCTTTGAATTCGCAAGTTGATTCCTTAGCCTCCAATTCTCCAGCGTGATTGTGCAAAAATATGAGATGAATGTAGATGCAAATTTGAGAGATGATTGAGAGATGCAAATTTGAGAGATATTGAGAGATGCAAATTTGAGAGATATTGAGAGATGAATTATGAAGAGCTGAGCCTTGTTTTTATAGAAATCCAGGGCTTTGGAGGTGCATGGAAAAAAGCCATAAATCACTCAAATAACTCAGGTTGATTTTTGAGTTATTTTTAAATAAAGATAATTAACTCACAAAAATATGCAAAAGCTAAGTTTTAACTCAAAATAGAGTTTAGCTTTAATTGATAATTGATAGTTGTTTGCTTTTATGATTGTGCATGTTTTATTTATGAATTAATTTAATAATAAAGTGATTTATTTCCAACTTAACTGCTTTTAAAAATAAAACAATTGATTTATGGGTTAATCAATTATTTAATCAAATTTTTATTAAAAACTATATTATTAAATAATGACAACTTGCTTTAATTAATTAAATAAAAATTTAATCAATTATTCATAGGATATTTGGATTTATTGTCAAAATTAAATAATACAATTAATAATAGATAGAATTAAATTTAATTACACAATTAAGTGGCAAGATATTAAATCTAATTAATTAAATATAAAAATATTCAATTAATCAAGCTTTAGGATAAATGTGATTTATTGCCAAATAATTATAAAATTAAAGATAATTATGATGATTAGGAATATTACTAGGAATATTCCCCGATGCAGAATTTAAGATAATCAATTATGATTCGATCATGTTTAGATGTGCCTTAGATTAGGATTTTGATGTCGATTTCATTCGAATTGAAGATGTAGGAGATTAATGAACTTATAGCCCATTTTTGGGGTATTACAATAACAACATTATTTCCAGGGTAAGCATAATTGACCTTTGCCCCCATATTAGGCTGAGAAGATGAAACTTCTTGACCATGTTTCAAAAATGGTTCTGTGAATGCTATATGATCATTATTTCTCTTATGATTGCCAATCGTGATGTCTCCCTTATCAATCAGATCTTGAATAGTATGCTTCAAGCGCAAGCAGTTATTAGTTTTGTGACCTTTACCCCAATGGAAATCACAGAATTCATTCTCTCTCCACCATTTCAGTTTAGGGTTAGGATTAGATTGTCAGATTTCAGGCAAAGAAATGATGTTATTAGCTATTAGAGTTCTCATAGCTGATTCTAAAGATTCTCCAAGAGGAGTGAACTTTTTTTTATTATTAGCGGACCAAGATTTGTATTCTGGCTTCTTTTGAGATGGTTCGAACACCTTTTGCTTTAAAGCTTTGATGGCTTGGGTACCAATAGTTAGATTGAAAGCTGGTGCCTTTGATGGGGCATGGATGGTATCAACAACACCATCTATGATGATGCCTTTATTCTTGTTCCAGTTTTTGTTCTTATCTTTAGAACTGGATCCTGATTCGTACTTGTCTTTTTGAAGTGTGATGTTTCTTTTTTTACAAGTACCTTTTCAATTTTGATCGCATTGTCTACCATCTTATCAAAAGATGTATGATCTTGCATTTGTAAAGGGTAGTTGATCTCTGGGACAAGATTATTGATGAAGATTTCCAGTTTCTGGAATAGGCCTGGCATATAGAGAGAATTTCTTCCTCCATCTCTTTAGAAATGTTAGGAATGGTTCTCCTAGATATTGCTTGAGATTTCAAATATCAATCATGGTGACTAGATGTTGAATGTTGTAGGAGTATTGCTGATAGAACAATTTGATCAACTCCTCAAAATTTTTGATAGTAGAAGGCAATCTAGAGAACCAATGAATGGCTGCTCCCCCCAGAGATTGAGGAAAGAGACACATCAGATAGGTTGGTTCATGCATGAACTCCATAGATTGTGTATAGAATTCTCTGACATGATCTTGAGGATCTGAGTGTCCATCATACTTATCATATTTAGACATCTCCACTCTTTTTTGGAATGGTGGCATGTACAAGTCTTTGTCAAATGGAAAAGGACATAGGGCCTCCATGGAGAACTCCTTGGGTTCCTTTTCTTTCTCAAGTTTATTAAGTTTGACTTGCATGGCATGCATCTGTCTCATCATAGTTGTGAGTGGAGTTTCTTCCTCATGCCTAATGATATCTTCAACATTAAAATTGGGAGGAAGTTTAGCCCCTTGATGAGCTAATTGTAAAAAGTATGCTTCTCTATCTTCTTTCAAGAAATGCTTCATCATTTGTTTGAAGTCATCGTCATTTTGATACTGAGCAATTTCTTCAGGTGTGGGTTCCTGATCTGCACCATGTTGAGATTGAGCTCTTTGAGAGCTAAAGTTTGTCCCTGCTTGAGACATGGTAGGAGTTCTCCTTGGGATAGATTGAGGAGGATTTTGTTGATTACCTTCATGAGTTGATGAAGGAGGAATGTAACCAAATTTCAATCAAAAATTGCCAAGACCGTCGTCTTCATAAAGACCAGAATTATAGAGTTGCTCAAGAGTTGGAGCTTGGAGAGTATTCAGAGGTATGGGATGGGATACTTCTCCAAATTTCTTGTGAGAGGAAGCTCTAGTTTCCACCATTAACCTTGGGTGAAACAAAAGAATATGATGAAGACAACTGAAGAAAGATTTAATTCAAGGAGATCAAATGATGCAACCTTGTCAAGGTTTGGTTGATTGAATCTTGGATTAGATGTCAATGAAGAATATTGTGCCTTGGATGTATGGGTAGATGCCAAAAAGATAGTGGACATGAGTTCATAACACTTAGCCATTTTGAAGATGGATTGAAGATTGATAGTTATGACAAGGTTTTGACACAAGATGATAAAGACTCAGATCGATTAAACAGAGGCTAAATCGGATTCAAAAGGCCACTTTAGGAAAATGATCGGATTCTCAGTAGTTGTTTCTCTATTCATGACATAGTGATTTTCTTGACAGATTCTAGAAATAGGCTAAAAAAGTTGGGTATCTGGCAATTCTAACAACTTTCTGGCAATTTTTCAAAATTTCTCAAATGACTTTCTATAGGCTCGTACAACAGTGGGTATAGCATGAAATGAAAATTAACAAACTCGTACAACTATTGCAAAACTCACATGACAGTTGATGGCAAGGTTTTTCACTTTTCTAAATTAACTGGCAACAAAACTCGTACGACAATATACCAGCTACCATACGACAATCTGGGGGTAATGAAACAACAATAACCAAAATTCATATGACTTTCTGACTTTACAAGATGAATTTTGACTCCAGAGAGTTGTTTGACATTAGATTTTGCAATTTTTGAGATTTTTAGTTTCAAATTGTTCTCAAAATTATCTATCCAGATTTGAAGATTGTAGCGGATGGATTCATTCTTAGTAACTAGATAGACAAATAGGCACACAAAATAGCAAGCAAGTGATTTCAAGCATGTCTAAAAATAATGAATAGGGGACAAAGCAACCCTATGCATGAATAATCAAGTGACTGAATTGTGCTAATCCCTAGGAGTGCTAACAGTGTATGTTCCAAAAAGTTTTGCAATAACGCACATATTCCTAGAAAATGAAAATTTGGCCTCACTAGGGTTTTTAGTAATGGTCTGACTCTGCAAATTTTGTGATCTCAAGAGGGCGAACTCCAATCCAAGCACACTGGGGTTTTGACACAGTCTAAGAAATTAATCAATCAGGAGCTGCTAGGGAGATCTGATAGCCCAACAAGAGACCACACCTATGAAGATTTCCTCCACAAGGACATTTGTATAGTGGCTGCTGCTACCATGGCAAAAATGGATATTACCGCTTGAGGTACTGTCAATTTGGTTGACCCAATTAAGGGAATGTCCACTATGGTTAACCCTCTCTAAAGGTGACTCACAAAATATACCACATGGAGACTAGTTCCAGATTCAAGGATATAAGTTTCTGGTACTACCTAAAAAGGGAGTAGAGCATAGTCCTCTAGCCTTTTCACTTTTAACCCAAACAAAGAAAACAAATTAATCTGACATGCTAAGACCAAGATTATCTCACAAAGATCTATGATGTCAACCACTCATGATCTATCAACCTCTCTGGAGAGATAATGTATCAATCAGAAGCTGAAGACACACAAATCTAGTAGAACGTGAGACACTCTTAGTAACCTCCCTACCTACAAGGGTTCCTTCATTGAGAAGAGTTTCACTAGAAACCCACTCTCTCAAGAACCATGAATAGTGTTCATAGGGCCTATTTACTATGTGTAACAAAGATGCTAAAAAGAAAATCTATGTTCATTTTTATAGCCCAAAATGAAATCTGTGATATGAAAGCAATAAAGGTCACACAAGCTTGACATGCAAGAGTTCTGTTTAATCCAAATCAAAACATTATCAGTTGAGAAGATTACCTGAATTCCTTGCAATGTGCTTAGTAGATTCTTAACCTATTTTTAGCAATTTTTACGCTTTTTCCCGATCAAAATCAATAGAAATCAATCAGAAACAACAAATTTCAATCGTTAATGTTAGCTATCAGTCCAAATTAGAAAAATAAATCTGGAAAACTACTTGAAAAAAGAGAAACAATAATTGAAACCTGGCACTGAAACTCGTACGATAGTGGGTCACCTCCTAGACGATAATCCAGAAACTTGTACGACACTGGGTATAGGATCATACCATAAAATAACTTCCAAATGACACTATGATTTTGACAGTATGATCCTTGATCAAATAAACTATCGTACGATAGTGGGTATTTTCTGATACGAGTTTCTGACAAAACTCGTACAAAAATTGTACGGATAGAAATTAAAAATCGCAGCTTGGAACAAAAAATGACAAGAAGATGATAGAACTTGATAGAAATGGAATGGAAACCCATTTTAGGGCCCCACGGTGGGTGCCAAAAATGTGTGTGTGAATTTTGTACCTAGCTGTAGACACAACACTTTAGTAAAACATTAGAGGTTAGTTAAAATCAAAATCGTGCAGTGAAATGGAAACTAATCTAACCAGGCAATTTACTGCCTTCTAGTATATGCGAGTATGTATTCTCAAATTGGTCTGAGATCAGTGACCTTGATGACACCTAAATGAAAGATTTAAATGCAAAATCTAGATATGAGATGAATGCAAATTAATCTATTTTTTTGGTTTTTCTATGTAATAAGGTGAAATAAACTGATATGGATCTATTCTAGATGAAAAACTAATATGCAAATTAAGCTACAATGATATGCTAAATAAGATTGATCTCACAAAAGTTGTTGATTTGCAAAGAAGCTTCAATTCTTCAGATGTCGATTCACCAGCGTGATTGTGCAAATTCATGGGTTGATTTTGGTAGAGTAAGTATGCAAACTTGTGAGATTTTATTTGTGAAGAGCTGAGCCTTGATTTTATAGAAATCCAGGGTTTTGGAGATGCATGGAAAAAGCCAAAAATCACTCAGGTTGATTTTTGAGTCAACAAGGAATTAAAGATAGTTAACTCACAAAAAATCATGCAAAAATAGCTTTTAGATTTAAATCAAAAGTTGAGATCAACTTTTAACTCAAAAGAGAGTAGAGTTTATTTTTAAAACAACTTGAATTGATTTTCTGATTTATAGTTGAACTATTTTTTGGATATGCATAATTAATTAAATAAATAAAGTGATTTATCCTCAACTTAATTGATTTTTAAAAATAAAATAATTGATTTATGGGTTAATCAATTATTAAATCAAACTTTTGATTCAAAAACTATATTATTAAATTTGACAATTGACATTAATTAATTAAATAAGAATTTAATCAATTAGTCATAGGATATTTGATTTATTGTCAAAATGGAATAATACAATTTAGGAATAAATATAATTAAATCTAATTAATTAATTAAGAGGCAGTATTAAATCTAACTAATTAAATATTCAATTAATCAAACTTTAGGATAAATAGGATTTATCACCAAATAATCATTAAATTAAAGATAATTAAGATGAATTAGGAATATTGCTAGGAATATTCCCCAATGCAAAATTTAGAATAATCAATTAGGATTCGATGATGTTCAGATGTGCCTTAAGTTAGGATTTTGATGTTGATTTTGTTCGATGTGTCGATATAGGAGGTTAATGAACCTATAGCCCATTTTTGGGGTATTACAAGTACCCTCAGACACTCTGTATGAATCCTCTCGCACATCTGCACTCTCAAGTAAATACTCCATGAATAACTCAGTGCAGTAGAAATTATATGTGGAACTGTCCCATTCTATCAACTATATGAGATGAAGAAATACATTCACTTCCAGCAAAAGGAAGGAAATCAACATGAGAGCTTGATTCCACTGGTACTCTTACCTCATCTGTACCTACTGCACCCATATCCTGAATAGATGTGTCTTCCACATCATCATGTCTCTCATCCCCAACTGTAGAATCAAACTCACCACCAACCACCTCAATGTGCAAATAAAGTGGATCTAGGGCTGGTGTGGACCGAATATGCTCCAACTCCATGGTCACCTCCTCTAACTAGAACTATGACTCTTGAAGAGCCCGTTGAGTTCCCTCTAAAGCCTCAGAAGTCATTGTGAGCTCCTAAGTAAGCTCACTCACCTCCTCCTCTTTTTCCATCAATGCCTCATATGTTGTACTCCCCCACTCAACAAGGTGATCTTGGTCAGCTATCATCTATAAATAATCATGTCTCAAAATGTTGACAGCCTTATGCAAAGAATGGATCTCTGTCAAGGAAAGGTAACCACCACTATGCTCGTCTATCATAGGAGCACCCTAATCATAAACAACCAACAGTTGATGAGTGGCATCAAAATGATCAAGAGTAGAAGTAATATCTCTCTCACCAACTCACAATTGGCTAGTCACATGATGGCTCTGCACAACGGGCCTCCTTTGTACAACCTCAACTACACTGTCCACACTATGGAAGGAAGCTGCATCCAATAAACGCCTCTCAATATCACCATATCTATGTGTACTTTCATTTGAGTACACATCCACAAATTGAGTACAGACATTGGAATTTCCCTCATCTATCCCCAAGGAATCTTCTACTGAATTTGATTCAACACAATTCCCAACTACTTCATCTTCTGCAACCACCTGACAATCCAAATTCTAGGATCCATCCTCACTCACTAACAACTTAGGGTCCTCCCCCAGGGTCTAATAAATCAAACATGTCTCATTGCAGGAAGAATCATACTCATTAGTCACCGAAGAAGTAACCCCCTCTCTAGAAGTGGAAGCCCTAGTTGTAACAAACTCCTGCCACTCATATGCTTCCCCATCCTCATCTGTGATCCTTGTAAAAAATAATCTTGGAACCCACCACCACCATATGAAAATGTTGAGTCCACACCCAAAGTCAAATATAAAAAACTAGAAACACTACAACACCCATCATCCTCACTCTCAACATCAGAGATATCTATGATGCTAGTGTCCACATCGTCCATCCACGACCCCTCTACTAACTCTGGCTGCATACATGATTCAATGTCATCATGTGAATCAACTACACTGTGGAATGAATCTATGTCACCCAACTCAACTGCAACACTCCCATCATGAGTGTCATCACTAGATAGCTCCATGCTCACATCCTCAATACAAGAAAAGACTACAGTCTCCTGCACTGATCTCACACTGCGACTACTATCATAAACATCAGATTTGTCAGAACTCATATACTCCATGCAGTCCTCAGTGTCCACATCAAAAGTATGATCCAGTAGACATTGATCCTAAGACTCACCCAAAATATCCTCAAAGTCATCACCCAACATCTCATAGGGGGTGTCATCCCCAATGCATCTCATAGCATCCTCAAATGTATCATCAGATGTGTCTATATTATATGCATCCACATCTCCTACTAAAGCCTCAATTATTGACACCTGACTCTACACACATGACTCAACATCAAGTTGTGCACCAATAATGCTAGAGCATGAACCGTCATCTATTGACTCTGCTGTAACACCCAGATCACCACCATCATAGCTAGGTGACTCCATACATGCATCGATTCCATACGAGGAAGTAGCTACCTCCTACACTCAAGAAACACTATGATAGTTGACATAAAAGTCCCCAATAACAACTCCCTCCATGAAAGAGTTTGAAAACTTAGTGACAACTATAGCATCAGCTACCACTAAACTAACTATAGTGACTACTCTGGGAGCCTCAACCTGCTGAAGCTCAGTGTTGTTATCCACTGAGGGCACTAATACATCCACATGTCCCTATGAAATAAGTCCATCATCAGCACCGTGGATAGGATTAGCATGTGTCATAATAAATATAGGTACATCTGCATCATGGGCACTTGTCTGGGAAACTCAAGCTTTCTTCCCTGCAATCTCAATGTCGGCCTCCTAAAAGTAGATACCATATACCTTGCTGCCCTGTCTATTGTCTCTGGGTCTGACAAGCTCTCCACCAATCTCTGGTTATAAAGCCTAAGTCTTTCCATACTTTCCACTAAGGCATTTATTTCCTCTCTTTTTCCCATGCTGCTACGATGACTCCCAGAACTAGGCCTCGTGTATTTGTCCATAGCTAGGAAAAGTGGGAGTGCTGATCACTTTTAAAAAATAACATCAAAATATAAAAGAATTCATACCCACATGATGGTAGGAAACATGCTCTGATACCACTCTGAAGAGCCTAGCTAGCTCTCATTTATAATCTAGCTCTTTCCTCAAATTAAATTGCACTTCTAAATTTCATTCAGAATATATAGAAATTAATGAACATCAAATATGAATTTCAATGATACTTCTCAAATTTTTAACCTCTTGATAAATAACTACAACCATTAACTCACCATTTAATGCTTACAAAAAATTAGAATTACAATAACTATCAAATTAATTCCCTATTACAAGCATTCACAAATAAATTTGGGCACCTTTAATTACATGTGACTGCTGGAAAAGAAATGCAGCCCAAGGGAATTGAAGCACAACTGCAAATGAAGAATGCAACCTCCCAGATTATTAACACAGCTCCATCATTTGAACAACCACAACCTCTAATGAGTGACTGTAGCCCCTTGAATAAATAACACAACCTACTGTGAGTAAAACGTAGCCACAAGGTGAAGTACGCATAGGCTGGGAAAGGTGATGTCAGCTTCCAAATGAATTCACAGCTCCTAAACAATGAAGTCTGTAGAACTTATTTACTATATGCTGCTAGTAGATAGATCGCAGATCCTATAGAAATAAAACAATCTTCTACCAAACAATAGCCACTAGGAAGAAAATTGAATCACCAATTGTAATTCAGAAATTATTCAAATATCCTTGAATTTGATATAGTTCAACATCAAATTCGAATACACAAGACCAAAATTGTATTCTCAGAATTCAGTAGCAAAATTCACCATCAATCAATGATGATTCAAATTTCCAAAAGAGAGGAATCATTCCTCAAACCCTAGCCATCTTCTTCACAACCAAATTTATCAAAAGATCAATAGATAGTTGAGAATGAGCTCTCAAGTCCCTTTTTATACTTTCTTGTGAGAGCTCAAACACAATTCTTACCAATGTGGAATAAAAAGATATACTTTTCCTTTTAATAATTAATTTACTCCAATACTTTAAATAAATACCTTGGCTTAGGCTTCCATGAATTAATTAAATAAATGGCCCCTTCCCATGATGACTCAACCCTCAACTTAAGTGAAATTATAAAGTTAAATTATAACTTTATAATAAGCCATTTAATGATTTAATAATAATTTGGCCACCAAAATAATAATAACTCCCAAAATACTTATCATTTTAATATGTCATTTGAAATAGGAGTCACGCCTATTATTTCCCCATGTGACCAAATGCACTTTCTAAAAATAGAAAGGGTCCTTCTCGAACAACATCAGGCTTACTATAAATAGTAAACGTGGAAAAACTATAGCAAATGAAGTCTGAATGACATTACACCCATCCATGATTTATCTCTTGGGAACTTACCTCATTTGCTCTTCCAAAATAATAGTATCCAATAATTTCTTCAATCTTAAAGTCATCACTTATGTAGTATTTTATAAATGGCATTATGTAATGTGATTGACCTAAAATCCTTAAAAGAGGTTTTATTTTTTATTTTATTTTATTTTTATTTTTATTTTTTTTGTGGGGGGGGGGCGGGGGGTAGGGGCACTAAATTAATTAGAGTGTTATTAACATCTCTACAAATGTAGGTCTTTGTCTTTGATTCCTCAATTATCTCAACCATCTCTTTACCCACTACATGCCAAAATGTTTGGAAAAGAATGTCGAGAATCCACCTAGGCTCATCGCTTTGTCTCCTTCCATAGAGAAAATTGCTTTCTTCACCTCATCCTTGGTGATTAAACTCATTCAAATTTCATTTTTTTTTGTCCCATGATCATGCTCGGGATGACCCTCCAGCAACCCTTCCACAAATGAAGATTCTTACCCATGATATTTAGTTAGCAGTGTTTGGAAGAAATGTATCGCCTCCTCATTAATTATTATTGGAGTGTTGAGGATTTATCTATCAACACTTTGGATTGAGATAATTTTATTCCTACTATGATGAACCTTTACTGAGTTGTGGAAATATATGGTATTGCGGTCCCCTTCCTTAAACCAATTCTCTCTAGATTTTTGTTTCCAAAACATCTCCTCCTTTGACAATATCTCCATATACTCTTGTTGAAGCAATTTCCATTCTTCATAATCATCCACAAACATACCACCCACTACAAATCTTTCATTCATTTGAGCAAGGTGATTCTCTATTTCCCATTTCCTATGAAAGATGTTTTTGAATTTGACATGGTTCCACTCTTTCATCTTGTTTTTGATATATTTCAATCTCTTCTAGAGTTCAAAGGCTTTCTTTCCTTCCCCTACCGAAGCTTCTTGCCACCAAGATGGAATTAGAAAATATAAATCTGGGTCTTGTGACCATATCTTCTCAAGCTTGAAAGGACATTTGATAGGGGTAGAATCTTTTAAGAATATGAGTGAAATTGGGAAGTGATCAAATCGAGATAATATTTTAATTTTGCCTCAAAAGTAATAGGGAATGTAGTCCATTTTCTTGACACAAAAAGGTGATCCAACTTAACAACAATATGCATTTCCCCATAGTTCGACCGGGTATAAGTACCATTATGGGGGACTACTTCCACCAATCCATTACTGATAATGAAGTTTAAAAATTCTTGTTGTCCATCATGACTCAATCTGGCACCTCCAACCTTATCTCCACTTTGTAGAGTGACATTTAAGTCTCCACCTAATATAACCATATTATCTTTTAGTTGGAGAAGAATCCCAAAAATTTGATCCCACACTACCTTTTTAGCTTTAACATAGTGTAGCCCATAAATGTTAAAGACAAAAAAAATCCATATTATTCACTTTAGAAACTATTCTCGTCATTTGCCATATATTATTTTCTATGACAGGTTCCATTTCCATTGTGATAGGATCCCAAAGCATCCCTAAACCACCCGCTTTGATTTCTGCATCCACCATCCAACCTATCCATCTTCTCTATCCCTGTGATACCCATGTTGTATCCTATTATTTTAGTTTAGTTTCTTGTAACAAAATAATATCCAACTTTTTTTTATCAAGGCCTCTCTTGATCAAAATACATTTGTCAGGGGCATTTACACCCTTGACATTACATGTAATCAACTTCACTGCTTTGTGGGAAGGTGATTTCCCTTCCCATTGAAAAATTTTATTTGGCCCTTTGCACATCCCGCTATTTCAAGTTTAGCTTTGTTTGGTTTTCTACCTCTACTCTTTTTTTCACCAAACTTGCATTGTTTAATTTGAGATTTGGTTAGGCTAATAGTATGCTTGGGTAAAATCACAATAAGCTGTCATGTTTTAGGCTAACTTATCAACACAACTAAATTTGATTATTTCTAACTAAATATTAATTTTCATCAAACATATGGTCAAACTAGATTCATTCTAGATTAGTTAGATAAGTGCTTCAACTTTTCCAACTGGAAATGTCTATTAAATGCATGTTTTATACCAATTTAGGTCCAATTACCAAATAAATAAAATTATTTCAGAAAAGTGATGTTTTAATAACTCCTACTCTTTTTAATGATTTTTTTTCAAAAATATAAAAATACCCTTTTGTAGATCTCAAAGTCAATAATATGCTCATATAGATTTTATAGTGTTTTAATTAGACATAGTATATTGTAATTAAAAAATACTATAAGTAGGTATTTTAACAGTCGAGAAGACGTTCACTAGTAAATTTTGCCCTAAATTTTGATGAGAATTAGTCAAATTTTCTACAACAATTGGTCGAATAGACGACTAAAATCGTGGTCGATCTTTTTTCGTCAATTATTCTACAAGCAAACCCATTGTCAAAATTGCGACCTTTGTAGTAGTCAACTTATCGACCGAATCTTCATCAAACTAATTGCATTAAGCTAAACAACTTGACGTCAAAATTACGACGAAATACTTGACCACTATTCCATGAAATTGATGTCGAATGCATAGCATTCTCATCAAAATTAATGTTATTTAGAGGTCGAAAAATCGACCAAAAATATTTTTTGGTTTAAAAAAAATGATGATGATTGAACAAAGCATTTTCATTGTACTGTATAATCATAGCCTTAAGAAAAATCAAACTGACTAAGAAAGCTTCGTTTACCTACAGATTTGTGTGCTTGTCTGAGTTTGATATGCAAATCTGCGTATCAAACTCAGACAAGCACACAAATCTGTAAGTAAATGTTGATTAAATATTTTATTTTTAATAGCAGTTTAAAAGGCTATTTAAATGTTTTGACAGTTTGATAAGAACAAAATTGGTATTCAGATATAAATTATTGAGCTTCTCTTTGTTTCGATAATAGTTTAACATTATCTACTTAACAGGGCCAACCACATGAAGGTGGAAGCTCATCTGCCCCCTCCTAGGATCCTCTTATGACCCTTTACAACATTTTAAGACTTCTAAGATGTATTCTTAGAGGTCGTAAATGGTCATAAAGGGTCATAAGGGGTCCTAGGACACAACAGCTGAGAAACATAAATGTAGGCATCATGGTCACAATGTTTTGGAAACACAACATAATTGAGTGGTATACCCAGATGATACAATGCAACCACTACTCCTATAGTTCTAAGTTGACACTGCAGGATCCAAAAACCAAAGATAAGGAATCTATATATGGTTTTTGGATCCACAATGTCAAATTAGAACTGCATGAGTATTGGCTGTGTTGCATTTTATGGGTATAGCATTCAATTATGTTGTGTCTCCAAACAATTGGGACCATGATGCCTACATTTATGTTTCTCAGTTGTTGTGATACCTACATTTATGTTTTGTAGTTGTCATGTTTATTTGCATGTTCTTTGTGTTTCGCTTCTCTCCCTCACATCAAAAATAAGATTTTTCCCACTCTGAATCGAGAATTCTCATGCAACACAAGTAGAATATGCATGGATAGCAGGTGGAGTTGAAAAAACACAACACGTTTACATTTTTGCGATGGTCTATAACTTAAAATACATAATTAAAGACCTCTATCAAAAATGCAACCTTGTTGTGTTTTTCAACTCCACCTGATATCCTATGTATATGAATTGAGATTGCATATTGAACTAGGCTTCTCCTTCTACATTGCCTGAAACCAAGAGACTGTCATAGTTAACATCTAAATGGCATGTCTCATCATCACAACTAATCCACCTTAAACAATTGAATATGTTTTCTTGTATTAAATATTCATTAATCAAAATTCGAATAGAAAATGTATACCTTGAGTACTACAATTCACATTAGAATCGATGCCTCCATCGTGCTCGGCCGGTGCAGTATCAATATCGGCAGGCTGCATTCCAATGTAAATAAAATAGATGTATATTTAGATGACAATATCATAGAAATCCCTAATTCATAGTCTATTGTTTGTTCTCTGAAACACTAAATTAGGGATTTTTGTGATATCCTCATCTGTATCTACAGCTATTGCCTCTATTGTTGTAGGTGCTTTTCCCCTATTTGATATTTATCTTCAGGTGTCCACACTCATTCTATTGGTTGTTGCCAGCTTCTCTTTGTTTCGAGAATAGTTTAACATTCTCTGAGAAACATAATTGTAGGCATCATGGTCACATTTTTTTGGAGACAATGTAATTGAGTGGTATACCCAGACGATGGAGAGCAACTTCTGCACCTCCGGATCCAAGTTTTTATCCATCCCACAGTGTCAACTTGGAATCAGAGATGCAGAAATTGCTCTCCATGTAGGTATACAACTCAATTATGTTGTCTCCAAAAAAATGTGACCATGATGCCTACAATTATGTTTTGAGAATAGTTTAATTAACATTCTCTACTTAACAGGGCCAACCACGTGAAGGTGGAAGCTCATATGGCCCCTCTTAGGAGCCTCTTATGACCTTTTATGACATTTTAAAACCTCTAAGATGTATTCTTAGAGGTTTTAAAGGGTCATAAGGGGTCATAGGACACAACAGCTGAGAAACATAAATGTAGGCATCATGGTCACAATGTTTTGGAAACACAACATAATTGAGTGGTATACCTAGATGATGCAATGCAACCAATACTCCTATAGTTCTAAGTTGACACTATAGAATCCAAAAACCAAAGATAATGAATCTATATATGGTTTTTGGATCCACAGTGTCAACTTAGAACTACAGGAGTAGTGGTTGTATTGCATTTTCTGGGTATAGCATTCAATTATGTTGTGTCTCCAAACAATTGGGACCATGATGCCTACATTTATGTTTCTCAGCTGTTGTGATACCTACATTTATGTTTTGTAGTTTTCATGCTTATTTACATGTTCTTTGTGTTTGGCTTCTCTCCCTCACATCAAAAATAAGATTTTTCCCACTTTGAATCAAGAATGCGCATGCAACACAAGCAGAATATGCACGAATAGCAGGTGGAGTTGAAAAAACACAACACGTTTACATTTTCACGATGGTCTATAACTTAAAATACGCAATTAAAGACCTCTATCAAAAATGCAACCCTGTTGTGTTTTTCAACTCCACCTGATATCCATGCATATTCTATGAGATTGCATATTGAACTAGGCTTCTCCTTCTGCATTACCTGAAACCAAGAGACTGCCATAGTTAACATCTAAATGGCGCATCTCATCATCACAACTAATCCACCTTAATCAATTGAATATGTTTGCTTGTATTAAATATTCATTAATCAAAATTCAAATAGAAAATGTATACCTTGAGTACTGCAATTCACATTAGAATCAATGCCTCCATCATGCTCGGCCGATGCAGTATCAATATTGGCAAGCTGCATTCTAATGTAAATAAAATAGATGTAGATTTAGATGATGATATCATAGAAATCCCTAATTCACAGTCTATCATTTGTTCTCTGAAACACTAAATTAGGGATTTCTATGATATCCTCATCTATATCTACAGCTATTGCCTCTTTTGTTGCAGGTGCTTTTCCCCTATTTGATATTTATCTTCAGGTGTCCACACTCATTCTATTGGTTTTTGCCAGCTTCTCTTTGTTTTGAGAATAGTTTAACATTCTCTGAGAAACATAATTGTAGGCATCATGGTCACATTTTTTTGGAGACAATGTAATTGAGTGGTATACCTAGACGATGGAGAGCAACTTCTGCACCTCTGATTCCAAGTTGTTCTCCATCCCACAGTGTCAACTTGGAATAGTTTCATCCCTAATGTGACCATGATGCCTACAATTATGTTTCAATAATAGTTTAATTAACATTCTCTACTTAACAGGGCCAACCACATGAAGGTGGAAGCTCATCTGGCCCCTCCTAGGAGCCTCTTATGACCCTTTACGATATTTTAAGACCTCTAAGATGTATTCTTAGAGGTCGTAAATGGTCATAAAGGGTCATAAGGGGTCCTTGGACACAACAGCTGAGAAACATAATTGTAGGCATCATTATCACATTTTTTTGGAGACAACGTAATTGAGTGGTATACCCAGATGATGAAGATCAACTTCTGCTCCTCCAGTTCCAAGTTGACAATGTGGGATCCCAAGACCATAGATAAGGAATAAATTTAGAGAGTGGAGGAGGGCCATAATGACAAAAATAATACAGGACAAACCTCAAGTTAAATGAGGCAACTGAAAACATTTTAATAGAATTTTATTAAAAATTTTACAGTTGCCTCATTTAACTTGAGGTTTGTCCTGTATTATTTTGGTCATTATGGCCCTCCCCCATTCTCTAAATTTATTCCTTATCTATGGTCTTTGGATCCCGCAGTGTCAACTTGGAATCGGAGGAGCAGAAGTTGCTCTCCATCATCTGGGTATACAACTCAATTATGTTGTCTCCAAAAAATTGTGACCATGATGCCTACAATTATGTTTCTCAGCTATTGTGAAATCTACATTTATGTTTCTCAGTTGTCATGTTTATGTGTATGTTTTTTATGTGTTTGGGAAGACATCTTTCTAGCCAGAGCCTAGATCCTTCGGCAATTAGCTTATAAATAATGTAGATAATAGATGAGCAATTAGCTTTCCAAGAAAAAGCCCATAAATGAACTATATGTGCCCCAATTAATGTGCCCTCTGTGTGTACCCAAATGATATATTTGAAACAACAAGGGTAAGGCTAAATTTACCCTTGTTTCAAATATATCATTTAGGTATGCGCAGAAGACACAGGAATTGGGGTACACACAATTCATTTACAAGATTTTTCTTGGGAAGCTAATTGCTCAGCTCTCATTTGCTTCATTTATTATCAAGCTAATTGTCGAAGGATCCAAGCCCAAGCTAGAAAGACGTCTTCCCATTCTTTTTAAGCCATATTCCTTGTTCTTGTCAAACTTCCTTGGTACGGTAGGCCTGCTCTCTGCAGTACTCTTCTTCAGTGAGACTTCATACCATGCTGCACTCAAACTTTAGCGAGACTTCATACCACGTAGCATTCATAGATTACGTTCAATGCATTATTTACGCTTGTATTGGTGGAAAAACTCTTGAAAACACGCAAAAGAGATTGCATTCAACCATGTTGTTTACATGATACATGTAGTTTACCTCTAGCCTAAATCAACGTTAAATCATGTGATTGATAGCAGATTGGGGCTCACCTGAGCCATAAACATGAAGAATTATTCTAAAAAAAGATGTAAACCATATATATGCGCACTTGAGGAAAAGAGAAGTTATGTCATATCAATATTAAAATATTAGTTACAATATGAAAATACTAAACTAACTAATTCCTGAGTTCATCTCTACATATGGTTGCAACAAATTAGATATGCGATTACAATATAAAGAAGGCATCGTAAAAATATAATTTTAGAATTTTCCCTAGCCTGACACATTTTGCACTCAAATCCTTCATCATAGATAAGTGGAGATGGGCGGATAGATGCAGATGAGTTGTCATCGACCCAACTAAAGTATTTGCAGCCATTATTTCCCAGTGATACCCAGTCTACATTAGCTCTTATATTATAATGAATAGTATTTACATTAGAAAATTTAAATATATACACATTAGCAACCTTTTTTCAATTAGGGTAGCACCAAAATTGTCATCCAGGGTTGTTCAATGTCCGTGAAGTCTTCAACACACACTTCCCACCACCACATTGACAGTTTGGCACATTGACAAGAGCCATCGAACCTATATCAATAATGCACCGCACCATCGTCACTACATTTATTATTTTTATATGATTATTTTTACAGTCCAAATACATCAAGGAATACCATCAAAAATATTAACCATTTACAATAATGAAAAGTAAACCGAAATCAAATAGCTCATTTTTTTTATCAACATATGTAGTCTGTGTGTATATGAAAAATGAAAGAAATATGAAGCTGAAATAAAATAGTGAACAAAATAGTATTCCACATAGAGTGAATGAAATATACCATCAAAAGAAGGTGACAAAATCTTTTCATGAAGCACAGACATAGGAAATCAAAAAGGGACAAAAGACAAGAAATAAGAAAAATCATTACGACTATAGAAAAATCATTTATACTATAATAAAAAAAAAGAAACACTCTTTGTCAACAATTTCCAAAATCATTAGGACTATAAATGGATGGTTTTGATATTGCTTTGCCATTACAACAATTGAGCATTCATCATTTGGTACTTCTTGGTGTATTCCATTTAAGTTTTTCAGTTGCCGTGTTTATGTGCATGTTCTTTATGTGTTTGGCTTCTCTCCCTTACAAGGGATACGTCGATAGGTAATTGATTTGAAAGCATAATGATTTGACAATCTTTTTTTAGGATAGGCATAATCATCCCACCAACCTTAATTAGCAACATTGGTGTCCTATCATTGCGCAAGTGCAAGACGGTAAGGGTCTATTCAAGGAGGGATGAAAAAAGGTCATTTTAACCTTGCAAGGCAAAAGGAGAGACAGTCCAAATAATTCTATGGTGACTGTCCCAAACAACAGACAAATGATGGAATTTCTAACATGTTTTCTTTTCATGTTTCTAACAAGTTTGTTGCGATCAGGCTAGTGTGGTCACAATTGAAATTGTGAGTTTCTCTTGGAATTGAATAGCAGACTTTATCTATTGTGCAAAAAAACATATGTAGGATTATTATGGTCACAAAGTAATTGTCTTAGCATCAACATTTCACTTCTAATATAATATTATTAGGAATTTCTTACCATTGATTGTCAAACTTGTGGAACTATGAGGCTATTCTTTGTTAATACTTTACCACTGTAGCGAATTTGGGTATTGTTTTCGAATATTTGAATGATTTTAATGGGAACTTTGAACCAGAGATATAAGTTTCCTAAAGAGTGATACTTCAACTTCCATGAAGGACTTAGAAAAAGGGAATTGATCTACAGTGGCTCCTTATTTACCAATTTTCCATATAACATGAGGCATGTTGTTAGTTTTGTCAGAATTGTGAGAAGATTAAGAGGAATTGTGAGAAGATCATACTAAGGAATAGTGAGGAAGTCGTCGAACAAGAGGAGAGAATGTGTTAAAAGACCAATTTAGTAATCCAGCTAGCTGATTAAACATACACTTAGCAATCAACGGTAACATCAAAGTTGGAAGAATATCTTTGGTACAGACATAATGTAGAACTCCAACGCTATACAGTAAACTAAGACATAACTAGATCAGAAAATTAGGGGTTTTAGAATTATTATATCTTAGACATTATGTGAATAATAGACCCATAATTACATTAACAGAGATAAAAGAATAAATCCCATCACTAGTTCATAAGGAATAAATCTGGAGCTATATATAATTAACATATAAGACCAAATCAAAACATTTTATGTTATATTGTGAATGAAAACTTGTTCAAATTTGCAGAGAATCAAAATATGTTATATTGTGATGATATCAAGTGTTATGTAGGTGTTGTCTTATTTCCATATTATATGACCTCAAAATACATCAATCAATGTTTACAAACTTGTATCAATCACAATGAATATTTGAGCCCTACAATCTTAGGATAATTCACAAAGATATGCTCATTATTTTATAATATCCCAGTCTCCTCATATTTCTATTTTAAAAGTATCTATTTTTTATTCAAGTTTATACTACGATTAAGTATATATCCTTATATAATTAAGACCGTGACTATGTAAAGTTACATAGCATATCCCCACTTTTATATAAACACTTAGCATATATAGAGACAATGAAATATCAGCATACATATTGCAAGTAATGTAATGAATAATAGGACTCTCTTCAAATATCTATAAGGAACTTTCCATGACTTTTTGATAGACTCAAATATAATAGACTCTTCATTAAATGTAAGGGTGACTTTTAATCTTAACTATTGATCTATATTATTCTTTAAGTACTACCCTTAACTAAATGTAAGAATGCCTTGTGTCTTCACCATTGATCTCTATTTTGAGTATTCTTCACTAAGTTATATGATTTAGTTACTGGGTTGTGAGTTTGGAGATCTTTATCTCTGCAATGTAGAAGCCGAGAATAGGGGGTACAAGAGTGGAGAATCGGTGAAGAGAGAGATCAATGGGAATGAGATGATCAATGTAATACGTATGATGAATGAAAATAATAGTCTAGTTTTACATTTGATTCTTCTCTATGATTGTTCAGTGTTTCTCGAATGTTTCATTTTTATTATTTACAACTCATTTTGTTTGGTTTGCTCTTTCGGTTCGACAGTCTAACACCCATATTGTCATCACAATCGAGCACACCTTTATTATGAATATGTTGTGATGGAATTTGATAACAGAGAACAAATATTTATTTTAAATGTTTTATGTTGCATTTGGATGTAACTCAAGTCTTAGTATCGAGTTTATTGAAGAAGTTTATCAACTTGTGGAAACCATTTCTATGCGACAGAGAATGCAATTTAAATCTGGTCATTAATTAAGTTGAGAACGGCTTCCAATAATCATTGCACAATTATTATGTTGTTTTGGAGTAATTTTATTTCATTTTAAATAAGTTATGGCAATTTTATTTCGTTGGTTTGGAGTCTTATTCCTTTTGGTTTGGAGTAATTTTGAATCCAATCTTGATCTTGATGATCCAATCTTCATTTAATCATTCAAATAATTTAATAAAACTACCATAACTTATTTAAAATGAAATAAAATTACTCCAAACCAAAAGGAATAAGGGTGGTGGTATTCAAAACACAATGAGAATTGGTAATTTCAGAGATCTAGGCACCCTAGCCTATCAACAACCTCAAATGTTTAAAAGATCTGACTTGTCAAGGCCTCCACAATACTACACAATGATGGATTAGGTTTCCTAGGCTTCAAACCACTTAGACTCAAGGATTTCTAAGACTCTATTTTAATTCCCATGCTTCCAATACACAAAGTTCTTTCAAACTGTTCCAAAGGCTTAATAGGCTACTAATAACCCTGCAGCAGACTTAGGATGGTAATAACTTTGTCTTCCCTCAAAACACTTAACAAGATGAAAACATTTCTAGACACCCTTTTCAGAGTTCTATAACACACCAAAAGCTTTTATAGGGTTACTTTGGACCAACACACCTAACCATGACTGAACCCCTGTTTTCAATGCATGAAAATGACCAAATTTTCAAAGCAACTACTCTCCTCACATTCCCTTATCCCACCAAACCTTCAACAAAGTTATAAAATGACTCATAATGGTTAAATCCACAAGCAATTAGACTCACGGGCCCTGCAACAACAAAACCCCCAAATCTTGACTCCAAACCCTAGTTTGCTAAGGCTTCCCCAATCTCTTGTTACAACTCACTCCTGCATCAAATTAGTGATCGAATCACCATTCATTCAACATGACAAAACATTTTCAAACATAAAAACCCTTCCTTATTCGGATAGATCATCCACTACTACACATTGCATCCAATTTCATTGTATTTTCTCATTGTTCTTTAACTGTGATCACCTTTACTCCACACAAATCTGCATATGCACGGTTAATGATCTAATAATACAAGTTAGAATTAACATTCCATGGTTATAATGGTTCTCATTTTATATTGAAACTGTTGTTACGCCAGTGGTCTATCTAATAGCATTTCTTATTTTAGTTTACTGTTATTGCAGTAGGAACTTAGAATAATGAGAACCATTCTAATTGTTGTTACGCCAGTGGTCTATCTAATAATGAGACTCATTCAAAAATGGGCATGAATTGAACAAAGAAACATTGCAATTCCTTTAATGCATCAGAATAACTGAATTGAGACTTCAAGATGAATGAATTTTGCAGAAAATAGAGTATTTCTATTGCTTGCAGTTTTATCCATTTTCAACTTATATAAATTCTAAACAACTAATTCAACCAACTTTTCATAAATCCTAAATCCACAGTTTATATATAGCATTCGATTCTTATTGGAAATTGATTCAACATACCTTAACCCTCTGGTTCAACTCTTCACCCTGTTAGCTTCTACTGGTGTTATTGTTGTATTAATCCCTTTTCATTCACCGTTGCAGACATTCATTTACTTCAGTGGTTCCACACATTGATTACACCCCAACTAGGGCATCAATCATGAAGCACAGTTAATGTCTTTCCCAATTCCGAGCACTGAACAAGTTAAATAACATTACCCTAAATTTTTTTTTCATCCAGCGGCATGGCATCTCCGTGATGAAAGCACAAATTAGAGGCCACGACTTCATAGTAGAGTCGACACTGTGTACCCTAAACCTCCTTCGCTTCTACCCTTCTCTAGCTCCTACCTCCTTCGCGCACACTGAAATGAAGCGGTGAAATGAAGTTTCAAACTTTTTTTTTTAATACATGCCCGTGTTGATCACAATTTCGACTACCACTGTGTTGGTCGAAATTGCGACCAACACAAGCATGTATTAAAAAAAAAAAAAGTTTTCCTTTTATAATGCGACCAACCTAAACATTTTATTTGATGGTCAAATTGTTTAGTCAAAATTTAAGGTCAATGTACTAGTGGTTGATTCGGAGAAATAAAAAAATAGTAAATCATATTAGAAAATTTTGAAAAATATATGGTTCACTAGAGGAGAGAGTCCTCTTTGAGAATGTGTAAATTTTTTTTATTAGGATAGATTTGTTATGAAAAATATGGTCAAAGATGAAAGTTGTCAATTTCAGATGAGTTATAATTTGAATTGTCATATGAGAGAAAATATAGGTCAAAAACCAATTTTTCTTTTTTCATGCATTGGCTATATATGTCATCTATAACATATTTGAAATCAAAGGAAAAAAATTTATTTACATATAGTTTTTTGGCAAGAACTTGCCTCCTAATTTAGCATTTTTCAGTAACTAAAAAATTGACTTGTAAAAATTAAAAAAACATACCAATTATTATAAAAAAAATTTATTAAAAATAATAATCATAAACTTCATCCATTTGTATACATTTCATCAATTTACGTCTTTTTTAAATTCCAAACAAAAATACCACTTCTATGTCATTGAAGTTGAATAGTTTTGGTGTTGTTAGCCTTTTCCTTTATAAAAGTGTGACAACTTATTGTGCTTTTACTCATTTATTAGATGAATAATTTTCAACTTATGCTGTCCTATCCTCCTCCTCATTTGTGCTCAGCTCTACCTCTCTAGAATTGTCTTCTAGCAAATTTTGTCATCTTTATCATTAGTGGCTTCTTTTCTTAGAGAGACAGGGATGTCTTTAATTTCTTGATGAGGCTACTCACCTACACCTGTAGATTTAGATCCCCCTTCTCCACAATGATAATTAGATGAGCCTTCAACATTGCCTATCACCTCTAAAACCTTCTCTACCTTCTATATAGCTTATCTTGCCAAATTGACCACTTCTAATTAATTATGGTGCTCATAAATGCCTATGCTTTGAGTTGGAGCATTAATATTTAACTTGAGACTTTCATTCCTATCTACCATGCTACTAGATTTAAACCTCTTCATCCTTATTTCATTATAGAGATTGATTTTACTACCCTCCAGATTATTGAAATAGAGTTTCTTTCGACTAGATGGGGAAGGCAACTTCTCTCTCTATTCTATCTCCTCAATAAAACGAGGCCATGTTTTTCCAAATCTCCCCTTGCCTTAAGAGGATTTGCCTCAAGACTCATTTATTTGTTGAAAATTACCATGTGGTCTTCATTTGGACCATCTTCTGCAACATGTTTCCCTTTTTGATCCGCAATACACTCCTCTTCCACATTACCCACCTTTTTAATTTTTTTTGTAATGTTCCACAATTTCTTTAATCTCTATGTTTTGCCACCACAACCCTAAATCAAACCTAATTTCCATTGTCTTTGGTAATTGAGGAAATAGTTTCCACGGCATACAAATCCACATATACATACTTCCATCTTATTTATCCACCATTTCATTTGCACTAACAATCCTTCCCAACCCGTCTCCCAATAATTTTTAGTGTAGTTGTATTCCAATATTCTTTAAGAAGATTATAAAGATAGATTCAAATAGGTATTTACACACCCATCTGATCACCAATTCCACACCACGAGGAGGCTTATCAAATAGTCATGCATACCCATTGAAGCTCGTTGCCTTGCGCTGCCTTTTGTTCCATCGCATCCCTCTATCATGGGCAACCCTGCCAATATTATCCGCACCCTTTCTAAAACCCAAGGTCGTGGGGTAATGGTTTGGGCCCTCCTGTTTACATGGGGGTCACCATCTATCCAGAGATGCCCATTTCTCCTTCTATCTAGCGGTCGAATCCTTACACGCCTCCATGATATTTCCTTCCCATGCCCAAGCCATCCGCTCGTGTTTGCCATTATATTAATCATCTAGATTTTATGTATTACTATTTTATATCATTTATTAAATCTAAATAAGAAAAAATCTCAATATATTAAATTTAATTTTTATCAAATTAATATAGAGTATAAAAAATTAAAAACACTTCAAATCATCTTTATAGAATGGAGAAAACTCATCCATACTATTAATACAAAATTTAAAAAATATTTTGTATTAACTTTAAACTAGTAGTTGCATGCTTTTGTAAGTGCAACGATGAGCCGATAGGAGTTAAGTAATATGTTTTGTATGATGCCAAAATTAGATCATTAATGATATGTAGGAGTTGTGAAAATGATATATAACAATCCTTAGGTCATGAGTCTTTCTTGCAAATACATTTTCTTTAAAAAAATATTTGAACCATAAAAACACTATGACTACTTAAAAACTACATATTGAAAGACATAATTAGGAATCTAAATCAAATACATTATAAGCTAATACATAAAGAGATATTCATTCGACCCACAATTGCATATTTTTTTAAGATTTGATTCTCAAATTAAATTTAAAAAAAAGGCAAATTATATATCCATTTTAAGAAAAAATTATTGCTTTATAGAAAACACGTGAGAACAAACCTATCCTCCTCCTTGACAAAAAAATGTATATGTATATGTACATGTACATGTACATGTACATGTATATACATATACATATATATATAAATATATATATATATATATATATATATATATATATATATATATATATATATATATATATATATATATACATGTGTGTATATATATATATACACACACACATGTATATATATTATATATATATATATATATATATATATATATATATATATATATATATATATATATATATATATATATATATATGTATATACATGTGTGTGTGTATATATATATATATACACACATGTATATATATATATATATATATACATACATATATATACATATATATATATATATATATATATATATATATATATATATACATGTGTGTGTGTGTATATATATATACACACATGTATATATATATATATATATATATATATATATATATATACATACATATATATATACATATATATATATATATATATACATACATATATATATATATATACATACATATATATATACATATATATATATATATATATATATATATATATATATATATATATGTATGTATATATATATATATGTATATATATGTATATATCTATATATATACATGTATATATATATATGTATATACATATACATATACATATACATAAATATACATATATATGTATATATGTACATGTATATATATACACATATATATAAGTATATATATGTGTATATGTATATGTATATATATATGTGTATATACATATACATATATACATATATGGGTGAACCCACAATAGTGGGTTACACTTTTTTAGAGGAAGGAAAATGTCTCAAAAAATGTGATCAAGTAAAAAATCTCATCATACTTTCGATAGAAAGTAACTAGTACTTTCGATCGTGAGTAACTTTCGATTGAAAGTACAGAAAAATTGTACTTTCCATCAGAAGTTACTTTCAGTTGAAAGTACTCTACTTACTTTCGATCGAAAGTAAGTAAGTACTTTCGATCGAAAGTTCCTAGCATGAAACTTTCGATCGAAAGTCATAAATTAGGGATTTTTGGCAAGGTTTTTAACCTGCCAAAAGTGACTTTCACTGTCACTTTCAACCTGTCACTTTCAGCGGGATAGTGTTGGCTTCCGATTCTTCGACCGTCATTTTCAGATTTTTTTATTTTTCATTTTTCATTATTTAAAATTTTTGATATGTATATATGTATATATGCATGGATATATATGTGCATGTATATATGCATGTATATGTGCATATATATATATATATATATATATATATATATATATATATATATATATATATATATATATATATATATGTATGTATGTATGTATGTATGTATGTATGTATGTATGTATGTGTATACATGTATATATGTGTATACATGTATATATATGTCTATATATATACATGTACATATGTGTCTACATATACATGTGTATATATGTGTATGTACACATATATACATGTACATTTATATACATATATATGTGTACATGTATATATATGTACATATGTGTGTATATATGTGTACACACACATATGTGTGTGTTTGTATGTGTACATATATGTGTACACATATATGTATATGTGTCCATGTATATGTATATATGTGTACATGTATATGTATATATGTGTACATGTATATACATGTGTATATATGTGTGTATATATATACATGTATACATATGTATATATACACATATGTATATATTTGTACGCATATATATATGTATATATGCATATATGTGTATATATACATATATGTACACACATGTATATGTATGTATGTACATATATATACATGTGTATGTATACATATCATATATATATATACACATGTCATATATATGTATGTGTACACATATATGCCATATATATATATATGTGTCATATATATATATATCACACACACACACACACACACATATATACATACATACATACATATATATGACATGCATACATACATACACATGTACATATGTATGACATGTATACATGTCATATATATGTGTGTGTGTGTGTGTGTGTGTGTCACATGTATATATATACATGTGACATATATATATATATATATATATATATATATATATATATATATATATATATATATATATATATATATATATATATATATATATATATATGACATGTATACATGTCATACATATGTACATGTACATGTCATATATATACATGTGTATATATATGCATGTGTGCATATATGTACGTACATATGTGAACATGTATATATGCATGTGTGTGTGCACGTACATATGTATAGTACACGTTTATTTACATTTAAATGTAATTGATTTTACTTTGAAATAATGCAGCGAAATGTGCATACTTTAATTTTATTTTCAATTAAATTAGGAAAACGTATATATGTAGACTTCATTTGATAGTAAATAAAATCTTCCAGGTATACATATATTCTATGTATCAGACATATTATTGCACATCACACATGGCAGATGCACTGATTCCCCTTGCGAAACTATTTGCATGCACTAATAGAGAAATTGAATGGTTGTAAGAATACATAAATAATCTGACTAGCTCTAGTGTCTATAAGAGCACATGTCAATCCATACTTACTAGCTTGATTAGAATTAGGGATGCATTCATGGTACCACTCTATATGCCCCAGATGTTATAGAGGTCATACTTGAGAGGAAGAGACAAGAGATTGGCTCTGGTCTTTCTCTTAAGGAGGTATAGGCTTTAGTGCCTAAAGTGACCCTGAAAAGGGAAGTTTTTTCATCTTATGCAGATTTACAATATGTGAAGGGATATCAAGTTACCAGGTGTCAAGATCCTACTATATCAACATTGATATACCCATAATTTCTAGCTTCCCATGGTCGTTATCCGAATAATGACCAGATTTCATTGTACTTTACACAACATATTTTTGTTGAGGTTCATTTAGGGAGGGTTGTTAATTACACTAATTTTTCAGCACATCTAGGATAGGGGTGTGGAAGACTTGTTGATAGAGATGATTTTCATTGAGTTGATTGACAGAGGCTAGTACACAAGGTCATTGTTGGTCAGAGGGCACCTATTATAGCTCCTTCATTGGGTCCTATTGTAGATGATTTTATTCATAGCACCCAGCTTCAAGGTGTGACTGATAGTGTGGGGGACATTGTAGCAACTGCCGCATCCATATCTAGTGATTAGGTTGGTTAGTACTTGATGTCTCGATGACACTCTAAATCATCAGGTGGAGCACCCTCTAGCAGGACCGCACATGACATGTATAGTGCAATAGGCATCCCTTCACTTTCTAGTCTGGAGGGACTTACATGAGATATGACGCATGTCACATTGACTAGTTTGGTTGAGGATCTATTGGATACATATATATTTATAGCAGTAGAGAATGATATACCCATATCATATGTTAAAAATCATGTCGATAATGTCAGATACGCTCAGCCACATCCTTCTCACCTAGACCATGGCCATAGTGTCAGTGCTCATAAGGATCCACCTATTGACCACTCTATTATTACACAGGGAGAGGCACAGTGTACAGACCCTTCAGTTAGTGCAGGGCACCAGTTCTCTAATGTTGGCCTTGATGATGTTGACTTCAGCATGACCACTACGGGTTACCTAGATTTGCTGACACATGATACGACTTCCATGCCATCTCATTTGGTTAGTCCATTGCATTCATCATTAGAGAGGTATGTGCGGTCTACTCATGTTGCAGATGCAGAGTTGATCTTGGACCAGACGCAACAAAATCTTGATACCTTGGTTGATAGGATCAAGGCTAGGGAGTTTGAGTACTATCAATTTCCACCACCTACACAGGTATAAATCAGATTATATATATTTAATGTTACAATTTAACTTATTTATTTTCAAATTTTCAATCAATATATATATGTGTGTGTGTGTGTGTGTGTGTGTGTGTGTGATATTTTTTGTCTACCAGAATATGCCTCTTGTTACTTTTTCTTTGAGCACTAATCATGTACGTTGTCAGGAGTCACTCGACGATGACATCAGTAGTGGACAAGTGATTTTTTAATTTATTGATGTGTGTACACACTTTATAACATATTTTCTTGTACAATATTTTATCAAACTTAAGATGTGTACAATGTTTATATATTAATTTATATATCTCTTTCTCTGTAGGATCTGCACATCCTTCATAGCATGATAGTCACTCTGGGTCTAACCGCTTAGTGAGGAGTCATCATGATGAGTCCTAGGCACTTTCATATTTGATCTAGACATATTACATATTACATATATATTCACATGTATTTTATGAACTATATTTCATTTATAGACTCTACGGTCAATTGATGTGTTTGATGTTATATTTCATTTCTAGACCCTTTTGATAGAATGTTTGACACATGATTGATCCATATGTTTCATATTTACACTACTTGATCTACATGATTGATGTTTCATGCATGTTATATATATACTTTCACTCTATATGTGTGCATGTGTGATGAACTTGTACATACTTTCAATCTATGTGTTTTCAATTTATACATGTGTACACATGTTTGATTCTTCATGAGTTCATGTGATTTTGATATAAGTAAATTCAATTTATATGTTTTTAAATTTATAAATGTAAATTCAATACTTTCAATAGATTACATACATGTTTAATTTAAATACATGTGTACATGTTGGATTATATATGAATTTTATGTTTTAAATTTATATGTACATGTGTTTGATTCAACACATGAATGATGTTTGATTACATGTTTATGAAAGTTACGAATGATGTAAATTTGACACATGTGAGCTATATAATTGAGACCTAGATGTTTGATTTAATCTTACTTATATTTAAATGTACATTCTATAATAGTTGTGAATGTACTTTTAATTTAATTTTGTTGTACTTCAAGTAGATTTTATATTTAAAACATGCACGTCCTAATGTAACATGTAAATTCAATGTACACATATTCATATTCCAAAGTTAGAGTACTTCATATTTAGGTAGATAATTAATATATCATATCCAAGTAAGACATTTTTTAGATATATTATAAATTTTTAATTTAATTGCTCCATTCACTATGGGCACCAGTAGGAAAGATTGGAGCAAAGAAAACCTCTGGTCTTGCCCGTGACAAATTTAGTACAAATCATATTTCATGCATGATTTAGTCCACATCAAGTGGTTCATCTCTCTCTCGAATAACATTTAATATTCTCTCACGGTCATTAGTATCAAGTCTCCACTTACGAATGCCACATCCTATCACGGGAAGAAGAGATACATCCTATCACAGGAAGAAGAGATAGGACAGTGGTAATTTGATGTAGGCAAGGGCGGTGGATCCAATGAAGGACAGTCCAACCTTGTAGCTTCATAATTACATAGTGAAAATACACACAACAAGATGTTTCAAAACATATTTTCCATTAACATGTCTGGCTGTACGGCCTTCCGAGTTAGGGCCAATTACAATCAAAGATTACAATTCTGCAAGATCACAAGGATCCAATGCAACTCTAGCTAGTCTAGTTCTAAGAACAATCAACAACTGATGGGAACCTTAAGGCAAATCTAAACTTGTGCTCGCAAGCCACCAAGCAATCTCCTTGTCTCCAAGCCTCAACCACTAGCTCTACTATTACAAACTATCAGAAATCAATTTGATCTACAAGATCTCGTAGGATCTTTTCCACAACTTCACCAACTCTAGCTTAGCACATCCCAAAAATAATGCTACCAAGAACTGCCAAGTGATGATCTACTTCCCCCAAAATCTACTCCTAAACAACTACCCAAACACCCCTTAAATACTAATCATCAGCCATAAGTCGACTGGATGAAACCATTAACTCTTCCTAACAAATATTAAATGCAATGCAAGTCAGCTCACAAAAGCCTTACAATTATTTAATTCAACATGTCAGCCTGAATCAACAGCTACCAACATTAAATGCACCAAGTCGGCCCAACAAATCACACAGAACTCTAGTTGGTAAACTAGAAATACTAAGCAACAATGAAATAACTGAGCAAGCCAAGCATCACTGAGCACCAGTGTCGACTGAGCACTATAGGCATTATCAAGTAACACTTTCACTGAGCGCCAGAGATTATCGAGTTCTTTCAGCGACCGAGCTTCCTTCAATGACTGAGACCGTCGGTCAAAGCTGCAACTAAGTACCACATAACCAAAACAACACCCCTCCATGCAGATTCAATAAGGACAACGAATTCCCCTACCTCACCCAGGAATGCCCCTACATCAAACACCCCAAGTTTGAAAAGATGTTCATATGTGAGAAGAACATCTTCTAGGATTCAGCACATAAACCTCGAACTGGTTCTTCACATACAAGTCCTCCACCTTTTTAGCTTGCATACTCTTCCACTTCAACTTCCTCTATCTTTTCAATTCTTTCCTTGACAACACACAAGCTTGTTCTCTATACTGATCATTCATTTTCTCTAGATCTACCAACTCAACTCATCTACCAATACTTAGACTTCTCTGACAAAGCATTGTATCCAGCAAAGGCATCAGGGAAAACTTCATGTCATCCTTCTCAATGGTAAACACATTTCTTACATAGTCATACATAGCTCTGCAATCATATTGCCAAGGTCTACTAAGTAATATATCACACCTATTCATCTCCATAATGTCACATAACACAAGATCCTTATACTGGCCAATCTGAACATCAACAAAGCATTATTCCCTCACTTCCAGGTAATGAACATCTTGCAACCAACCAATCCTATAAGGACAAGGATGCTTCATTCTCTTCAAACCAAGTTTCTGAACCATGTCCTCAGCAAAAAGGTTATCAGTACTACCACTATCAATAATAACATCATAGATTTTACCTCCAGACCTGCATCAAGTCCTGAACAAGTTACTCCTCTGACAAGGTTCCTCCTTTGTACCGAGTAATGTTCATTGAAGCAACAAGTTCTTAGATTCAGGTTCATTCTCAACATTCTCATTCACCACAGCAGCTCGTCGGTCACCAAGCTTCTTCTGTGTACACTCAAAAGAATGACATCCTTCTTCACCACAATTATAACAAGTAACCTTAAAGATAACTCTACCTATCTTCTTCTTGAGCTCCACAGGTTTATGTTCATCTTCTACATTAGTCGGTTTACTCTTCACCGAGTGATCAACCTTTTCCTTCCCTCAGGGATTACTATGTTGTTTCCTCCTCAACTTATCTTCTACCTTTAGAACATACTGATAAGCATTGTCAATAGAATCAATCTTTAGCATACCAAGCTCATCTTGGATATTGTATCTCAAACCATTCACATACCGAGCTACATTTTCCTTACCAAGCTCTCGATGTCCAGACCGAATAGTAAGTCCATAGAACTCCTCAGTATAATCTTCAATAGACAAATCCTTCTGCTTCAGATTCTGCAACCTCTTAAACAAGTCAAGCTCATAGTCAATAGGTATGAACTTAGCTTTCAAATTAGCCACCATCAACCTCCATCGATTGATCTTCATTTCACCTTCATCTTCTCTATCTCTTTGTAATTCTTTCCACCAAAGAGCAACATGTCCTTTCAACTTAGTCTGTGGAAACTTCACCCAAAGAGGATCTTCAATTTCTTCTGGCTCAAATAAATCTTCAAGTTCACCAATCCAATCAATCAAGTTCTCAAGTTTCAAGGTACCAGAGAAAGTAGAAACTTCCATTCGGTAACTACTAGTCAACCGAGCTCCAAATCTATGTAACCGAGCAGTTCTCTCTTCACTAGATCTGTCCCTCCTGTCATCACCACTAGATCTAGTAGCTTCAAATTCTTCAGCAGCTTCCTCATGACCATCTTCAGTACCAACATTCTGAGGTACACCAGTAACAACTCTCATGATCTTGGTGACCATGTCATTTTTCTTCAACTCCATCTCAAATCTGAAATCTAATTTCACCTTCTTTATGATCTAGGATTCCACAATATCATAAAGATCCGTAATAACTCTAGGGTCCAATATTCTTAGAGGCATCCTCAAAGATAAGTAAACCCTCTGCAAAAAACCCTACACTGACCACCTTGTGACAATCTCCAAGTTGTATGCAAGTCAGATCAGTCTGCCACCTTGCATGAACAACCAAGCCAAGATTCCACAAGTTCAATGCCACAGATCTGCAATTCAAATCACATGATCTCTTTTCCAACCAGATCAACTTCACAAGATTAGCCTTGCTAGGTCAACCTTCACTCCAACAAGATCAACTTAGCTCTGATACCATCTAATGCAGGTAAGGGTGGTGGATCTAATGAAGGATAGTCCAACCTTATAGCTTCATAATTACACAGTGAAAATACACACAACAAGATATTTCAAAACATATTTTCCATTAACATGCCCGGCTGTAAGGCCTTCCAGGTTAGGGCTAATTACAATCAAAGATTACAATTCTACAAGATCACAAGGATCCAATGCAACTCTAGCTATTCCTGTTCTGAGAATAATCAGCAACTGATTGGAACCCTAAGGTAGATCTAAACTTGTGCTTGCAAGCCACCAAGCAATCTCCTTGTCTCCAAGCCTCAACCACTAGCTCTGATATTACAAACTATGAGAAATCAATCTGATCTGCAAGATCTCGCAGGATTTTTTCCATAACTTCATCAACTCTAGCTTAGCACATCCCAAAACTGATGCTGCCAAGAACTGCCAAGTGATGATCTACTTCCCCCAAAATCTGCTCCTAAATAACTACCCAAACACCCCTTACTAATCATCAACCACAAGTTGACTAGATGAAACTATTAACTCTTCCTAACAAATATTAAATGCAATGCAAGTCAGCTCACAAAAGCCTTACAATTATTTAATTCAACATGTCGGCCTAAATCAATATCTACCAACATTAAATGCACTAAGTCAGCCCAAAAAATACACATAACTCTAGTCGGTAAACCAAAAATACCGAGCAACAGTGAAATAACCAAGCAAGCCAAGCATCATCGAGCACCAGTGTCAGACAAGCACCGCAGGCATCGTTGAGTAACAATTTCACTGAGCACCAGAGATTACCGAGTTCCTTCAGTGACCGAGCTTCCTTCAATGACCGAGACCATCGGTCAAAGCTGCAACCGAGTACCACATAACCAAAATAACACCCCTCCATGCAGATTCACCAAGGATAAAGAATGCCCCTGCCTCACCCAGGAATGCCCTTGCATCATAATTACAAGATGGTTATACTAATAAACCTTATTATTAGGTTGATAATCAACAAAATGAATCCCATGTTTAAGTATTTTGATTTTCTTCAAATATGTTCCTTGCACAAAAATTGAACCTCCACAGACAAGTTCAACAATGTTAAATATATATAGATGTGAAATTAACCATATAAACAAACGTATAAGAAAATCAGAAGTTGGACCTCACTCAAGTTTAATATAGACTATGAAACTTAAATACAGTACTAGAACCTGTGGGAAACATAATTCCATCGCTTGTTTCATTATGTGTTAGCTTCATCCTCTCCTTGCAGCAATGTAATAAATAGTAACTAACACCTGTAATGCCCCAAAAATGGGCTATAGGTTCATTGACCTCCTAAATCAACAAATCAAACGAAATTGATACAAAAGTCCTAACCTAAGGCACATCTGCACATTATCAAATTTAATTGATATTATCCTAATTCTACATCGGGGAATATTCCTAATTTATCATAATTATTCTTAATTTAATAATTATTTGGTGATAAATCTTATTTATCCTAAAGTTTGATTAATGAATATTTAATTAATCAGATTTAATACTGCCACTTAATTATTTAATTACATTTAGTTATATTTATTCCTAAATTAAATTATTTAATTTTGACAATAAATCAAAAATCTTATGACTAATTGATTAAATTCCTATTTAATTAATTAAAGTCAGTTGTCAATATTTAATAATATAGTTTTTGAATAAAAGTTTGATTTAATAATTGACTAACCCATAAATCAATTATTTTAATTCAAAAATCAGTTAAGTTGAGAATAAATCACTTTATATATTTAATTAATTCATAATTAATTGTGCACATTCAAAGAGCAGTTAAACTAAAAATCAGGAAATCAATGCAAGTTGTTAACTTTTGGAAACTCAACATCTATTTTGAGTTCAAAGTTTATCTAAACTTCTGATTTGAGTTAAAAAGTTGTTATTGCATGATTTTGCATAATTATGTGAGTTAATCATCTCTAATTTCTTGTTGACTCAAAAATCAACCTGAGTTCATCAAGAGTGATTTATGACTTTTCTCATGCACCCTCAAAGCCCTGGATTTCTATAAAATCAAGGCTTCAGCTCTTCTAAAAAGATCCATGAAATTGCATCCTCACGCTGGCGAATTGGTGATCGAAGAATCCATCTTTTGCAAATCCAAACTGTTGTGAGATTTTACTTTATTTGTGAGCATTCATATCATTTTTAGATTAATTTCATATCATATCAGTTTCATTCTAGAGTAGTTTCATATCAATTTCATTCATTATAATTGCATAGAAAATACAAAAATATAGAATAAATCTGCATTCATCTCGTATCCATCTTTTGCATTCAAATCCTTCGTTTAGGTGTTTCATTGTCACTGATCTTAGTCTAATATGAGAATATCATACTCGCATCTATTAGAAGGCAGTAAATCGCCTGGTTAGCTTAGTTTCCATTTCATTGCATGATTTCAGTTTTTGCTAACCTCTAATGTTTTACTAAAGTGTTTTGTCTATAGCTAGGTACAAAATACACACACACATTTTTGGCACCCACCGTGGGGCCCTGAAATGGGTTTCTATTCAATTTTTATCAATTTCTATCAATTTCTTATCATTTTCTAGTTAAAACTGCGATCTTTTATTTTATGTCCATACATTTTTCATATGACTTTCTGACAAAAGTTGTACCAGGAAGTACCCACTGTCGTACGATAGTTGATTCTATCAAGGCTCGTATCAAAAGGTACACATTTTCATTTGGGAGCTCTATTGTCATATGAGAAGATATCCATTATCGTACGAGTTTTCAGATTGTCGTCTGGGAGGTAACCCACTGTTGTACGAGTTTTGACACCAGAATTCAATTATCATTTCAAAATTTTTAGGCAATTTTCCAAATTTGATTTTTAGATTTGGACTGACAGTTAACCTTAACAATTGAGATTTTTTGTTTCTGATTGGGAAAAGTGTCAGAAAATTTGCTAAAAAGGGTAAAAATATACTAAGTGTGTTGTGAGGAATTCAGGTATTCTCCTCAAGTTGATAACATTTTGATTTGGATTAAAACAAACTCTCGCACATCAAGCTTGTGTGACTTTTCTTGCTTTCATATCACAGACTTCATTTTGGGCTATAAAATGAACATAGATTTACTTTCTGCATATCTGTTACACATAGTAAATAGGCCCTATGAACACTATTTGTGGATGATCTCGAGAGAGTGGGCTTCTTCCACTTGTTCATGCATGTGAAGCCCTTCTTGACGAAGGATCCCCTTGTAGGTAGGGAGGTTACTGAGAGAGTCTCACATTCTACTAGATTTGTGCGTCTTCAACTTTTGATTGATACGTTCTCTCTTCGGAGAGGTTGATAGATCATAAGTGGTTGACATCATAGATCTTTGTGAGATAATCTTGGTCTTAGTGTGTCGGATTAATCTATCTACTTTGTTTTGGTTAAAAGTGAAAAGGCTAGAGGACTATGCTCTACTCCTTTTTTGGGTAGTATCAGAAACTCAAATCCTTGAATCTGGAACCAGTCTCCATATGGTATCTTTTGTGAGTCACCTTTAGAAAGGGTTAACCATAGTGGATATTCCCTTAATTGGGTCAACCACATGGACGGAACCTCAAGCGGTAATAGCCATTTTCCCTGTGGTTGCAACAGCCGCTCTATAAATGTCCCTGTGGAGGAAATCTTCATAGGTGTGGTCTCTTGTTGAGCTATCAAATCTCCTTAGAAGCTCCTAATTGGTTAAATTCTTAGATTATGTCAAAACCCTGGTGCACCTGGATTGGAGTTCACCCTCTTGAGATCACAAAAGTTGTAGAGTTAGACCATTACTACAAACCCTAGTGAGGCCAAATTTTCATTTTTGTAGGAATATGTACGTTATTGAAAAAATTTTGGAACATACACAATTAGCACTCCTAGGAATTAGCACATTCAGTCACTTGATTGTTCATGCGTAGGGTTGCTTTATCCCCTATTCATTATTTTTAGACATACTTGGAATCACTTGCTTATTGTTTTGCGTGCTTATTTATCTATTTGGTTACTAAAAAGGAATGATCCCAGAATAATCTTCAAACCTGGACAGAAAAATTTGTGAACAATCTGAAACTGAAAACCTAAAATTTGCAAAATCTGAAGTAAAATTCCTTTCTGGAGTCAAAAGTCATCCCACAAGGCCAGAAAGTCATATGAGTTTGGCAATTTTCATTTCATAACCCCTTTATTGTCATATGATAGCTTGTATACTGTCGTACGATTTTTTCCACCATTCAAAAGTGAAAAGTCAAAATCCTGCTATCAACTATCGTGCAAGCTTTGCAATTATTGTATGAGTTTTGTCAACTATCATTTTAGAGCATACCCACTCTCGTACGATCCTATAGAAAGTCATTTGAGAAATTTTTTTTTTTTTAAATTGCTAGAAACTTGTCAAAATTGTTAGAGACCCAATTTTTACAGCCTATTTCCATAATCTGTCGAACAAATCACTGTGTTAGGAACAGAGCAAAAACTAGCAAAAATTCCTTCATTTTCCTAAAGTGAGCTTTGGAGTCTTATTTTGTCTTCTAATTTATCGATTTGAGTCTTTTTCATCTTGTGTCAAAACCTTGTCAAAATTATCTTCAAATTCAGTCTTCTTACTAAAATGGCTAAGTGTTGTGAGCTCGTGCCCACCATCTATTGGGCATCTACCCACACTACTGTGGCATAGTATCCTTCATTTAGGTCTGATCTAATCTTTAATCAATTCAATCTTGATAAGGTTGCGTCATTCAATCTTCTTGAATCTGGTCATTCTTCAGTTGTCTTCATCTTGCTTTCTTGCTTCACCCAAGGTTAATGGTGGAAACTAGAGCTTCCTCTCACAAGAAATCCAGAGAAGCACTTAACATTGTACCTTTGACTACTTTCTAGGGTCCAACTCTTGAGAAACTCTACAATTTTGGTCTTTACGAAGATGACGGTCTTGGCAATTTTTGATTGAAAATTGGTTATATACCCCCTCCATCAACTCATGGAGGCAATCAGCAAACTCCTCCTCACACTATCCTAGGGAGTCCTAAAACTCCTAACATGTCTCATAGAGGAACACAACACAGGTCACAAGGACCTCATTCTCAACATGGTGTGGATCAAGAGCCTACACCTTCTGAAATTGCTCGATATCAAAATGATGATGACTTCAAGAAAATGATGAGGCATTTCTTGAAAGAAGATAGAGAGGCATATTTTCTAGAGTTAGCTCATCAAGGAGCTAAGCTTCCTCCCAACTTTAATGTTGACAATATCATTATGCATGAGGAAGAAACTCCAATCACAGTTATGATTAAATAGATGCATGCCTTGCAAGTCAAACTTAACAAACTAGAAAAAGAAAAGGAACCTAACGAGTTCTCCATGGAGGCCCTATGTCCTTTTCCATTTCATAAAGACTTGTACATGCCACCATTCCCTAAAAGGGTGGAGATGCCTAAATATGATAAGTATGATGGAAACTCTGACCCTCAAGATCATGTCAGAGAATTTTGTACTCAATCCATGGAGTTCATGCATGAACCAACTTACTTAATGTGTCTTTTCCCTTGATCTCTAGGAGGGTCAGCCATTCATTGGTTCTCTAGAATGCCTCCTACTATCAAAACTTTTGAGGAGTTAATCAAATTGTTTTATCAACAATACTCCTACAATATTCAACATACAGTCACCATGATCGACATCTGCAATCTGAAACAATATCCAGGTGAACCATTCTTGACATTTCTCAAGAGATGGAGGAAGAAATTTTCTCTATATGCTAGACCCATTCCAGAAACTGAGAAGCTGGAAATCTTCATCAATAATCTTGTTCCAAAAATCAACTACCCTTTACAAATGCAAAATCACACATCTTTTGATAAGATGGTAGATAATGCAATCAAAATTGAGAAAGTACTTGTGAAAAAAGGAGACATCACACTTCAAAAGGACAAGTATGAATCTGTATCTAGTTCTAAGGACAAGAACAAAAATTGGAACAAGAATAAAGGTGTTGTCATAGATGGTGTCATTGATAATACCTATGCCCCATCTAAGGCACCTGCTTTCAATCTCACTATTGGTACCCAAGCCATCAAAGCTTCTGAAGCTAAAGCAACATAGTCCAATAAAAAGTCATCTGATTACAAACCTTGGGCTATAGATCATAATCGCAAATTCACTCCTCTTGGAGAATCCTTGGAATCTACCATGAAAATTCTATTGGCCAACAACATCATCTACTTGCCTAAGATAAAAGTCTTTGATCCTGAACCTAAACTGAAATGGTGGAGAGAGAACAATTTTAGCGAATTCCATCGCAATCAAGGACAAAAGACTAATAACTGTGTTCTCTTGAAGCACATCATACAAGACAAAATTGATAATGGGAAATCATGATTTATAATCATAAGAGCAATAAGGATCATACAACATTCTCATAACCATTTCCTAAACATGGTAAAGAAGATTCTTCTTCTCAGCCTAATATGGGTGCTAAAGTCAATTATGCCTACTCTGGAAACAATGTTGTCATCAATATGGTTGAACCATGTCTATCTGAGTGTTGCAATGTCATCACAATTGTAAGAAAAGATACAGAAAATCAATCAGCTAATGCAGTTACTCGATCACAAGCTCAGGCACACCTACAAGGACAAATACCAGATTCATCCAATGTCCCTAAGGTGCCTTTCAATCTTTCATTTGCTTCTAAACAAAAGGATACATCTAAATCTTCAAATCCTAAAGACACAAGGCCTACTTCATACAGTATTGTTCAACAACTCCAGCACACAAATGCAAAAATCTCAATGTTCAAGTTGCTTCAGATATCCCTAGCTCATAGAGCCATTCTAGACAAAGCTCTACTTGGATCCAATGTTCCTAATAACCTTGATTTAGATAGATTCTAGACTATGGTTGGTCATCTTACATCTCCATAGTATATTTCCTTTTCAGAGAAAGATGATAACTCCTTGATTCATCTGCATTATCAGCCCTTGCATATAGAAGTCTTGATCCAAAACCATCATGTCAAACATGTGTTGATAGATGGGGGCACTAGCTTAAACATTTGTTCTTTCAGCTTGATCAAACAACTGGGATTTTTAGAAATGGCCATTGATCCTAGAAAGAAGATAACTATCAAAGCATACGATGAGAAAGAAAGGTCTTCCAAAGGAACAATTGTCTTACCTATCAGAGCGGGTCTAGTTATCAGAGATACTATATGCCAAGTTCTTGATCTGCCTTTGGCTTACAACATCATTCTAGGAAGACGCTAGCTACATGAGATGAGAGCTATTCCTTCTACATATCATCAATGTTTGAAATTTCCTTATGAAGGAGTAGAGGTGACGATTCCAGTTGATCTATATACAACTTGCAATGCATTGAAAGAGAGTGTTGATAAACTTATTCCTAATAACAGAGAATCTTCCACTAAGTAGCTAGACATTGCTTCAACATCCAAGATGGAAGACATTGCTAAAGAGCTTAAAATCAAAGAAAATTGTATGGGAGAATATACTATGGAGCCAGTCTTATCTTTGACATCTCTCCCTATCTCGCCTAAGTCTTATGGGCAAACTCTGAAATAGTCCAAACCAGAATCTAAAGAACCTCTTGAGGTGTATAAAGGAAATTTTGTTGCATAACAAGTATCTAAACAAGAATTTGAAGAGGATGAAGCTATGCTTGCATGGCTCTAAAAAGAAGAACCTAAATCTCAAGTTGATCAATCATGTGATTCTAAAACATCAAAGGTCCCTTCTAAGTCATATGGTCTAGGGGACAAATTGATTACAAAGATGGGGTATACAGGAAAAGGACCTCTAGGACTACAAGGTAAAGGTCTTCTATCACCTCTTGACCATCATGGTTGAGAAATCAAGAATACAAAAGGTCTAGGATACAAGAAGAGGCCTTTCTATCTTAGTAATAATTCCCCACATGTCTTAGAACAGATTAAGCCAACCACAGCAAATCAACTAAAGGGAGAAACAATAGAACAATCTGATAATGATGATTCAGACACCACTGAAGATCTTATTCCTTATGAGCATTTTCCTAAAGAAATAAAAGACCTCCTTGAAGCTAAAGATGAGCCAATAAAGAGAATCAATGTAGTAGAAACACAAGAACCTACTATGGAACAAGAGATAGTTGCAACACAAGAACCAGCTAATCTTGAAGGTAATCAAATAGACCAAAGGGAAGATAGGCCTATCACTATAGTTGAGCACTTGGAGTGTTCTAGTGATTTTGAGACAGATTTCCATGAGTATGAATTCAAATTAGAATCTGAGGGTAACCCTTCTTGGGGTATTCGCCCTGACTTTACTCACATTCTTAAATTTCCTAGAGGAATAGATGAGGAATCCAATGACTATGAATGGGGAGTCATTCCAGAGGAAGATGAGCTTATCACAGAAAAACATATTGATGTTATTCACCAATATGCACCTACACCCAATGTAAGTCTAGAGTGAAATAATGAACTTAACGAGTCTGATCCACCTATGGCTGAATTGGACTCCCACAATGACATTGAGCCTATTCATGAATTGAACGTCTTGAGTTGTAATATCACCTTCAAACTTGATCATCGAGTTAGGACCAATGATGACATATCCATATCCATAAACACTATCTCCCAATCCTTTCCCACTTTGACTATCCAACATCCTAACCTTCTTGACCAAACTTCCACAAATCTGAGCCAAGGTATCTTTACTTTCCCGAATAACTATGCCCATGCTTGCTACCTAAATGTAGTTGAGCCTATGAAGACTTCCATTAGTGAATCAAGTGTCAACATGATGGAGTCAAACATCAAGTATCTTAGTCAAAAAAATAAGAATAAAAATAAAAATAAAAGGAGTTCTAAGGGTGAAAACTACTTTGCGGCAGTCTCAAAACCTACAAAAGTAAAAATAAAAGATGTATCTGAAGGTGAAAACTCTCTGAGGCACCTAAGGATGAGATATTTGATATCTTTCTGAGTCATTTATAGGACAGATCTCCAATTCTAATTGATCCCACTCAATCTATCAACTTGGGAACAACAGAAGAACCGTAGTTGATCCATGTAGCACAATCCTTATCAAAAGA
This sequence comes from Chamaecyparis obtusa, assembly GCA_027943335.1. NCBI lineage: Eukaryota > Viridiplantae > Streptophyta > Pinopsida > Cupressales > Cupressaceae > Chamaecyparis > Chamaecyparis obtusa. The sequence goes on along the minus strand of BSBK01006035.1, from coordinate 110,517 downwards.
AGAAAAGCAAAAATTTACACCATTCTTAAAAGAGAAAAAGATCAACTTTTCATGGAAATATTCAAATATTCTAGGGTTGGATCCTGATCTTATAATGAACCATTTATCTATAGCTCCAAATGTCAAACCTGTTAAGCAAAAATTGAGAAAGATGCATCCACATGTTGCACTCTTGGTAAAAGCTGAATTAGAGAAGCTACTAAAATCTGGATTCATCTGTGTTATTGACTATGCTAAATGGATCTCTAATATTATACCTATTTTTAAACTAGATAAATCAATCAGGGTGTGTACAGATTTCAGAGATGTGAACAAAGCATGCCCTAAGGATGATTTTCCACTACCTAACATTGATATGATAGTGGACATGACTGCGGGCTTTGAGATGTGTTCCTTAATGGATGGTTTTTTTGGATATAATCAAATAAAAATTTCTCCAAAGGATCAAGAGAAAATTGCTTTCACATGTGTGTGGGGTACCTTCTGCTGGAATGTCATGCCATTTGGGCTTAAAAATGCTGGTGCTACATATCAGAGAGCTATGACATCTATTTTTCATGACATGATGCATATAACTATGGAGAATTATATTGATGATACCTTAGAAAAATCTATGATTAGAGCTGAACATCTAAATGACTTGAGCAAGATACTAGACAGAATGGAAAAATTTAGTCTCAGACTAAATCCTAAGAAGTGTGCTTTTGGTGTCACTTCTGGAAAGCTCTTAGGATACATAGTTTCAAAGAAGGGCATTGAAGTTGATCCAGCTAAAGTAAAGGCTATAATGGAGATGCAACCCCCAAAGAATATTAGTCAAATGAGAACATTGCAAGGGAGATTTCAATCTATCAGACACTTCATATCTCAACTAGCGGACATATCATAACCTTTTACGAAGACATTACATAAAGGTGTGATCTTTGCATGGAATGAGGAATGTGAAAAGAACTTTAACCACATCAAGAAATATCTATGAAATCCTCCTATCTTGATGCCTCCTATTCAAGGGAAGCCTTTGATCTTATATGTCTCTGCTATAGATACATCATTGGGGGCATTGCTTGCACAACATGATGAGAACAAGAAGGAAAGAGCTATATACTATATTAGTAGAACATTGGTGGCATACAAAAAGAACTATTCTATGATTGAAAAGGCTTCTCTAGTTGTGATCTTTGTGTCATAGAAACTAAGACATTATATGTTGGCTCATACCACGCATTTAGTAGCTAAGATTGATCCACTAAAATACCTACTAAGAAAAGCTGCCCTCACGAGTAGATTGGCCAAATGGGTCATGCTCTTAAGTGAATTTGACATTGAATATGTTGAAAGAAAATATATTAAAGGCCAGGTTATTGCAGATCAACTAGCAGATGCACCTATGTTTGATGATACACCAATGCAAATGGAATTCTCATATTCTTCTATCATAAATCTTTCTTCTAGAGAATGGAAATTGTTCTTTGATGGCTCCTATACATAGAATGGATCAGGAGCAGGCATATTGTTTATCACACCTCAAGGATACTCCATACCTAAAGCTTTCAAATTAAAGTTTCCTTGCACAAATAATATTGTTGAATATGAAGCCCTTTTAAATGGTATGAAAATAGCAATTGAGTGGAGAGTAACAGAATTACACATTCATGGAGACTCACAACTTGTAATCTATCAAGTCAATGATGTGTACCAAACAAAGGATGAAAAGATCATTCCATACAAGAGAATGGTAGCTAATCTAAAGAAATATTTCATATCTATCACATTTGAGCAAATTCCTAGAACAAAAAAACAAGGTTGTCGATGCAATGGCAACGCTATCTACTTTATTACAACAGCCTGAACATGAGCTACGCTACGAGTTCCTGGTGGAAGCACTATCTTATCCTGCATATGATTCCCCTAAAACCCACATGATTTGCACTATTGTAGGTCATGATTCATCCAGATATAAAAACCTATTCTCCTATCTCAAAGACCAAATCATTCCCGATACCTTTAACCGCCATGAAAAGAGGTACCTTATCTGAAATGCCTCTTGATATGTCATCATTGGTCATGATCTGTACAAATGAGGTCTAGATGGTACGCTACTTAGATGTTTAGAATGGGAAGAGTCTCAATGTGCGTTAGAGGAAGTCCATGATGGTATTTTTGGGTCACACTTGAACGGTTTAACACTAGCTTGAAAACTTATTAGGGCTGGGTACTATTGGTCAGACATGGAGAAAGAGTCTATCAAGTTTGCTAAGAACTGTCAAAAGTGCCAAGTGCATGGTAATTTAATTCATGCTCCAAGGAGAGATCTAATTCCCTTTACTACACAATGGCCTTTTCACCAATGGGCATTTGATCTTATAGGAGCCATACATCCTCATTCTTCTAATGGACATACCCATATAATCATAGCTACAGATTATTTCACAAAATGGGTAGAAGCAGTCCCTTTGACTCAAGAAATTGGAAAAAAAATTTCAATGTTCATCTTGAACTACATCATATGTTAGTATGGTATTCCACATTCTATATTCACAAATAATGGTGGACAATTCAAGAATAGAGACTTAGATGATCTATGTGCCAAATTCAAGATTACACAACATTGGTCATCTATCTACTATCCTCAAGGAAATGGACAAGAAGAGGCTTCTAACAAGAATCTATTGAAAATCTTGCATTGTACAGTTAATAAGATAGGAAGAGACTGGCATCTCATGATCAATCTAGCTCTCTAGGCCTACAGAACAAGTATCAGAATTCCTACTGGGGCTACACCTTTCACTTTAGTTTATGGGTCTGAAGCGGTACTACCTATTGAGGTTAAAATCCCATCACTAAGAATCAGAATGCATGGTCTAGTAACTGATGATGACTAGAGAGTGTCTAGGTTGCAAGAACTTGAACTACTAGATGAGCATAGACAAGCAGCATATGATCATCTTAGAGTATATCAGAAAAGAATGTCTAGAGGCTACAACAAGAAAGTCAGACATAAAGAATTTCAGGTTGGCAATCTAGTCTTGAGAGAGAATCTTAAAAATCAATCACATCGAGAACGAAAGGGGAAGTTTGAACCCAACTGGTTGGGTCCCTTTGTTGTCACTGCTACTTTTGGCTCTAGTGCCTATCAACTCTCAATGACTAAAGGAGAACAGCTCTGAGAACCAATCAATGTTCAGCATCTAAAGAAATTCTATGCCTAAGGCATTCAGTCTATGGTAAAACATCCTGAAAAAATCTTAAAAATCTGAAAAAGTCCTGAAAAAATGAACATCTTGGTGAAAACCTAGCAATAGGCACCTTGATGATTCACAAAAAAAAATTTTAAAAAATCAAAAGTACAAAAAATTTAGAAAAATGAAAAATACAAAAAAAAATGAGAAAAAGAAAAAGTGCCTTGGTGAAAACCTAGAAACAGGTGCCTTGGTAGAAAAAATAGAATCTCTTCCAAGATGGTGAAAACCCGGCAAATGGGCGTCACTTGTTTCAAAACACTCCATCTATCAGTGCAATCTTGGTCTTTCCCAGCTTTTAGTCTTGCTTTAGTTTGTACATATTTCCCTGTTTGTTTCTGCATTCCTATTTTCAATAAAGTTGGTATGTACACCAATCAACTCAAGCGTATGTATCCTATCAATGCTTAACACTTGGGGGAAATTAATGTCATATCCTATGGTCTCCAGTATACCCTAAACATGTCATATCTAGTCAGAGTCCTTTGAAGCTTCATCTGAGTTTGTCTGTCTGTCTCCTCTCCATAAAGGATTTTACATCTACAACAACGCAATCAAACACAAATTGAAAACAATCTATGCTTTTTTACATTCTTTTATATCCTTGTATGCTTACTGATTCACATTGAGATTTTTGCATATTGTGTCCTTTGAGCTCTTTGATGATGTCCTTTATAGGATTTAGAGAGTGATGACTGGGGGAATAATCTTTTCTTTGTCTTCTGCTTGTATGTGAAAATCTAACAACTTTGGAAATTTTGGATTGAAATGGTGTCTATCTGTAAGAGCCTCTATCTTGAATTGGATGGCCATGCGTAACTCGACCATTGATACCCAAAAAATTCAAAGAAATTTGATCTAACTATTGTCTTTTTGAGTGATTTCTTACTCCTACTGTGAAACGCGATCTTACCTAAGGATGTGAATGATAAAGGGTCACTACAGGTAATTCACATTGGATTTAGAATGATCTCTTGACTGTTTGATGTGTTTGTAACACAAGGTGTATTCAAGTCATCACGACGTTTATGTTTTGATGCTTATACAAATTGCTATATCAAAATGGACATGATATTCAGTTCATCCTGGTGTTTGTGCCTTGGTGCTTATATCTAATTCGACATTTTGAAAATAAAATCAATATTCATATGTCCATGGTTGTCTAACTAGTGGGTGTTGTATTGATTCTTGTGCATACAAATTGATATTCATATGTCTATGGTTTCCTAACTAGTGAGCATTGTATTGATTTATCTGGTTACCTAAAAATTCAATGATGACAAATGACCGACACATTATCAGTGACTAGGTCCTAGGTCTTAGGTTGCATTTCATTCTACATGTCTCTTTGCATTTTGCATGTTTGCATGATCTCACAATGGTTGGATAAACTTCAATACGTAAACAATTCTTCAATCACATCTTCAAATCTACCAAAGAGCTGAAACCTAACACGAAGGTCTCTTCATTGAACCGCAAGTAGTTACTATCCTAGGTTAGACATCCTTTTTGACATAAGACTGAGTACTTGTCTTCATTAATACCTACAAAATATATCATGTGTATCATTGCATTTTATTTCATAAATCATTCCATCTGTTGCATTACATTACATTCATGTGCATTACATAAATTTCCATACATATACTTTCCATAATCAATTACATTTGCATAACATTCATACATTTGAAAAAAACCATTGCATTGCATAAATCCATACATACATTCTACACTACTCATAGCATAAGCATCACATGATATCATCATATATCAAAACATGACAAGTACACATGAAGTCACAACCAAAAATATCGATCTCATATCATAAAACTTGAACTAGTTAGGGGTGCACTACTGGCACAGTGTACAAAATAATGAGCTCATGGGAGCTATCAAAAGTCAGAACAGTATCAAAATCAAAAGAGAAAAAATATCAGAATATCTCGACAGATCAAATATTTGCATGATCCTCTACATCTGGTGGAGGTGGTGGTGGTGCATTAGGCACGGTCTCGACTCTAGGTGTTCTAGCTCCTTATGATGTTATCATATACTAAGAGTACATAGGAACTCTCTAAGCAACTAGGACAATAGTATAGTATGCAAAAACATAATATGCGGCCCGAGAGGTCTGATGAGTAACCTCTGCCGGTAATCTCTAAACCTCACCATGAAACTCAGAACATTGTATATCTGCCTCAAGAAATCTCTCCTCCCAGTGAGCACTTCATACCTCTAGATCCCTAACCTATAATCTAAGTCTCCTAATTACCTCCTATGGAGTAAGTGGTACACTAGGATCAGTATCTACTACCGACATCTCAGTATCTACCGTTGGCTACTCTGTGGTCCCTGCTCTCTGCACCTTACGATGTCTCACCTCAACACCTAAATCAAAACTAGTATCCTCTTGTAATGGATTAGGACCATCACCACCTACAACCTGCTTAGTTGCAAGTACATCATCTAATGTGCCCACACTACCCAAAGTGCCACTCTCTCCTCTAGTGTGTCTCCTCAAAGTACCTACAGATCTGCCTGCTAAAGAACTAGTAGGATGAGGAGGTGGTCTAGTATGTCCACCTGGTCTCTATGGTGTCACCACTACTCTCAACCTAGGAGGTGTAGGCTGGGGTATCTGTGCATGTGTATGCCTCTGTCCTCGACCTACTGGGGCACGTGTAACATCCTTGGCCTCCTCCATGGAAGGAATCAACTCTATCAGATCCAAGAACCTATATATCGGGTTCTCTGCAAGCCATGTAATAAAACCATCTGTGATGCCAGCATCTGGCACATCTGCTCTATAATCTTGGTCTATGCCGACTATACCACTATACTCCTATTTACATGGAGCATATGATAGCTAAGGGCCCCATCCTAATCCAAGATCTCTCAGAATCCATGCATAGGCAGCATGCTCCTATGGTGCATCCTGGATGATGCCATACTGCCTCCATACCCTGGTAATAAGAAAGTGCTCTATAATAGATGTGGATCACCCAATCAATACACAGCTCTGACAAAAATAACTGAATTGCTCTCTGGCAGTAGGCCAGGCCTCTATAAGCAGATATGGTCTCCATACTACAAAATTCATATCATCTAGGCACCACCTAAAGTACTCTATGTGGCCCATACGGACCTGTGTAACATAACCTGAATAAGTATAAATTACTGGCTCTTGTGGCTGGTGTTGTGACTGACACACTGGTCTACAAACTGGGATGTGCTCCCATGCCCATATCTGAAGAACTAGTGCACCAAAAGCAAAAGACTTTCCCTCCTAATACACGATCGTGTGCATCTTAGAGAACATATGTGCAAGCATGCACTAACCCCAAGCTAACTCAAAAGGAGTAGCCATCAACCGTGCCACCATCGGGGCCCAACCCATCAATAGACCATTCTACTGATGGTTAAACATAATGATTCCTCCTATCATCCTAGTAATAATGCACTCTAGTCTATGGGTCTTCCCATAGCAATGTACTAGGGTCTCCCAAGAAATAGAAGCAATCAGTTGTGTCTCATCTCTGAAAAGATGCCTGAATGCTAGTAGACCTGAGTTCCCCAAACTCATGTAATCAGGACGCTGACCATGGAATGGTATACGCAGAATCCTATACACATCCTTAGATGTGACAATGATCTCTCCAATCGGTAAGTGGAAAGTATGGGTCTTAGAATGAAACCTCTCTATCAGGGCAGTCAACAGTCCATGGTTTACCCTAATCTCGGGTAACCGGATTAGATACTCAAACCCGCAAGAAGCAACATGTACCCTCATAGGGTCAGGTAGTGATACATAAAGTCTCTAAGTAGCAGGATGAGAAATGTACACATGAACATCGGGATATGTAACCTACACAGCATAGAAACAAGGAATCCTATCAATAATTTGGTTGAAAAATAGGCTAACAGTACAAAAATAGAATAGTTCACTATCTCAGAAGGTACATTCAAAGCTCAGCAATTGGCCTAAGAAATTAGAAAATAAAAAATTTTGACCTAAGATGGAGTTTTAAGCTCACTATTTCCCATATGACAATTCAGACTGGCACTGAAACTTATACAAGTTTCTACAAGGTATCATACGACAAAGCATAGTCATACAAGTTTGTAAGGCTTCCCGTACGACAGAGGAGGGACCTGATGAAATGTCATACGACTCTTGGGTCCCTCTCATATGAGTCTTGGAGGATTCTCATACGACAAATGAAATGAAATTGGAAAGTTATACGAGTCACGAAGGACAGTCATACGAGCTTTCATACATGCGAGATTTCAAAATTAAAAACATATGAAAAATGACCTAAACATGCTACAAACATGCAAAAATTGAATTTTCAGAGAGGCACAGAGGTCCACCTACCGGATATCCATACTGTCAAGGTCTCTGATGTCTGGGACTGTGCTCAAATTGATGGGAACTGACAAGTACCTTCACTTCTACCATTTTCTCACTTAGAGGGCTCCACAAGGTTTCAAAAGTCAACGGTGAATAATGAATTGAAAATGACCCTTCCAGCCTTTATATAGCTTTTAACCTAATTTTCAAAAGTGCTCTATTTTTCATGAAAATTGCACCCCTAGCTAATTTCGACGTTCTTAACCTATTTTTGGGATCAAAATTGAAATCTGAGATCATTTACTATGTCAAAATCATGATTTAAAATTTTCAGACCCAGGATGTCTGACTGCTTGCATAATCGACCTTCAATCATTACAGAAATCTAGAATTCAACTTAACTAATTATCTTACATCAAACTATTGAAATTTCAACTTGGTCAACTATGGTCAACTCATGGTTTAACCTAGTCAAACTTGGTTTCCAAGACCTCTAAACGATGCAGAACACATTCTCGAACATGTATAACCACTTCTCAAATCAATTAACATGCTTCTAAACTATAACGCTGACTTTTCTTGTTAGATTTCAATTTTAATCCCGTAGGGGGCATGGTATTGCACATCATTCAAAGTTTGTAAATCTAAATTTGAAAATCAAATCTTTCCTCAGTGATCAAGACAACAACCATGTCTAGTTACTGATTTATATAAAATCCTCGTCGCTTGGGGAAAATCTATTATCTCTTGGGGCATATCAGATTCATCGAGATCCATATCAATCTTGTATCCTAAATCTATCTTGTAAACTATATCAAATTTTCGTAACCAATGGCTCATTTGCGTCATTTCCTTGTTTCTTCATAACTGATGGGTTCAAGATGTGATACCAATATGATTCATACAAGGACATTCAGGTCTGGAATCGGTCACTCACTTCTTTGAAATCATAATGTTTAGAATCGGGCGTTTTGGCACTTTTTCATAATCACTTGTTCATTGTTGTCATAGTTAACATTATCTTTGGTCATTCAGGACCTAAATCTTAAATCTTGGATCTTTAAATCTTTCAATTGATTTCTGTCTCAGAATCGGTTCATCTTTCAAATCAGTTTCAATCTCAAACATCTTTATCATACATAGACTATCTTTGAACCATTGCACTTCACACAGTAATTCAAAGAGGGGCAAAATGTAATACCCCAAAAATGGGCTATAGGTTCATTAACCTCCTAAATCAACAAATCGAATGAAATTGATACAAAAGTCCTAACCTAAGGCACATCTACACATTATTGAATTTAATTGATATTATCCTAATTCTGCATCGGGGAATATTCCTAATTTATCATAATTATTCTTAATTTAATAATTATTTGGCGATAAATCTTATTTATCTTAAAGTTTGATTAATTGAATATTCTAAATATTTAATTAATCAGATTTAATACTGCCACTTAATTATTTAATTACATTTAATTATATTTATTCCTAAATTGTATTATTTAATTTTGACAATAAATCAAAAATCTTATGACTAATTGATTAAATTCCTATTTAATTAATTAAAGTCAGTTGTTAATATTTAATAATATAGTTTTTGAATAAAAGTTTGATTTAATAATTAACTAACCCATAAATCAATTATTTTAATTCAAAAATCAGTTAAGTTGAGAATAATCACTTTATTTATTTAATTAATTCATAATTAATTGTGCACATTCAAAGAGCAATTAAACTAAAAATCAGGAAATCAATGCAAGTTGTTAACTTTTTGAAACTCAACATCTATTTTGGGTTCAAAGCTTATCTAAACTTCTGATTTGAGTTAAAAAGCTATTCTTGCATGATTTTTCATAATTATGTGAGTTAATCATCTATGATTTCTTGTTGACTCAAAAATCAACCTGAGTTCATCAAGAGTGATTTATGACTTTTCTCATACACCCTCAAAGCCCTAGATTTCTATAAAAACAAGGCTTCAGCTCTTCTAAAAAGATCCTCAAAATTGCATCCTCACGTTGGCGAATTGGTGATCGAAGAATCCATCTTTTGCAAATCCAAGATGTGAGATTTTACTTTGTTTGCGAGCATTCATATCATTTTTAGATTAATTGCATATCATATTAGTTTCATTCTAGACTAGTTTCATATCAGTTTCTTTCATTATAATTGCATAGAAAATACAAAAATATAGAATAAATATGCATTCATCTCATATCCATCTTTTGCATTCAAATCCTTCGTTTAGGTGTTGCATTGTCATTGATCTCGGTCTAATCTGAGAATATCATACTCGCATCTACTAGAAGGCAGCAAATCACCTGGTTAGCTTAGTTTCCATTTCATTGCATGATTTTGGTTTTTGCTAACCTCTAATGTTTTACTGAAGTGTTGTTTCTATAGCTAGGTACAAAATTCACACACACAACACCTTCCACATTTCTAGGCTCTGCTACTACTACAAAAATATGTCCTGCATTTAAAGAGAACTTTTAATTTGAGGTTTGTAAATATAAATTAAACAAACTTTATTTATGAAATGAGTTTATGAATCCTTTTTAAATTTATTTATATTTATATATACATGTGCATAAACACACACGTACCAATTTTGATCAAACCTAAAATCTGGTCATAATCTGTACAAATCAATGGAATGTCATCAAAGCTTTCATCCTAAACTTCATCATTTGTATTTGTAACATCTAGTGGAACTAAATTCCATTCACTAACATATCCACATTTTTGGTTGATACATTCATCATAGTTTTTAGAAATGCAGTCATAACAAAAGCATGAGTAATCTCTAGTGTATAATGACCACACATTACTATTTGTACTTATAACTCTATGCAAAGATCTTGTTTTGTCTACTCTCTTGCATCCATGGATTGATCTTCTATCAATACCTGAACAATAGAGAGACGTGTAAAAATTGAAGACAAGTTAAAATCATGTATATATATAATGTACACATATATAAGTTAACTGAACAATGATCAATAAATTTAAAGCACTCGTACATAAATTATAACTAGACAATAAGTGATGTTGAAAATTAATACCTGAAATCTCCCAGAATACTCAGAAGGGTATGACTCGATCTGATTGTGATGATGTGTTATCATGATTTGGCATCACAAAATGCATCTTGCACCACTCAACTACATCATGAGCATTATTTATATGATATCCCTGATAGTCCAATTGATACTTTCTTAAAGCACGTTTGATACAAGCTCCTACACCATCATGCTCTCCCTTTCCATGTTCACTCTCAAAGAAACTCCAAATATGTGGTATCTTTTGGTATCGATGATATCTACATAGTGCGTAAAATGGCCTTGCTAATTTGAATTGTGTTGCACATCCATCTGACCAAATGAAATGGTTTTCAATTTTGATGCCTTTATTTTCCAAATATCCAAAAAATGTCTTAAAGCAATGCTCAACAAAATGTATGTCATGCTCTTTATCATCACTAATGTAAAAGTGATATTCTTTCTTTATGACCTGTGCTTGATATGTACTTTCAACACCATCAAAACCTAATTGTGCATGTCGATAAGACACATGTACCATGATAGTGATATGCTCTGTATAGTAGTATTCAACTTGAAGTTGTTTTTCAAAAACAAAGGAGTAATTCTCTGCAAAATCAACAACCGATAAAATTGTTCCAACTCGAAAAGTTTCTTTTACTATTTGGAACTGTTATGCCTTCCATTTAGAAAAAATAATATGATGTATGTATGGTTGAATCAATTTATGAAAATTCTTCATTAATGCTGCAACAGGTATCTCATCTTCTACATATTCCAACCCTGTTGATTCTTTCCCAACTTTTATTTCAGACTTTATGTACTTATATCTCTTACATTTTACCATCCTTGTCATGTCAGTATCTTCAAGTCTCAAAGGAAATTTTGCCAAATCCCCGCATGTTTGACAAGTTCCTCTTATGCAATCTATTTTAGTTATTTCATGATCAATTGATTTTTTACATAAGATTGATGCTATGAATTGGCTTGGACGTTTAGGAAAATCATTTTGAGAACCACCACTTTCTTCTATCATCTTTCTAAACCTTTGATAGTGGAGATTGAATTCAATATGATATCGACAACAACAAGTTTCTAAAGATTTATTTATCTATACAAAAAATGGCTTTAATCTTTCAAACATTATTTTTCCAATCTTAATGTCAGGATTTGAGTTACAAAATGAGAGATACAATTGATGTTGTGCGGTGTCCAAACAATGTTTTGTGTGCTGGAAATATTCCTTAGGCCCAGTCCACTTCTTGATAATGTCTCTTGTATTTGATGAAGGAGGAGTATGATCAGTCCAAAATGATGTAACTAAGTTCCTAACTATTTCATTAATACTATCAGACTGGGGAGCTCTACACATTAGTGCCCAATTACCTTCCAATGTAGTGATGTGAGTGTTCCAAGGTTTTCTTGCACACCTTGCTTAAGAAGAACTTCCTTGTCTTCTTCTAGGAACCTAATTTCCTTTAGGTCCTGATTAGGCTTAGATGATTAACTAAGACCTAATCCAACTCTTATCCAAGAGTCCAACACCTTGTGCTTCACCTTGAAAGACTAACAGCCTTTAGTTAGATCAATTCTTCATCTACACTTAGAAGGATCTAAGTGCCAACTTCTCTCCTTTCATGAAATTCATTGCAGGGATGTCTAAAGCTTCATTTAAATTCATATCTTTTCCATTTGGATCCATTTAGAAGGATCTCCAAGCCTATCCTTATCGGATTTAAGACTTCACCTTGTGGAGGCCTAATTAGGCCTATTTCCTTGTAGCCTTTTGTAAAGACCTTTTGCCAATTCCTACACAAACTTTCCAAACAACCTCAAAATCTAATTCCACATTTGGATACCCTTTTGGATTTTTTCAAATATTCTGAAGGTTTTGGACTTCTAGGCCCTTCGTACACCGGGTTCCTACAAATTAGGACTAATAGGCTAAAAGACCTATTTCCTAGGACCTCACTGGTTTCTTATTCTAACCTCGACCAAATGGATTGGTGGGTTCACAAATCTTCTAACATAACATGATTCTAACATTTCACACTTGGAAATGTACTTTCCCCATATTGTACTTTCATTCCCTACAAGAAATCTTCAATTGTTCATCTTCAAACCTCTAATCGGGCACTATCTGCTTGCCTAGGGCTTGGTACTAAAAATAGCTATCCATCTTCTCATGACTCCTAATCCTAAATATATATAGGCTAATGACTCTCCTATCATATTCAACCACCCTTAGGAAGATCCCATGGTTATTTTTCATGGGGGAGCCATGAAATGACTAACTGGTCAAGACAGGACTAGTGAAGACTCTAAACTAAAAACAATTTATTCCACACAATGAAACTACTCAATCCAACTAGCCTACTAAATGAAAAAGTATTATATCTATCCTAAGAACACAAAGAAATCACTAAATAAAGTATTTTGATCCATTACATATCACTGTCACATCAAAAAGCTTGGGTTCTTCTCAAAACAAAGTTGCAGAGCACTTTTTACTATTCATAAACTTCTTACAATGATGTCTAACATTGAGATTAGAGCCTTTCATTGAATTAGATTCCATTTCCCATGTTTTTAGGGCCTTTTGGTCGATCTCCCACTTCCTATCTTCTAGGGGATCCTATGTAACCGAGTTGCATGCAACATTTGCCATTATTTCAAATGTTGTCATGACAACTTTGTAACAACATTTGGAATCTTTTCTTTATGCCTTCATCCTACTTCTTAGGACCTCTACCTCCTATATCTCATGGAACCAACATCATTTAAAGGCCTTAAGGCATCTTCCTAACATCATTCATGTGTTTAAGACACATTGAAGACTCTAATCCAACCTTTAAGCTCTTAACACTAAGAATTTAAAAACTACTAACAATGACTATTTTGGTGACCTTAGTCCTAAAGACTAACTCACCTAGTCCACAATACAATGACCTTCTAAGGTCTAAACCTAAACACATAACTCATCCTACCAATCTAACTTGGCTAATGTCAGAAACAAACCAAAAGATCAAACTATGGAGGTTAGACTAGGTGTGCTCCTACACCATCCTCCCCCAAAAAAAAGAGATCAATCCACCCTTGGATTGAGTAAACTTGGATCAATTTCCATCTTCTTGAATTTATCTTCCTTGATCCACACTGCATCAGCATCTGGTTGACCATCCCACTTGATCAAGCGTTCCTTGTACTCCTTGGCTCTAGTCTTTTTGTAGACCCTGGTATCCAATATAGTGTCAGCCTTCTTTATTGTTGTAGGAGGTAGTTGAAGCTCTTCCACATCTTGGATTACTTCACTAAGACTTTGATCTAAATTAGGTGGTGTTCCTTTATAAGTAACCAGGTTTGCAATATTAAAGACAGGGGACAGTCCATTGTCTTGTAGTAGCTCCACTCTGAATGCATTGTTACCATACTTTGCCAGGATAGGACAAGGACCTATCCTTCTCATCTGCAACTTGTGAGGGACTCCCTTTTGAAGTCTAGACTTGTTAAGATGCACCATAACCAAGTCTCCCACATGAAATTGAACTTCTCTTCTACTCTCATCCACCTTTGTCTTATGCTTCATGGTGTTCTCTGTCATAGTCTTTCTCACTATATCATGTATCTCCTGCATTGCATAAGAAAAGTCATTAGCATATCCACTTCCCTTCACTCCATCTCTTAACTCATAGACTCCTCTAGGATGTAGTCCATATACTATCTCAAAGGGACTCTTCCCTGTGGATCTATTTATAGTATCATTATATGCATACTCAGCTTGGCCAATCAACTAATCCCATTGTTGACCATACTCCTTAGTCAAGCACCTTAGTATATTTCCAAGGCTTCTATTGACAACCTTAGTCTGACCATTATTTTGGGGATGGTATGCCAATCCAAAGGAAAAATTAGTACCCAATCTTTGCCAAAGAGTCTTCCAAAAGTGACTCATGAATTTGGTGCCTCTATCTGACACAATGCTAATCAGTAACCCATGAATTATTACTATCTCCTTAAAGAAGAGAGAGGCTATTTGACTAGCATCATTTGTTGTCTTACATGGCACAAAGTGAGTCATCTTGCTGAATCTATCCACAACTACATAAACACTATCCATACCTTGTCTTATCTTGGGTAACCCAACTACAAAATCCATACTCAAGCATTCCCATGGCCTAGTAGGAATAGGTAGTGGTTGATAGAGGCCTACATTTGAAGAAGTGCCCTTGGCATTTTGACACACTATACAAATTTCCACATACATCCTAACATCAAGATTCATCCTTGGCCAATAATAGAACCTTTGAACAAGTTCTCGAGTCTTAGTGATCCCAAAGTGACCACTCAAAGCACCATTATGCTTTTCTTGAATCAAATTCTCTCTAATAGAGCCTCTAGGAACACATAATTGATTCCCTTTAAACAAGAGATCACTTTGCAAAGTATATTCAGCATACCTACTATGAAAATGGTTCTTGTATTCAGCACATACCTTATAAATGTCTGCAAAATCTTCAACATCTACATATAGATCTTTGAAGTGATCTATCCCCATGCTCTTCAACTGAATCTCTTGGATAGTGAGAGCTCTTCTAGACAAGGCATCTGCCACCTTGTTGAGTACTCCTTTCTTGTGCTTGATATTAAAAGTATAATCTTGTAGGTATTCCACCCACTTCATGTGCTTGTGACTCAACTTCTCTTGTGAATTCAGGAAACTAAGTGCTTGGTTGTCTAAATACACTATAAATTCCTTGGGAAGAAAATAGTGCCTCCATTTCCTTAGAGCTTGAACCAATGCATACATCTCAAGGTCATAAGAAGAGTACTTCTTCTTGGCTTCACTTAGCTTCTCTAAATGAAAAGCCACCGATCTACCCTCATGGCTTAGTACAACTCCAATAGCCACATTGCTAGCATCACACTCAATAGTGAAAAGATTCTCAAAGCTTGGCAAGACTAAAATAGGTTGGGTAGCTATCTTTTCCTTCAAAAAATCAAATCTCTTGTTAGCATGCTCATTCCATACAAATTTAGTCTTCATGCCTCCTTTAATGGTGTCCAACATAGGAACACAAATAGCACTAAATTGCCTTATAAACTTCCTATAATATTGAGCAACGCCATGAAAACTTCTTACCTCTATTTTTGTCCTTGGAGTAGGCCAACTTATGATGGCTTCCACTTTACTAACATCCATTTTCAGATTACCATGTGAAAGAACAAATCCAAGGTACACTAGCACTGTTTTGATGAACTCACACTTCTCCAAGTTGATCATCAACTTCTCCTCATGTAACTTCTTGAAAATAGTCTGAAGATGTTCTAGGTGCTCACCTCTTGTCTTGCTATAAATTAGTATATCATCTAGATATACTACTACAAACTTTCCAATGTAGTCTTTGAGGAATTCATTCATGAGCCTCATGAATGTGGAGGGGGCATTGGATAGTCCAAATGGCATGACAAGTCATTCATACAAACCTTCATTGGTTTTGAAGGTTGTTTTCCACTCATCTCCTTCATGTATCATAATTTGGTGATAGCCACTCTTCAAGGCTATTTTGCTATAGTACTTGGCTTCACCTAGACAATCCATTAGGTCTTCAATCCTAGGGATAGGGAATCTATACCTTATGGTTATCCTATTAATAGCCCTTGAATTAGTACAAAGCCTCCAAGTTCCTCCTTTCTTAGGTGCAAGGACAATGGGTATGACACATGGACTTATGCTCTTTCTAATGAGACCTTGGTTTAGGAGTTCTTGTATTTGTCTATCAATTTCCTCATTTTGTTGAGGGGTCATCTTGTAGGCTACTTTATTGGGAAGGGTAGCTCCTAGGATAAAGTCTATCCTATGACTTATGGCTCTTTTAGGGGGTAAGGTTGATGGTTTTCCATCACTTACTATACCTTGATAAGTCTGCAACATGCTTTGCAACTCCTTGGATAACTCTGATTTCTTAGCTGCCTTACCTTCATCTACCTCCCTTGGTCTTAACACCAATGCATAGAGAACACCTTCACCTTCTTCCATAGCCTCTAAGAACTCCTTTTCACCAACCATGAGCACATTAGGACCTACTATCTTCACCTCTGCATCCTCTAACAATGACTGAATTTTAAAAGTCACATTATCTTTCTTAAAAGTATAGGAGTTTTATCCTCCATCATGGATAGCTTGGCAGTCAAATTGCCATGGTCTACCTAGGAGAAAGTGACATGCATCCATAGGTAACACATCACATAAAAATTTATCCTTATACCTTCCAATTGAGAACTCCACCCATGCTTGTTTATTTACTAACACATGTTGGCCTTTATTGAGCCATGTGAGCTTGTAAGGATTGGTGTGGGGTATCCTTGTCAACTTTAGCTTGCTGACTACTTCCTCTAACATAATGTTGTCAGTAGATCCTAAGTCAATGATGACTATACATACTTTCCCCATTATCTTGCACTTTATCCTAAACAAGGACCTCCTTTGGCTTGGCTCTTCCTTCACCGGCTCCATGATCAAAGTTCTCCTCATCATGAGGTTCTCACCTTCCTCTAAATTCAATGGTAGTTAAGCATGTTTCTCTACTACATTTGTGTCTTCATGAACTAGATTAGTTCTCTTATCACCTCCTTGAGAAGTACTACCCTTCTCTGGACACCTATAGGCAGGGTGTCCCATTTGGTTGCAATGATAACATTTCATATTGGCAAAGTAGTTGCCTCTTCCTCCTTGTCCACCACTTATTACTCTAAAGCTAGAGCTCCTTCCTCTACCACCTCTACTAGAGCTTCCTTCTTGCTGTTCACTAAATTTGATTTCTCCTTGAGCCTTTGACTCTGAAATCCTTCCACCATAGCCACCTCTTTGTCCTCTACTATCTTTTCCTTTACCTCTACCTTTTGAGCTTTGTTCTTGCTTCCTTTTTCTTTTCTCCTCTATCTTCAAAGCCATTTGATAGCATTGGTGAATAGTTTTAAAGTTCACAAGACTCATTTCTTCTTGAATAGACCATTTGAGGCCATTCAAGTACCTAGCTAGTCTGATACTTTCATCCTCAACCACTTATGACCTTAAACATAACTTTTGGAACTCCTCGGTGTATGCTTGGACATCCAAAAAAAATTGTCTAAGATTGTGCCTCCTTCTATGTAGCTAAACTTCATAATCATCAAGCAGGTAGGTCTTCTTTATCTTAGTCAACATGCCCTTCCATGAAACTATAGGACTCTTTCCCTCTTTCTCTCTTTCAGTTTGAACATACTTCCACCATGTGAGGGTTGAACCTCTTAACCTAGACTTAGCCACCATGACTTTCTTTGCCTCAATGACACAATCACATTCAAAGTGATTTTCTATGTTGTCAATCTAGTCCATGATTAAATCTGGATCCATTTGTCCACTAAATAGTGATACACCTTCCAAAGCCTTTTCGGTTAAGGCCTTGAGTGCCTTCAAGAAGGGTTCTTCAGTAAGAATAGGGTCAAGAGTTGGAGCTTCCTCCTCCAACTCTAATTCCTTTTCCTTTGCTTCTTTCTCTTCCTTTTGATCAATTTTATATTTGACATTATCAGCTTTGTCTTGGACTTCACCAAAGAGTTGTTCCATTTGAGCTAATCTTTAACTTAGCAATTTGTTATCCTCTTCTTGTTCCTCAACCTTCTTGGCTAACTCAGCGTTAGTCACTATGGTTTTATCTTCTACTATTCCCACCGATGTATTATCTCTTACTGATTTAGTAGGTTGCAACATCAACCATAAGCCTGATCAAAACAAGCTCTGATACCAATATGATGTGAGTGTTCCAAGGTTTGCTTGCACACCTTGCTTAAGAAGAACTTCCTTGTCTTCTTCTAGGAACCTAATCTCCTCTAGGTCCTGATTAGGCTTAGATGATTAACTAAGACCTAATCCAACTCTTCTCCAAGAGTCCTACACCTTGTGCTTCACCTTGAAAGACTAACACCCTTTAGTTAGTTCAATTCTTCACCTACACTTATGACTGGTTAGAATAATATCCTAGTAACTCAAGGATTGGACATCCTTTAATAGTGATTCATTGCTAAAAATAATCATGTATCTACTTAGAACATCATGCTAGACTTCATTAAATGTATCAATCTAGGAACGTGAACTTGAGATGATGGCTGCAAAGTTTATGCTTTAGTTCTTCTCAATAGTCATCACTACTAAAGTAAAAGCTATTGCTACAGGAGATTTATACTAGAAACTAAAACTACAGATTAACTCTCATCTTGAAGGAAAAAACTTAACAGTAAATAGATAATGCTTTAGAAGTAAACCTATGCTGTAGGAAATAGTCAATGGTTCTGCTACCAATGGCTGCAAGAGCAACAGTACTTAACAACTTCAAAGAAACTTAACTGAATCCTACTAAAGCATGAACAGGGAATTCACCTCCCGTGTGGGCCCCCACGGAAGTATGAATGAATTATAACTCAGAGATTGAAATGAAGAACTATCATATATTCATTCAACAAAACATAGATACAATATAGGATATCAAAGTATTTTACTCTATTTTTGGATTACAGTATGAATTCCTCAAAACATCTAACGAGCCTAGAATCATAAATTCCAGCTTATTTAAAAGCAACTAAGAAAAATAGAACTCCTACAAACTAGGTCCTTCATTACATAGCATAAAAACTTTAGTTATAGGAATGAAAGCATCATTTATGTAAGAAGATAAGCCATA
The DNA here is from genome assembly GCA_027943335.1 of Chamaecyparis obtusa. Lineage (NCBI taxonomy): Eukaryota > Viridiplantae > Streptophyta > Pinopsida > Cupressales > Cupressaceae > Chamaecyparis > Chamaecyparis obtusa. The sequence continues at coordinate 91,166 of BSBK01006035.1, read as the reverse complement.
TTTAGTGCTTTGAGAATATAGGAATGCTTGGCAACTAGATTGACTTGGACTGAATCAGCAACTGCAAAGTTATGGAAGGAGTGGAGCTATGATGAACTCTGAAACAATTATCCACCTTAAAAGACCCACTCATCCTTGAGTCTGCGCTCCTTGCTAACTTATTCTTCTTGTAAAAGGTTAACATAACAAAATCCACAACATGAATCCAAGGCAGAGATTATAATAAGTTTTCCTATTTTAAAGTAGCCTTGTCATACGGCTGCAGGAGATCTACCCATTAAAGCTAGAGAAGAAAGATACTAGATTTTATCATAACATTCATTAATCTATATATATATATTTAGTCTTGTCCTTAAGTTTCATAAGTATCAAATATACATATAGCTAAAGCTTAGAAACATAAAAGATTGTATAATGTTTATGAAAAACCATAAGATATTCAAGTCTGAACTTAGAAAATCATAAACAAAACATTCCATAAACTTGACTCATCATTTCCCCCCAGCTTAACTATTTGCTGGTCCCACAGCAAATAAATTCTTCAACCTAGCTATCAATCTATAGTTAGCAGTTGTTTTATGTCCAGTACCTCCCTCTGCAAGACTCCAATAAAACCCCTTTGTTTCCCTGTGTTTCTTCTATCTATCCTTTTCCCTCTGCATATCAAAACTTTCTAGATTTTTTGAGTTTGCAAGTAAAGGAGACATCAGTAATGGAGGCTGAAAGGTTAGTGGTATCCAAAAAATTTCTCTCTCTCTTCCCAAGGAAATGTACCAAGGAGCACGTTGTGTTGCCATAGCAAAATTGAGAGGTGAATGTGGTTCTCTGTTTCTCATCTCCCTAGATAAACTATTCCAGTGCCACTGAATGGCATTTCTAGCCTCAGGTAGTTCAAAATCTATCATCTGTTCATATGCATTAAATGCTTCATTTCTCATTAGATAAATGATCTTGCTACCTGAGTCAGAGGGGGCAATCCTTAACCAATTATAGTAGTAAGTTTGAGGATCTTTGGCTTCAGGCCTTAGAAACAAGGGAATGTCTAACTCCAAATCCTTATACAGCTTAGCTTGAGTGTCCCAACTAACTTAATTCTATTCCCAGGACATGAGGGCTCTGAGTTGAATATCCCCAACATAAAGCAAGGGATTCCAAACTCGGTCATTAGGGATTGCTAGGTTGTGGAGATAAAATTCACATAATAGATTTTGAATGGCTGCAGGAAAGTTATGGAAAGCTTGAGAAAACTGGGTAGGCTCTTGTAATGAAGAAGACTTGTCCTCCATAATACAAGTCATTTGATAGTTTAACAGTTGTTCCTTAAGAAACAAGGCATAGACAGGTGATGGGGATCTACAACCCATCAGGTCAGGAATTAATGATGTAATTTTGTCAAGTTTCACACTTAATTGTTCTATCTTTTCCTCCTGAACAAGTGTTTCCTAATAATGAAGGTCTACTACCCTATTTAGTTCTTTTCATTTTTGTTTCCACTGCTCTCTCTCATAATTTAATTGCTTAGACAATTGGAAGATAACAGATAACAAAGATGTTGAACTAGATTGATCTGTTATTGAACTAGGGCAAGAATTGTCTACTGCTGGAGGAACAAATGACTTACCATTGTTAGCACTTGTCCTCTTCAAAGGATCTATCCAAATGATCATAGCCCTCTTGGTGTTAGAGCATTGTTGAGCCACTGAAGCTAATGTATCTAACCCTTCATTCAAAATTTCTCAACCTTATTAACAAGGTCTATATCAATATCTGGATTTTCTTCATAGGGATCCCTTTCTGCTGTAGGAGATTCTATTGTAGGAGAGAATGTTGTTTCATCTACTTCCCTGATGTAACTATCAAAGTCATCACTTTCTAAATCATCTTCTTGAAGATTCCCAGAGGTTGATCCTCTCCTTCGAAACACATAAGCTTGCTCTTTCGAGCTAGAGTCATCTCTAATTATAATGACTTCTACATTTACTGGCTTATCAAGAACCTTCTCTATTTTAACATCAAGACATTCCTCAAATGTCTCCTATTCCATAATCTCAGTCCATTGTTCTTCCTGTTGAGAAGTTTTAGGCTGTAATTCAGCCTCTTGCTGAATGTTTTCATCCTCTTCTTTCCTCTGCCCAGAATCTTGTGTTACATTTGTCTCATTAACTGGAATCTCCTCAGTTGTTTTTTACCTTCTCCTAGCATTTCTCCTTAATGGAGTTTCCTCCTTTTCTAGAGCTTTTCTTTTTCTGGACGTGCTCCTGGCTGCAGGAGATGCCTTAGCCTGTTGACTAGTACTAGGGTTAATTTTCTTTTTCTTATCCTTTGGGGAACCTGTTTCTACTATAGGAGCAACTTAAACCTTTTCTTTAGGAGTCTCTAATTCCTCTTCATGAGTTGATTTTGAAGTAGAAGAATTAGTGGAATTAGGGGAATTAGGGGTCCTAACCCTAGATCTCTTCTTGGATGAAGAACACTGTCCAATTTCAATAAAAAATTCCTAACCCCTTTAGCAGTTTTAACCCTCTGTCCCACTCTACGCCCAATTGGTTCTAGGGTATGCTCCTTAAACCCCTGTAGTAGAAATTCCTCCCAGGAAATATCTGACTACTCCCTTAAGGCTTTTTCCACTATCAACTTGATTAGACATTGGTGAGAGATAGAATTTCGTTTACCCTCTTGAACTAGAATGACTTGCTTTGACAAAATACCAAACACAAAACTAGGGACATTGATAGGCCTATTATCATGTCTTAAACAACTCAAGAATTTAAATTGAACGGCATGTAGGAATGAGTGTTTCCCTTTGTAGGTGAAATACCTAATGATATAAACCACACTTTCTTTAAATGGCTCAAGAAGAGATAGTCAAAATGTACCTTGTTTCCTATCAACTTCGAGCGGCGGGTCTATATGTAGAGTGAATTGAGCTCTAGAAGTAGTTGGGTCAAGATTCTCTGCAAATACCTCACCCTCCAGTGGTAATCCCATGACCTTTGCCAAAATTGACTGAGAAAATGGCACCTTCAGTCCTTTAACTATAGCCACTCCATCTTTTAAGGAGTTAAGAAACTGAAGTGCAACTTAGTCATCCCAGCTAGTTAGTTTTTGGACATAATCTATCCAACCCCTTGCCTAGAAATATGGCCTACAATTATGGTCTTTGAGAAAAATACCATGCACAGTAGGCTCCCTTCAGATGAGGTCACCACCCATCATCTTATTTCTGAGATACCCAAACAGAGTTGCAGGAGATAAAATAGACAACCAAAATTTTGAACAAGAAAGCTTGAAAAGGCAGGTTGCAGGATGATTCAAATTTGGAAATTTATAGCAAAGTAGCTCGAGAAATGAGCTTATGAGTAACATAAATGCAAATTATCATATTATTGTTTCATAATTACTCATAAGTACTCTCCACAAAACTTGTACTCAACATAAATTGCCACCTTAGTTTTATATGTGCGAAAGATAACACGCAGCATAATGATTTTCAAAAGTGTCTAATCATGGCAAAAAAGTACAAGTACAACAAGAGAAAGGAATAAATATAAAGATTGCATAAACATAATGCCAAAAAAACTAATAAACTTCCCCCCCAGCTTAAATGTTGCAAGTGGGCCCTCACTTGCAGTAATGACAAGGCATACGATAAAATTAAGAGGAAAACAAATTAAAGTTGCATACCTTGAAATGTGTGCTAACCTAAAGTGCTGGTGAGGTGGCAGTTGTTACAATCCATGAATGAAAGAAAATATGAGGTGGATGGATGATAGACAAGAAATGAAGCAAAAATTTATTATGGAGAAGTGACTTTCGTTAAGAAAGCATTTATTATGAAAGTGAAAAGATCTTTTTAGAGTGAGGAGGGAAAATGAGCAAAAAGCTCATTACAAGTGGCTGCAGGAAGTGTGTTGCCAATGGCAAAAGAGAATTGCTGCAGGAACTCATCCTTGCTCTGGGGTTTGTGATACAACTTCAATATGTGACCATTGACCAGCAGTTTGAAATGTATTGGATCAACTATGGAGAGCTAAACCGCACCATTTGGAAAGACTACAATTATCTCATATGGTCCAAGCCATCTTGTTTGGAAATTCCCTGGGTTATGCTGGTACTGAGAGTCATATAGGAGCGCCTAGTCTCCAACTGAAAACTCTTTGTCCTTGACAAACTTGTCATGCCATTGCTTGCGTTGATGTTGGATCAATTTGGTGTTATGCAGGGCATATTTTCTCCATTCATCAAGGCCATTCAAACTCACACTCCTATCTTACTGTGCTACAGTGAGATCCATCCCAAGATCAAGAGCTATCCTAAGTGTCTTATGTTCGAATTCAATAGGCATGACTGCAGAGCAACCATAGACAAGCTCAAATGGTGTGAAACTGGTTGTAGACTTCCATGTAGTTCGGTATGCCCAAAGTGCTTCAGGAAGTCGGATAGCCCAATCTTTCTTATGAATGGCTACTATTTTAGTGAGAATAGATTCCAACTCCCTATTGGTAACTTCCACCTACCCATTAGCTTGGGGGTGATAAGGTGAAGACTTACCATGCCTGATGTTATATTCCTCTATCAGAGCAGCAATCAAATTGGAAGTAAACTGAGGACCTTGATCAGATTGAATCTCCCTTGGTACTCCAAATCTGGTGAAGATGAATTCATAAAGGAACTTTGAAACACTGTTATCCCTAGGGTTCTTCATAGGTTTAGCCTCAGCCCATTTTGTAACATAGTCAGTGCAAACAAGGATATAAGATTTACCTTGGGAAGAGGGCTCAATAGGACCAACAAAGTCAATCCCCCATTTGTCAAAGGGTGTGACAACTACATGTGGCTATAGGGGAATTTCATCTATCTTGGTAGGTCATCCCATGCATTGGCACTTGTCATGCTTTTTGGTGTACTGAGCAGCATCCTTGTGGAGACTAGGCCAATAATAACCTATAGTCAAAATTTTCAATGTTGTTCTTTTGGCAGCAAAATGTCCACCGCAAGGTTCATCATGACATGCCTTGAGGATATCATAAATTTCATCCTCTCGAATGCATCTTCTAGTTACTTGGTCAGGACCAATATAAAATATGAATCCAGAAATCCATGAATAATTAAAGCTCTTTTCAGTTAATAACCTTCTTTCTTTGGCAGAGAAATGAGCTGGTGTCTTACCAGTTGTGAGATAATTTGTAATATTGGCATACCAAGGATTGTGTACAGTCAGCAAGAAAAGATGTTCATCAGGAAAATTATCATCAATGGTTGTAGGATCATTAGGTACATGCAACCTACAAAGAAAATCAGCTACCACATTGGTTTTACCAGGTTTATCTATGATGGTAATGTCAAATTCATGCATAATCAGCAACTAGCGAGCCAATCTACCAGAGATTACAAGCTTGTTCATGAGATACTTAATAGAAGAATGGTCGGTATGTACATAGATCTCATATCCAATAATGTAGTGTCTAAATTTATTCAGGGCATAAATGACTGCAAGAAGTTATTTTTCAGTGACAGTGTAGTTAAATTCAGCGCTTTGCAAATTCTTACTGATAAAGTAAATTGCATGCTCAATGGATTCCACCTTCTAGCCAAGCACAGCTTTAATAACATATTCGGAGGCATCAGTATGGATGTGAAAAGGCAAGCCCCAATTAGGTCCTCTCAAAACTGGTGTTGTAGTGAGAACTTCTTTAAGCTGCAAGAAAGATTTTGCACACTCAGAATTCCAAGCGAATTCAGCATCCTTCTTGAGCAAGTTATACAGTGGTGCTACAAGCTGACTAAAATCCTTTATAAACCTTCTATAATACCTGGCATGTCCAAGAAAACTTTTCACATCTTTTTGTTTTCCTGGAGTAGGTAATGTGCTAATTACTTCAATCTTGGCAGGGTCCACTTGAATACCTTTTGAAGATATGAAATGTCCTAAGACAACCCCTTCTTCCATCATCATGAAGTACTTTTCACTATTAAGAGAGAGGTCATAATCATGACATCTCTGAAGAAATTTCTCCAAATTTGTCTTGGCCTCATCAAAAGTATGCCCATAGGTGGTAAAGTCGTCCATGTAAATCTCCATGCAATCAGCAGAGATATCTGAGAATATACTAATCACAGCTCGCTGGAAGGTAATGGGGGAATTACACAACCTAAAAGGTAGCACTAAATAGGAAAATGTACCCCATGGGAAGGTGAATGTTGTCTTCTCTTGGTCCTCAGGAGCTATTTGTATCTGATTATAACCACTGAATCCATCCAGAAAAGAGAAGTATTTCTTTCTAGCTAAGTTATCAAGGACTTGATCTATGAACGGCAATGGAAAGTGGTCCTTCTTAGTGGCTATGTTAAGCTCTCTATAGTCAACACAAACTCTCCACTTCCCTCCTTTTTTAGGCACTATTACAAGAGGGGAGACCCACTAACTATCATAAATGGGATAGATGAAGCCAGCATTTAATAACTTATATAGCTCATTCTTTACTATATCCCTTAGAGCTAGGTTAACCCATCGCTGAGGTTGGCGAACAGGTTTGAATTTAGGGCTGATATAAATTTTGTGAGTGCAGAGCTTAGGGTCTAAACCTTTCATGTCGGTATAATCCCAAGAAAAGGCTGATTGATGTTATTTTAGAAGCTACAGGACATCTGTCTATTAAGAGAGAGTTAAGGCACTATTTACATTTAACTCCCCCCCTGAGCTAACCTCTATCTTAGTGACCTTTTCTGCCATGGACAACTGAGCAATTAGGGAAGACTCCATTTCATGAGGTAGTAATGTATGAAGAAATTTGGAAGTTTTTGAATACTGCAGGGCATCAATAGGTGGTGACAAGGTGTCAAGAACATAGTCCTCTTGGGGACACACTTGGGATTGCACTCCATACTCATTCAAAATAATGGAGGAAATGATTTCATCTTCTTCCCTAGAAGCTACAAAAGGTTCCCTAGATATTATCATTAACTGATGAATGGAATTAACCTCAGGTTCAATATCATCCAAATCTGGCCAGATTATATGGTCATCTTACAACAGAGGTTGAGCTGGGGAATATAGAGTCAAATTTTTAGTGTTGACTCCATTGGATATAGTTATTTTTCCTGACCGACAAGCTATATAAGCATCTGTAGTAGCTAGCCAAGGCCTGCCTAGAATTATTGGATATCCTCCCATGTTAGCCTTTGGAGAAAGGACAACAAATTCAATCGAATATTCCCAAGAATTCAAGGTGACTATTACATCCTCTACCATCCCATCAAGTGTAATGGTGAAACTATCAGCAAGATGAAGGATGGTTGGGGTTTCCCTAAGACCAATGATATGCAACTAAGACATTACTTCCTTGGTCATGGCATTTATGGATGCACCTAAGTCAACTAGAGCATTTTGGACTTGCATTCCTTGAATAGTGACCGTAACCATAGGGCTACCAGGATCAGAATACTTGGGAACTGTCAATTTCTCCAGCATTAGATTAGATGACTAGCCTAGGACATGTATGGTTTTGGGATCCTTTTTCTTCCTCCCAAGCTGCTTGACACAAGCTTCCTTGATGGCTTTAGTATATGTAGGTACTTCCTTTATGGCATCTAACAGGGGAATCTTTACTATCATTTTCTTTAGTTGGGTAAGCAAATCCAACACTGCTTGATTTTCCACTGGCTTAACTTGTTCCTCCAACCTATGAGGAAATGGGGGTTCTTGTGTTGCAAGAGTAGCAAGATTGACTGGTACCTCAGTTGGTTCTGTTGAGGCATCCTCAACTTTGGTAATGATAGGCTATTGTGGAGGAGGAAGAGTCATATTATTCAAGGATATTGCATAGCTTTGTTGTTGCGTTGTTGGTTTAGCATTGTCAGGATTAGGAGTAGGCTGAGCAGGCAATTGAGTCTATTTAGGGGAAGTAGTATTGGCTGCAGGAGGAGGCATCAAAGCCTGCTGCTTAGGCATTGGCATCAAAGCTGGCTGGTTTGATTGGTTCATCCAATTATGTGGTTGTTGCCACCCCTGCTGGGGCTGCTACCAACCTTGCTGAGGTTGTTGCTAACCTTGTTGAGGTTGCTGCCAACTATTATACCCACTAAATCCACTATGTTGTTGATTTTTCCATGCATTAGTATTATTAAAATTTTGAAGAGGATCTTGGGGAATACCTAGTCTCTGAGCCCATGGCCTTCGTTGGGCAACGTAGAGCACCTTTCCATTCTCATCATTGGCTTTGAACTTGGTAGGCATTGGTTGGGACTCCAAGCTTGCAACATACTTACACCAATAATTCTTTTTCTTTTCCCTACAGTGTGGATAGTACTCTGCTAACATTGCATCAGCTTCATCTTTCTTTCTCCTTGCCTGCATTATGTCCAACTGAGTAGCAACATCATTAATGATGTCTTGCTTGAAATCTGACAATAGATTGCATAGCTCCATTTTGGACACCCCTACACCATTGGACTTGTGAGGCAAGGCTCTCAAGCCTCTTCCTTTCTTAACAGTGGCTCTTGAATAGTTCAAACATATGCTTTTTATGTCATCCCATGTCTTCTAAGTAATGTATCCCCCTGCCATAAGGTCAAGGGCCTCTATGCTCCCATCATTCACACCTCTCAAAAACAAATGTTTTTGAGATTCTTCATTCAGCTCATGTTGTGTGTTACGCTACAGGCTGAACATAAACCTGGAGACATAGTCTTCTAGAGTTTCATCTTCCTTCTGTGACATTTTAAATATGTCATCTCCCTTTAAGTCTCCTCCTCTACAATAATCTTTATACTTCTCAAGAAACATGGTGCACATTGAATTCCAATCTGCTATAGCATCAGCACACAAACTCATAAACCACCATAGAGTAGCCTCCTTTAAAGTGGAAGAAAATAATTTGAGCTTATGGCCATCAGTGGTGTAGTCATAGCTTCTGTAGAGGACATCAAATTTAAAGAGGAAAGTCTTTGGATCCTCTGTGGTGAGTCCATAGAATTTAGGAAGCGCGGCTGTAGGAATGTTCTTCAGATTTTGGTTACCTTACTGAGTAGGAATAGGAAAAGGAAAAGTAGGATGAGCCATTATGTTATCTAGATATTATGGGCAAGCAAAGAGGGCATTTAAATGGTAAGACTCTTCATATGATGGCGATGAAGGCAAGTGATCAAAGGCATCAACAAACATGTTCTCAAACAATTCTTCTTCTTGTGGGTTTTCTAATTGGGGTTCCTCAAATGTTAGATCGAAAACCTCAAATGGTTATCCCTAATTAAGGTTAGGTAGGAATCACCCAAGATGATCCCTACATCTATGCATGCAAAATTATGCAGAATGAAAACTAACTTAATGACTTCTGGGTCAAACTAAATTGACACCATCCCCGGCAACAGCGCCAAAAATGACTGGTTAGAATAATATCCTAGTAACTCAAGGATTGGACATCCTTTAACAGTGATTCATTGCTGAAAATCATCATGTATCTACTTAGAAAATCATGCTAGACTTCATTAAATGTATCAATCCAGGAATGTGAACTTGAGATGATGGCTACAAAGTTTATGCTTTAGTTCTTCTCAATAGTCATCACTACTAAAGTAAAAGCTATTGCTACAGGAGATTTATACTAGAAACTAAAACTACATATTAACTCTCATCTTGAAGGAAAAAACTTAACAGTAAATAGATAATGCTTCAAAAGTAAACCTATGCTGCAAGAAACAGTCAATGGTTCTGCTACCCATGGCTGTAGGAACAACAATACTTAACAACTTCAAAGAAACTTAACTGAATCCTACTAAAGCATGAACAGGGAATTCACCTCACATGTCGGCCCCCACGGAAGTATGAATGAATTATAACTCAGAGATTGAAATGAAGAACTATCATATATTCATTCAACAAAACATAGATATAATATAGGGTATCAAAGTATTTTAATCTATTGATGGATTACAGTATGAATTCCTCAAAATGTCTAACTAGCCTGGAATCATAAGTTCCAGCTTATTTAAAAGCAACTAAGAAAAATAGAACTCCTACAAACTAGGTCCTTCATTACATAGCATAACAACTTTAGTTACAAGAATGACATCATTTATGCAAGAAGATAAGCCATATTTAGTGCTTTGAGAATATAGGAATGCTTGGCAACTAGATTGACTTGGACTAGATCAGCAACCTCAAAGTTATGGAAGGAGTGGAGCTATGATGAACTCTAAAATAGTTATCCACCTTAAAAGACCCACTCATCCTTGAGTTTGCACTCCTTGCTAACTTATTCTTCCTGCAAAAGGTTAACATAACAAAATCCACAACATGAATCCAAGGCAGAGATTATAATAAGTTTTCTTATTTTAACATAGCCTTGTCATACGGCTGCAGGAGATCTACCCATTAAAGCTAGAGAAGAAAGATACCATATTTTATCATAACATTCATTAATATATATATATATATATATATATATTCATTCTTGTCCTTAAGTTTCATAAGTATCAAATATACATATAGCTAAAGCTTAGAAACATAAAAGACTGTATAATGTTTATAAAAAACCATAAGATATTCAAGTCTGAACTTAGAAAATCATAAACAAAACATTCCGTAAACTTGACTCATCAACTTAGAAGGATTAAAGTGCCAACTTCTCTCTTTTCATGAAATTCATTACAGGGATGTCTAAATCTTCATTGACATTCATATCTTTTCCATTTGGATCAATTTAGAAGGATCTCCAATCCTATCCTTATCGAATTCAAGACTTCACCTTGTGGATGCCTAATTAGGCCTATTTCCTTGTAGCCTTTTGCAGAGACCTTTTGCCAATTCCTACACAAACTTTCTAAACAACCTAAAAATATAATCCCACATTTGGATACCCTTTTGGATTTTTTCAAAGATTCTGAAGGTTTTGGACTTCTAGGCCCTCCGTACATAGGGTTCCTACAAATTAGGACTAATAGGCTAAAAGACCTATTTCCTACAACCTCACTGGTTTCTTGTTCTAACTTTGACCAAATGGATTGGTGGGTTCACAAATCTTCTAACATAACATGATTCTAACATGTCACACCTGGAACTATACTTTCCCCATACTGTACTTTCATTCCCTGCAAGAAATCTTCAATTGTTCATCTTCAAACCTCTAACTGGGCACTATCTGCTCGCCTAGGGCTTGGTACTAAAAATAGCTATCCATCTTCTCATGACTCCTAATCCTAAATATATATAGGCTAATGACTCCCCTATCATATTCAACCACCCTTATGAATATCCCATGATTAGTTTTCATGGGGGAGCCATGAAATGACTGACTGGTCAGGACAGGACTAGTGAAGACTCTAAACTAAAAACAATTTATTCCACACAATGAAACTACTCAAGCCAACTAGCCTACTGAATTAAAAAGTCTTATATCTATCCTAATAACACAATGCAATCACTAAATCAAGTATTTTGATCCTTTACATATCACTGTCACATCAAAAAGCTTGGGTTCTTCTCAAAATAGAGTTGCAGAGCTCTTTTTACTATTCATAAACTTCTTACAATGATGTCTAACATCGAGATTCAAGCCTTTCATTGCATTAGATGCCATTTCCCATGTTTTTAGGGCCTATTGTTCGATCTCCCACTTCTTATCTTCTAGGGGATCCTATGTAACCGAGTTGCATGCAACATTTTCCATTATTGCAAATGTTGTCATGACAACTTTGTAACAACATTTGGCATCTTTTCTTTATGCCTTCATCCTACTTCTTAGGACCTCTACCTCCTATATCTCATGGAACCAACATCATTTAAAGGCCTCAAGGCATCTTCCTAACATCATTCATGTGTTTAAGACACATTGAAGACTCTAATCCAACATTTAAGCTCTTAACACTAAGAATTTAAAAACTACTAACAATGACTATTTTGGTGACCTTAGTCCTAAAGACTAACTCACCTAGTCCACAATGCAATGACCTTCTAAGGTCTAAACCTAAACACACAACTCATCCTACCAATATGAGTTGGCTAATTTCAAATACAAGCCAAAAGATAAAACTATGGAGGTTAGCCTAGGTGTGCTCCTACACCATTTAGTATCATCCAAATTTATTCTTCTTTTCAAATAATGTGTCATTGTCTTCCTACTGTACCCGATCTAAGATGAAAGTGAAGAAATTTGTCTTCTTTGGGACATGTTTTTATTTAAAATAGATGTCAATATGACTCTTCTTAAAATGGACCTATCTGTAGATCTAGTTGTTTTTCCAATGGAATGCAAACCTTCCTTAACACTGTCAAAAATATTTTTTTGTATGTTACATGATTTTAACTTTTTCAAACTTTCATCTACACCCAACAATTTTAATAGCTCTTTAACTCATCTTTAAGAAGTGTAGTTGATAACAGTTGAGTTTTTTCAAGTGTACCAAGATTCTCAAATTGTTTCATTATTTGCTTAGACTTTTTATTCAATGCCCTCTTCGTAATATTTATGGGTTGTTTAGCATAATCTCTCAATTTCTCCATATCCATTTCAATTAAATGATCTATGCTTTTACGATTAATTTTTCTCTTCAACTGTTGGAGTAGACTATCATTCTCATATGTTTCTTGCACTTCTACTGCAAATAAAATTAAAAAAATATCTTAATATCTCATCTTAAGGGGACCTTCATGAAATAGGTATTTACAAGCTTGAATGTCAAAGGAAATAATTTATAAACTAATGAGAGAAACACATACTTATTTGACCTTGGGTTGACCCTTCTCCAAATTCCATTACTTCAACTTAGGATGCCCCTTGTCCAACATTTTCATCATCAAAGTCTGCATGTACACAACAAAAACAATAACTTCTTAAGGGGAAAGACCCAAAATGCATATTCACCAATAAGAGACTAAATCAAGATAGTGAGAGAGAGAGATGTGTACTTTTTTTATATTGTGAGAGTTGTTCTTGTTGAGCTTGTGATGACCCTTCTCCATCTTCTGAAGGTTATGATTGTGGAGCTTGTGATGACCCTTCTTCAACTTCTTAAGGTTGGGCTTTTTGAGCTTGTGATGGCCCTTCTCCAACCTCAGAAGGTTGTGCTTCTTGAGCATTTCCTACATAAGAATTAAAACTTATTAAACAAAAACTTTCGAATGAAGTTAGGTCTAACTAGGTTCATGTATTAAGTCAAAATAGGTCCTAATAGGTCTAGCTAGGTCCTAATAGGTTCATATTATGTCTAATTGGTCTAACTAGGTTCATATTAAGTCAAATTAGGTCCTAATAGGTTCATATTTTAGTCCTAATAGGTCTAACTGGGTATAATTGGGTCATAATTGGGTCCTAGTGGGTCTAATTAGGTCCTAATTGGTCCTAATAGGTCTAATTGGGTCCTAATAGGTCCTAATTGGTCTATAATTAAGTCCTAATAGTTCATATTATGTCTAATTAGGTCCTAATAGGTCTAATTAAGTCTAATTGGGTCCTAATAGGTCATATTAGGTCCTAATAGGTTCATATTATGTCTAATTAGTCTAATTAAGTCTAATTGGGTCCTAATAGGTCATAATAGGTTCATATTATGTCTAATTGGTCCAATTAAGTGTAATTAGGTCCTAATTGGTTCTAATTGGGTCTAATTGGTCTAATTGGTCTCCTAATTGGTTCTAGTTGAGTCTAAGGTCCTAATTAGTTCTAATTGGGTCTAATTGGTCTAATTGCCCATCTAATTAGGTATAATTGGTCTAATTGGACCTAATAGGTTCATATTATGTCTAATTAGGTCCTAATTGATCTAATTAAGTCTAATTGGGTCCTAATAGGTCATATTAGGTCCTAATTGGTTCTGATTGAGTCTAATAGGTCTAATTAAGTCTAATTAGGTCCTAATTGGTTCTAATTGGGTCTAATTAGGTCTAATTGGGTCTAATTAGGTCTATGATTGGTCCTAATAGGTCTAATTGGGTCCTAATTGGTCTAGAATTAAGTCTAATTAGGTCGTAATTGGTCTAATTAAGTCTACTTAGGTCCTAATTGGTTTGATTAAGTCTAATTAGGTCCTAATTGGTCTAATTAAGTCTAATTGGGTCCTAATAGGTCATAATAGGTTCATATTATGTCCAATTGGTCTAATTAAGTCTAATTAGGTCTTAATTGGTTCTAATTGAGTCTAATTAGGTCATAATTAGTTCTAATTGGTTCTAATTAGGTCGAATTGGTTTAATTGGTCTAATTGGTCTAATTGGTCTAATTGGTCTAATTGGTCCCAATAGGTTCATATTATGTCTAATTAGGTCCTAATTGGTCTAATTAAGTCTAATTGGGTCATAATAGGTCGTATTAGGTCCTAATTGGTTCTAATTGAGTCTAATCTGTCTAATTAAGTCTAATTAGATCCTAATTGGTTTTAATTGGTTCTAATTGGGTCTAATTGGATCTAATTGGGTCTAATTGGGTCTAATTGGGTCTAATTAGGTCTAATTGGGTCTAATTAGGTCCTAATTAGGTCTAGAATTGGTCCTAATTGGTCTAATTGGATCTAATTGAGTCTAATTGGGTCTAATTGGGTCCTAATAGGTCCTAATTGGTCTAGAATTAAGTCTAATTAGGTCCTAAATGGTCTAATTAAGTCTAATTGGGTCCTAATTAGTCATATTAGGTCCTAATTGGTTCTAATTAAGTCTAATTGGTCTAATTAAGTCTAATTAGGTCCTAATTTGTTCTAATTGGGTCTAATTGGTCTAATTGCCCGTCAAATTGGGTCTAATTGGTCCTAATAGGTTCATATTATGTCTAATTAGGTCCTAATTGGTCCAATTAAGTCTAATTGGGTTCTAATTGGTCATATTAGGTCCTAATTGGTTCTAATTGAGTCTAATTGGTCTAATTAAGTCTAATTAGGTCCTAATTGGGTCTAATTGGGTCTAATTGGTCTAACTGCCCATCAAATTGGGTCTAATTGGTCTAATTGGTCCTAATTGGTCCAATTAAGTCTAATTGGGTCCTAATAGGTCATATTAGGTCCTAATAGGTTCATATTATGTCTAATTCATCTAACTAGGTTCATATTAAGTCAAAATAGGTCATAATAGGTTCATATTTTAGTTCTAATAGGTCCTAATATAGGTCTAATTGGGTGTAATTGGGTCCTAATTGGGTCCTAGTGGGTCTAATTGGGTCCTAATTGGTCCTACTAGGTCTAATTGGGTCTAATTAGGTCTAATTGGTCCTAATAGGTCTAATTGGGTCTAATTGGGTCCTAATAGGTCCTAATTGGCCTAGAATTAAGTCTAATTAGGTCTTAATTGACCTAGAATTAAGTCTAATTAGGTCCTAATTGGTCTAATTAAGTCTAATTGGGTCCTTATAGGTCATATTAGGTCCTAATAGGTTCATATTATGTCTAATTAGGTCCTAGAATTAGTCTAATTAAGTCTAATTGGGTCCTAATAGGTCATATTAGGTCCTAATAAGTTCGTATTATGTCTAATTAGGTTCTAATTGGTCTAATTAAGTCTAATTGGGTTCTAATAGGTCATATTAGGTCCTAATAGGTTAATATTATGTCTAATTTGTCTAACTAGGTTCATATTAAGTAAAAATAGGTCTAATTGGGTGTAATTGTGTCCTAATTGGGTCTTAGTGGGTCTAATTGGGTCCTAATGTGTCCTAATTGGTCCTAATAGGTCTAATTGGGTCTAGTTAGGTCCTAATTGGGTCTAATTGGGTCTAATTAGGTCTAATTGGTCCTAATTGGTCCTAATAGGTCCTAGTTAGGTCTAGTTAGGTCTAATAGGTCCTAATAGGTCATAGTTAGGTCTTGTTAGGTCTAATAGGTCCTAATACCTGTCTAGTTAGGTCTAATTGGTCTAGTTCGACCTCTAATTGGTCATAGTAGGTCTAATTGGTCCTAATGGGTCCTAATAGGTCAGGTAATTGGTCCTAATTGGTCTAATAGGTCCTAATAGGTCTAGCTATGTTTAGTTAGGTCTATTTGGACCTAATATGTCCTAATACATCTAATTGGCCAGACTAATAAGTCCTAATAGGTCTAATTGGTCCTAATAGGTCCTAGTTAGGTCTACTTGGTCCTAATAGGTCTAGTTAGGTCTACTTGGTCCTAATAGGTCTAGTTAGGTCTACTTAGACCTCTAATTGGTCCTAATAGGTCCTAATTGTTAATAATTAGTCTTATTATGTCTAATTAGCTATAAAATTAGGTATTACAATATCACATTTACATGATTCATTAAGACAAGTCTTGACCATCAACTTAAAATGTCTAGAGAGAAACAACTTAGACATACCTTGTTTCCTACGATAATATATTTCTCATGATTCTTCACGTAGTCTTTGTTCAGCCTCTTCTGAATAATGTCATGTACTCTTGTTTAGTCTTCTCTTTTTATTTCCCATCACAACTTACAAAATTATTCTATGCCAAAATGTCTTCCTTCTCCTTAATGTGAATTATTTTATAGCTTTTGGGTTAATGAAATGAGAAAAATATACATTTATTCATATGTAATCATTATTAACCCAAAATGACACCAAATAGGCTGACCTAGGTTTCTATTGAAAGTCAAAGTTGACTTTCTATCGAAAGTAAGTTAGTGATGGTTAAACTTGGCATCAAACTTGAAAGTACTTTAGATAGAAAGTACTTTCGATCAAAACTCAAAAGTTTTGATTGAAAGTGCTTTCTATCGAAAGTACCTGGTTTAGGCCATGTTTGCAAGCTATGAAGAAATTTTGAGAATTTCATGGCTTCGAGTCTCAAGCGCGGTGATCAAATGGAAGAATAAGAAGACGTCCTTTTGCATACAACATGTACTCAGAACTAGCTTTCTAACAATTATATATTTGACTATTTTTGAATTTATTATGTGTATGGTTTTTGGCGTTAATCGAATGTAGGTTTTTTATCAAATATAAACCTTTGAGTTTGACATTCAATAAAAAATAGTAAAAAAGGGGAAAATTTTTGAAAAATAATAGTGCCCTCCGTCTTCAAGTCTACTTTCTATGAATTTTTTTTAAAAAAATTTGATAAATACACAAGTTATAAGCTATGTAGTTAAGGTATGTCATAATTATGGTTTAGTCAAGTTCAAATGTTAATAAAATATGCAATAATTGTGATAATTTCATCAAACCAATTGCATGCCCTTTGTATGGATGTTACGAAACTAAATTCAAAAGAATCACATTCATATCTATTTTACAAAAATAGTTATGCTCTATGAAAACAATGTTACTATTTGAAAATGACTTTTTCAGCACCATACTAGTTTTCATGGGAGAAAAAAAAAGTATTCAAATAAATTCAAAAAAATAAAAAATATACATATTTAGAATCTAGACAGAAAATCCTAAAAGACTCTAATTTACTTCATCCTCTGATTTCAAATGGTTCAACGACAATATGCATCTAAATCTGAAAGTTTTTTTCAAAATGTAAAGTTCAGTGTCCGTTCAGGCAAAAAAGTGTAACCCACTATTGTGGGTTCACCCATATATATATATATATATATATATATATATATATATATATATATATATATATATATATATATATATATATATATATATACACACACACACACACACACATACACACACACACACACACATATGTATATGTATATGCATATGCATATGTATATGTGTATGTATATGTATATGTATATGTATATGTATATGTATATGTATATACATATATATATACATATATATACATATACATATATGTATATGTATATGTATATATGTATTTACATATACATATACATATACATATGCATATGCATATGCATATACATAGACATATATATATTTATATATATACATATACATATATCCTAATTCTAGAATTGGATGCATCTCATGAGTTATATTTACATTATGTATGTATTTATGTATGAGTAGACATAATTTATCTTTTAGTGTTTTGAGAATTCATAGTTCCTATATTATCAGGTCCATTTGCTCTTTGGGGGAAGAATACAAAACATGCATGTATACAACCAAACACAAGCATCCTTAGGACAACTTGAATGAATTAAAAAACAAACTGGATGTCATTCATTGAAAGTCATAATAATTACCCCAATGCCAAGAGGAAGTGAGATCCAAAACATGCAGACGTAAAATTAAACACATGAAGTCTTAGGACATCTTGAATGAATTGAGAAATAAATTGGGTGACATTTGATACAACAATTTCCCTAATGCTATTTGATGCAGTAGTTGTCTAAACATAACTTGCCTTTTTCTAAGTCAACCTTAACTCAGTGCCATGCTTGTAGCCAAATTTTGAATTCTTAATGACTACTAGTTCTTCACACTCTATCTACACCCTTTATTTAAGGTCCTATTGTTATTGAATGTTATTCTTTCTAAAGAGTGACAAACCTAAGAGTTGCAAGGATGGTGCGATGTATTGATTGCATTTTCATTTTAGTATTCAAATATGAACCTGTGTGACTCTGAAACCTAAGCGATCATTAGGTAAGATCTGAATGGTAGATTCTATTACATTAGTAAAATCTTTGTTTAGCTTTGATAGTTATAGAAACTCTATTGAGTTAATAGTAATGCCATTTTTTGAAGTTTTTTTAACCATTCTACTAGTCAAGTATGCAATGAAAACAATTTTTAGGTTATCTAAGAATTATTGCACTTTTTTGTCCATTTCTCATCCTTTTTATAAATGTATGTAACCTCAAAGTTAATGTTTTTGTAGTGTAAAATTATCCCCTTGCCTTTGATTTTTTTATATTTCTTTTTAAATGGCTTCAACCTCGAACTTAATGCTTTTGTAACGTAAAACTATCCTTGGACTTGGATTTTGTATGTTTCTGTGTAAATAGATTTCACCTTCAAGTTAATGCTTTGTAATGTAAAATTATCCTTTCGACTTTGTTTTTTTATGTTACTGTAGACACCTAAATCTGATTACATAATTAAGTAATCTTATTCAGTTCTCTCCTAAGGTATTTATTAATTAAATATTATCTATTTAATCAATTTATGTCATCCCCTAGTTAATTAATTCAATTAATTAACTATAGTCCAATTAATTATCTAAATGACAAACCCATAGTCTGATAAGTAATTAAATCCCCTTCCTCTATTAATTTAAATAAATGCATTCATCTATTTAAACTAATCTATAAATCCCCTTTCCCTCCCACTTGGAATTAATTAAGGCATTTAATCAAATTTGAGCACATGGCTCCTAACTTTAACCCCTAACCTAACCAGTCCCAACTACCTAACCTTGAGTTCTTACTCAACCCAACCCATTCACACATATTAAACACCCTTAATTAGCTAATGACCCATGATTAGATAATCCAACCCTCCACTCATTCTCTCTCCTCCCATCACATCCTCCTAATTCTCCCACTTGCCTCCTAATCCAAGCCTAATCACCCCCTAAACATTTGCACAATCGTAATCCATGGATTAAGAAATCCTAATCCAAACCAAGTTAACTCTCATGTCACATCCTCACATCCCCCAATTCCTTCACCTCATGTCAACCTTAAATGCTCTTACACATCTCTTACACACTTCATCCCCCTCTTACACATTTGTCCCCTCTCACATCTCCCAAAATGGTCACATTCCCCCATACCTTCCAACCTCTCCCATTGTGACACTTGTCACAATGAGATGCATTTGAGAAATCACAATCCATGTACTCTCTCTCAAATTCATCTTGACCCTTCCTTAGGTTTTCATCTCAACCATTCATTTGCCTCTCCTCTTGCCTATAAATTGAAGGCTCTTTTCCTTCATTTTCATCCACCTTCCATGCAAAGTTATCATGCCATTTTGAGAGCCAAAAACATCAAATATATCCTTATAATGCCAAAATCATTCCAAACTCATATCCTTTTGAGCTTGGGCACACTTTGAGCACACATTACATCCATTGGACAAAGCTACACATCAAAGGGGAGTTTGCTTGGTTTAGGAAGGTTTGCACATTCTTAGGCTTCTTAAGGTTGATAACTCTTCTTTTTATCTAATCATATATGTAGTTTTTGATAGTGTGTTTTGAGTTCTTTTATGGTTATTATATTCTTTTAAAACATATTTTCATAGCTTACATTTTGGCACGCCCGGTGGGACCTACTTCTAGGGTCATTTCTCTATCTATTTCATCTATTTTGTTTTGCAAAAGCAAACCATAACTAACATTTTTTGTTGTTTGAAGTGTTTTTGCAAGCTTTTTTTGATAATTTTACAGGTTTGAGAAGGAAGAAATAGTAGTTACGCCATCGGTCTCGCTATCGGATTTCACACATGTCAATAAATGTAGGTCGGTGGGATCGTGAGTATGGTCGGCAAGATCGCATTCTTACGAAAACTTCTTTTTTCTGTCTAACATTCTTCATCTCAGGTTTCAACTTCACCAGTCTTTTTTTAAAATAGTCTGCGGGATTGCAAACCCACAATGCGGGAATGTGGTTTGACCTTGCCAGATCGCAACCTAAATTTGTAAGCCATAAGGCAATATTTTATACCTGCCAAAAACCTTGAAATCTATACTCGCATATCTGCCAAAGCCTTGCGGGATTGCAAGTTGACCCTGAGGGATCGTGACCGTAGGTATTGACTTTTATTTTATTAGTTCATTTTCTATTGTAATTTTTTGGATTACTAGGCCTGCGAGATTGCTTGTACAGTTCACGAGATCACGTATTTGTTGTCTATGGGATTACAGATATAGGTGGTGGGATCATGAATCAATATTTTAAAAATAGAATTTACTCACTTATTTTTAGTGCTTTAAAAATAACCCTACATGTACACACAACACCTCACCATTTCAATTAGGGTCTAAAATGAACAAGGGCTAAAATTAACAAGGAAAATCTTCCACATTTTGAATTTGGTGCTTAAAATAAATATAATCAAGTCTTGAATGTTTAAAGGGAAATGAAGAAGATAAACTCATATTTCATTTTGGTGCCTAAAATCAATCAAAAACAAATCTTGAATGTTAAGGGCAAAGTAGTACTTTGTTGCAACAAAATTTCCTTCAAGTAATTTTTTCTTTTGAAAAGAACCTTGCATGCTAAACATGAGTGTTTGATGTTCTAGGATAGAAAATGCTTAGTCTAATCTAGGTTCAATTTGGAATGAAGACTTCTTGGTGTGTTTGAAGGAGTGTTTTTCAACACTTCCTTAGAGATTTTGATTTTTTTGCAAAACCTTGTTAAAAGACGTGATGTAAAAACAACTAACTTGTATCTGTATCCTCTCCCCTCACCTTCGTGGAACTTGGGTAAAGAGAAAGATCAAGTTTAATTGGTTTTTCTTCTAGCAAGGCCTGTCTAGAGAGAAGAACTTCCTCTTTAGAGAACGACCTCAAAACAATAATTCCTTGATCGGTATATAAACAAGGTGTTGAGAAAACTCTTACCTTATCCTCTCGAGCTTAGGCGAGTTGTGTTGATGGTAGCATGAGGTAGGTGAATATCCCTACATTTTTGGCATGGTCAGCTAGGCTCTTAAGTGAGTCACACACATACAAACTGATTGGGAGGACACCACAGATCTTACTAAAAGTCATCAATCAAAAAACTACCTGATCTACCCCTGAAGGATTTCTAATCTTTGTGTAAGGAGAGTAGTAATCTTCCCAAGACACTCATCATATTATGTCATCCTTGAGCCCTTGGAACTGGATAATATGACATTGTGACTAGAGCCATTGCCTTCTTGGTGATGGTTGTATTCTAATTAGCTCTTGGATGTGTGCCTAAGTCAATGAGAAAAGGTTTTTTAGTCACGTCGATTCCTTAGTATGGAAATTACTTGTGTGTGTCTTTAAAGTTACCAAACCCAGTGAAAACATTTGTTCAAATGTACACAAAACAAAGTTACAAGCTCTTTGCCAAAGAGATCATTTTCTTGCTTTTCCACACAATTGCTTCGTCTCTTGTGTGATTGTTTGTCTACAATTCCAAGGAAATCTATATTTTCTCAAAACCAAGCCAAGGTACACTTACCATAGTCACTTCCTAGCTTGAAAAACTTCCAAATCCATGATCAAAACATTGGAGACATTTGGAATTATGACCAAATCAATGAAACACAAGAAGGCCAAGTTACCAACACCATGTGTGTATCAAGAGAAAAATATCACCGAAAGGAAGCTCAAATATCACCAATCCATCATAAATGCAACCCAAAAAGAGGACAAGTACCAAGATAAGCTAGATAACGTGGGTTACAATGCAAGAGTCAAGCAATTTATGACACACTTCCAAGTTAACCTTTAGTTTTCACACTTGAAAGAGAAGACCAGATGACATATCATGTCCTTTTCAAATCTCATGAAACTATCTCACAATTCCTACATCTTAGACCATACCCTAGGTGCATTCATGTCATTTTCTTAGGTAGCCTCAAGTCAGTTAGAATCATCCTTATCTGAATCAAATCCAAGATCATCCACCATCCAAAATTTGCTTAGTGTCACCCACTTTGAGTTTCTCAAAACCTTATCCAAAATAAAAATATCCTAAGCTTCACTCATCCGACTAAGCATTGTCTAGGGTAGCTAGTACTTGTTCTTGTGGGCCTCATCATCTTGATCTAGAGATTGGCTCACACTAGCAAGGATCTCATCTTCCAAAGATCACAAGTCTATCCAAGGTCAACAATCCCCTATATTTTGATCCCGCATCTAGAAAAGTGACGCATCCTCAACATCTAGCAAACATTCTTAGGACCTTGTCAATCTGTCATCATCTAGGTACTCATCATCTAAGCATCCCAAGTCCTGCATTTAATCACACCAGCCTCAAAAATCTTAGAACCATATCATGATCATCCCTTTTGTTGCATCCTCATCCTCCACATCTTAGGACTTTGCATGTCATGCCTACTAAGGTGGGATCAAAGAAGAGAAAAGGTATGAACCACAACTGTTTCACTAGTTCATCCGATCTGAATGACCCCAATAGCACTATGGTGACATATAACCCTCAACCACCATGAGTGGAGAATGTGTGGGTAGATCCTACTAAAACACCCACCATAGATTCTATGGAAGCATTCATTAGCCATCCTGGACATGCACAAATTGTAAGTGCTATCATCACTGAAAACTGTCTTACCATATTGGCAAACTACGCACAGGAGGGTACTCCCATTTTGCCATACGTTCAACCTTTTGATCCCACAAAACCCCTACATATCCTCACTAACTCATACCATGCTCCAGCAAATCCATGATCCCATCCTACAACTATCCCACGTAGCTTCACCCATCCCCCATCTTTTGCAAACAAGTTCTACAACCCCCATCATTCACATAGTAGCACAATCTACTCCCTTCTCTGTCATGTGTGCACCACCTCCACATACTACATCATAAATGGCCATGCAAGCACAAAATTCCATGCAAGCACCACCTTCACCTCCCATGCAAAGCACCATGCAAATAGTACCCCCACCTTTCACAACTAAGGCCTCCACATCAACATCACTTTCCCAAGGGAAACACAAACATCTCCCTTCGCCACTTAGTCATCATTCACCCAATCCACCACACAGCCATCTTCTGCACAAGTTCCTCCTCCACCCTTCATCCCTAACACATAAGCACAACAACTAGACTTTACAAAAAGAATGCCCTTTATAGGGTCCCAAAACCCTCCATCCACATCACAAAATCCCACCTTCACTCCCACATTCACAGCTACATTCACATCACAACCCACAACAAGAACATTCTCTTCTTGAGGCCTCACCAAAGCACAAATGCATGCTCTAGGAATACAAATTCAATCTCATATATCCAACCCCACAAACCCACAAATAATCTTCCCTCATACAACACAACAACCTCCAATTGCATCTTTTATCGCATTCACTAATTATCTATCTATGCCATCCACCGCTTCTCAAACCGTGCCACCACCATCACAACAACATAATTCCTCCTATCTCACAACCTTCCTCGCATAACCACCCCCCCATTTTCCATGCAAAAGAAACCATTCCCCCCCTTAGCAATGCGGGTATTCACCTCTCATATATGGAACAAACCCAAGGATAGTCCCATCAGCAACCCCATCCATTCTACCAACCTCCCCCATAACAACAATATTTTTCTACACAACAACAACATCCTATCATTCCTTAGCAACAACAAACAACACCATATCTCATGTAGCAGCATGCAACAACATTCCAATAATAATACATTGCCCAACAATCTCTCTAGAACCCATTCTAGTCTACCTACGTGGCAAGACAATCTCCCTATCTAATCCCACAAATCCCTCCATACTTACCCACATCATCTAACCCCTTCCCAATGGGAGTACCTAGTCCAACACCTATCAATTCAGAATGGGAAGAGATGAAAATTTCTCTTAAGGAGCTCAAAGCTAGAAACAAGAGCAAAACATTCAAGTTCAAAGAGGTTTGTCCCTACCCTTTCAACAGATCTATCACAACAATCCCCTTCCCCAAGCACTTCAAGACTCCCAAGTTTGATAAATACTAAAGGAAGGGAGATCTTGTAAGCCACATCAAAGAAGTGGCATACAATGATAACTTCCTAATGCACCTTTTCCCCAAGAGTTTGGGAGGAATTGCCATCGAGTGGTTCTATAAAATACCATATGACTCAACCACCACATTTGCCAAACTTTCTGAGAAGTTCACAACACAATATACACAAAACGTCAAGAATGAGCTCTCCTTATTAGATCTATGCAATTACAAATAGAAGGGAGGTGAGAGCTTGGACAACTACCTATAAAGATGGCAGAACCTCAACACAAGGTTGTCATACAACCGCCAAAAAAGCATCTTACCAAGATATTTATTGATAATCTACATCCAAAGTTATCCCACTTCATGTGGATGAATTGCATACAGACCTATCAGGACATCAAGTGAAAAGGGACGGACATCGAATGAGGCCTTTTGGATGATGGTGCCATCAAACACTACAAGTGGAGCTCATAGAACATACCCAATAATGATCAACCTCGCTACTAGAATAAAAATAAGAATTTTCTCACAGATGGGGCCATTGATACCAAGCATGTACAAGTTGACGTGGCTAGTCTAAATCCCCCTATGCTAGTGTGTCAACAACAAGCACCTACCTACTAATAACTGCCTTGCCAACCTCACACCAATCAAACCAATGCAATATCTGTCACACAAGGGAAAAACAAACCGTGCATTCAGAACAATCAAAAGTGCATGTTCACCCCTCTCGATGAACCTTTGGACACCATTTTTTGTCGTATGGCCATTTCCAACTTGATCGTATACACTCAGACCTAGCCATTTGATGAGTCAACCCCCAAGCTAGTTTGGTATAAGGACAATGAGGATTGTGACTATCATCATGTCAAGGGACATGCCACTGTGAAGTGCATGAAGCTCAAACACTATGTCCAAGACCTTATTAAAAAAAAGGAAATTATAGTTGATGCATCCACCCAAGCATCACCTAATGCTAACTTGCAGATCTACCAAAATATGTTTCCTCAACACAACATAGGTAAGAACCAAGCCAATGCTAATCCGCCACCCCAAAATCAAGGCAAGGGAAAACAAGGTGATAATGCTGATAGGAAAGACTACACCACAACCTACATCAATTATGACAAATTTGTTGGTTGCATCTCCTAGGTTGAACCCACTGTGAATGTAATCCATGTCAAATGCGCTAATAGTCAATGTGCAGTTACCACCCACAAAGGATGGATATCAGTTGTCGATGTTATTCCTATAACTATCCCTAATGCATAGTATAACCTTTTGAAGCACCTTGGGAATACACCTGCCCATATTTCCATCCTTGATCTCCTATGCACTTCACCCCTCCATCAAGAGATCCTTGATAATGTCCTCCAAGAGGTACATGTCCCCACCAACATCAAAACCATCCAATTCAAAAACCTTATAGGGCACATATCTACATCCTCCGCACTCTCCTTCAAACCCACAGACATGTCATCTATTGAGCCATATCACAACCTTCCACTCTGCATCATCATAATGGTCAATGACTTTATCATCAAGTGGGTCAAGATAGATAATGGTTCGACCCTAAACCTGTGTACACTAAAGTTCATCCAATAGGTGGGGTTTACAGAGGCTAACATTTCTCACAATGTTATCACCATAAAGGCCTACAATAACTTGGAGCATACCTTGAAAGGTACCATTTTTTTACCCACCAAGTTGGGTCAGGTAGTTTAGGAGACTGTATGTCATGTTGTTGATCTTGACCTTCCATATAACATACTCCTTAGTCGACCATGGATCCACTCCATCAAATTTGTTCCTTCCACCTACCATCAATGCATCAAATTCCCACACCAGGGCACTGAGATCACCATCCATGCTGACCCCCAACCCTTCACATATTGTCATGCATTGGAAGCCTCTTTCCCCCATTACATCCACTATCCTAGCATTAACATTGGCACTTCTATCACCAGTTCATCTAGATCCCATTGTGATCCAAAGACCATCTTAGCCTCTACTCTTTCTAGTGTCAAGATCAACAAAAGGGGTTGTGGTGAGAACAACTTAATAGATGATTTTGCAGTGGGGGCCCTACACCTAGATCTGCACACCCAGGGACATCCCTATCATCAAACTAAACCCCCTCAAGAGGACCTCAAGGTCAAGAAAATGGGACCATCTACATTTGTCTCCCATAGAATTTTGAATAACTAGGAAAGAGATCCTTACATCAATAGATGGTTCCCGACACTGAGTTTCTTGGATACTTCAAAGACAAGTACCCTATATCCCACAAATGGGCCACTAAATAATGGAACTATCAGGGTAGTGGCCTCAAACCCATAAAAGATGGTACAAAGGACCCCATCGAAGCATCACAAAACCCACCACATCAAGGCCTCAATTTTTATACCCCTCATCTGTATATACGAGGACCCAATACTATGACTAGGGGCACCAATTCTCCCAGCGTGACCCTTTGAATATCCAAGATGAACTTGTAGAAATTGAAGACATTTTGGAAGAGAAAGAAAAGAGATCCTATGATGATATCTTCGATGATGAAACCTTCTTGGGAAACTTTGTCCTCTGCTAACTCGCCATTAACCTAATCAACCTCCCCCTCACTCACCCTGAACTCATAGACTGGGACCAACCAAGTGTGGCACACATTGATGAGTTTTGAAGTGAGGAAACACTCCTAAGATTCATGGGAGCTTTAGATAAATAATCAAATTGGGGGCAAGAATCAGCATGTGTCTATCAGCTCGACCCCAAGGGATACTTCGTTGAAGAGGAAGTCTTTAGTTGCAAAAATAGAAATAAAAAATAAAATAATGAGTCTTTTTGTGATAACCCCTCTGGAGCACATTTTGACTCTAAAATAGTAAAAAGAAAGGGAGTATTTTTTAGTGAAAACCTCTCTGAGGTGATAGAAGATGAAGACTTGCCTCTTCCTCCCATCCAAAACTATAGACCATAACAATCCTCTATCTTAATTGAAGACACCAAGCCCATCAATTTGGGAACAAAAGATTGTCCAAGGATCACCTATATTACAACATCCCTATCAGAGGATGAAGATTTGGCCTTCATAACACTCCTCCAAGAAGCCACCATCAACTTCACATGGTCTTATGATCACATGCCTGGATTAGACCCAGATCTAGTTGTGCATCACCTTGTAGTAGATCCAAATGCCAAACTTGTTAAGAAAAAGCTCCATAAAATGCATCTGATGGTGGCCCTCCTAGTCAAAGCTGAGCTCAAGAAAATCCTATGGAAAAATATCATCTACATCATTGACTACTCGAAATGGATATCAAATATGGTGCCAATCACAAAACCATCAGGCAAAATTAGAATCTGTACAAACTTCTAAGATTTAAATAAGGCATTCCCAAAAGACAACTTTCCTCTACCAAACATTGACATGATCATTGACCTAACAACAAGTCATGGGATGTTATCCCTAATGGATGGTTTTTCAGGATATAACCAAATATGCATAGTAGAAGAAGATCAACATAAGGCAATATTCACAATGCCCTGGGGCACCTTCTGCTACAATATGATGTCATTTGGGTTTTAAAGAATGCAGGAGCTACGTATCAAAGAGCAATGACCACAATCTTCCATGACATGATCCATAAATTCCTTCAAGACTATGTAGATGACATCCTCACCAAGTCACAAATGCAATTAGAATACCTCGACATCCTTGAGCGTGTGTTTGATCACCTACATCACTCTGGTCTAAAATTAAATCCAAATAAATGTGTCTTTGGTGTCACATTAGGAAAGCTTCTAGGGTTCATTGTGTAATAGTGGAGCATAGAGATTGATCCTAAGAAGATAAAATCCATAATGGAAATGCCTCCTCCCTAGACACTCAAATAGTTAAGGAGCCTACAAGGAAAGTTGAAGTCTGTCTTTCGATTCATCTCATAGCTCACAAACAAGTATCAGTCATTCACACATCTATTGCACAAGGATACAAGTTTCAAATGGGATCTGATATGTCAAAGAAGTTTTGAAAACTCAAGGAGTACTTGGCTAACTTTCCCATCCATGTGCCACCAATGCCAGGCCGACCTCTCATTTTATACATATCAGCAACCATGACTGCATTGGGGGCACTCCTAGCACAACTTGACAATAATGGAAAAGAGTGGGCTATCTACTACATGAGTCGCACACTCATGGGACATGAGCTAAATTATTCACCCATGGAGAAAGCATGCCTTGTAGTGGTTTTCACCACTCATAAAATTTGACACTACATGTTGAGTCACAAAGTAAAGCTCGTCTCCAAGGTTGATCCCCTCAAGTACCTACTCTTGAGAACAATGCTCACAAGTCGGATGACAAAGTGGGTCATGCTCTTAAGAAAATTTGACATCCAGTATGTCGATCAAAAAGTAATAAAGGGACAAGTCATTGCAGATCATCTCATTGAAGCACCCCTAGTCGATGCATACCCGATAGTAATGGAGTTCCTAGATGAGCATCTTTGCATGGTCAAATAGCAGCCTGCATGGAAGTTATACTTTGATGGATCATATACATCTCATGGATTAGGAGCGAGGATTCTCTTTTTCACCCCTCAAGGTGATTACATTCCCAAGTCCTTCAAACTTGGATTCCCTTGCATGAATAATATTGCAAAATATGAGGCACTCATCTCAGGCCTTAGAACAACTATCCAATGGAACATCATAGAACTACAAGTATTTGGAGATTCCCAATTAATCATCAAATAGGTACTAGATGAATTTCAAACCAAGGATGACAAACTAATGCCATACAAAGAGCTTGTGGACAATTAAAAGAATAATTCATCAGTATATAGTTCACACAAGTGCCAAGGCTCTAGAAGAAAGCAACAGATGCAATGGAAACTATAGGGTCACTGTTAGAAATCCCTCACGATGCAGCACAATATGAATTTTTAGTCGAGCAGTTACACATGCCCGCTTACGAGAACATGGACTCTAAAATGGTGTGTGTTTTGGTTGGTCCTTAGTCCCCATGGTACCATGACATTCACGCTTACCTAAAAAATAGTATTATATTCCCTTGCCTCACCAACACCCAACACCAGAATCTCATTTGCAGAGCTTCCTGTTACACTCTTGTAGACAACACCTTATATCATCGTGCATATCATAACATCCTCTCTCGATGTCTAGATTCAAACAAGGCCTCCATGGCTTTACAAGAGGTTCACACTGGCATTTGTGGTGTCCACACAAGTGACATGGTCCTAGCAAAGTAGCTTCTTAGAGTTGGGTATTACTGGTCGACTATGGAGCAAGACGCATGTGAGTTTGCAAAGAAGTGCCTACCCTATCCACAACATGCCAATTTGATTCATGCACTAGCACAAGACTTGCGGCCCATTGCTCCACCATGGCCTTTTTCATTTTGGGGCTTTGACCTCATTGGATTAATCACCCCCCTCCTTCCTTAGATGGACATAAGTATATCATAATGGCCACCAAATATTTCATGAAATAGGTTGAAGCAATTCCGCTCACCCTAACTATTGACATCTAGATATCCAGGTTCATCCTCTACCACATCATCTGTCACTTTGACATTCCCTCCACCATCTTCATGGATCATGGCACACCCTTTGAAAACCAAGATGTCGATGATCTATGTGATAGATTTTGCATCCATCATCGCTTCTCCAGCCCATATATTCCACAAGGTAATAGCCAAGCTGAGGCAACCAACAAAACTATTTTAAAAATCCTCAAGAAGGTTGTCAATGATTATGGTCATGACTGGCATCTCCAAATCATTCCTACACTTTGGGCCTACAACACTTCATTATGCACTCCCATAGCCACCACCCCATACTCCCTAGTATACTGTACTAAAGTCATCTTACTAATTGAGGTCGAGCTCCCTTCACTACATGTGTCCATGAAGAACTACACCACTAATGAAGACTACCGCATGACACGCCTTACCTAGCTAGATTTTCTAGATGAAAAGAGGCAACAGTCCTATGATCACCTGATTGTGTTCCAGAATTGACTCAAAAGGAGCTACAACAAGAAGGTCCATCCTAGAAAGTTCCAAGTGGGAGACATGGTCCTAAAAGATAATCAGAAAGTGCAGGTGAATCGAGAAAAGAAAGCCAAGTTCAAACCCACTTGGTTGGGTTCCTATATTGTCATAGCCTACTTTGGCTCAGGAGCCTATCAATTCACTACTACATTTGGGGCCAAATTTTCATAGAAGTTTTCGAAGGGTAAATTTTTATTACAAATTTGGTGTTTTTTTTTTTGTAATAGGCCTCGATGATGTCGGTATTCTGACGGGTGTTTAATTGACCATAAGAATTCTGATAGATTCAAGGGAAAAGATTAAAAAAAGAAGTGAAATGGCCTCATCATTTTTATTTCGATTGGAATGAGTGAGTGGGAGAAAAGGAGCGAAAGTTGACCATGGGAGAAGGTATGTGATTTCTTCATCTTTCAAGCCTCTGGCATCATATTCGAATGCATTTCATTTTATTTGATCATGAATGCTCTCTAAAATAATCGCATTCTACTGGTGTCATGTCATAGCTAGTGCTTTATCTCTATTATTTGATGTTATTGGTGCTTGTGCTCAAGGATATCGATTCACTATATTCAAATGTTTGGATTCACGTTTGTTGATATTACTAGCATATATGTTTAATGACGCCATTGTACATTGTTGTCACTAAAATGACCACATTCTACTGGTGTCATTCCCTAGCCCATGCTTTAACTCCATTATTTGATGGTATTGGTGCTTGTGCTCAAGGATATCCATTTTTTTGAAATGTTGACTATGGTTATCAAATGGACAACTCGTGAGCTTCTAGCTAGGTGCCATTTGTATTGATAGCTTAGGGCATCAAATGTATTGTATCATTGATAGTTGATACTTTGTTAAAATGAAATAGGACAAAGAATGATTTTTATTTAGTTTCTCTATTTTGATCCCTAAGTGGCTTACAACCCTAGAGAAGTATATGCAGATTTGCGGATGCAGTTGTAGGATACATAGCAACCGATAATTCACAATAAATCCATGCATCCAATTTGAATAGAAATTAATACAAAGAACTAGGGTCCTCCAATGGCCCAATCATCCAGACCTTGACTGTCCCCTCAACCGGCGACCCTTCAAAACCAAGTTATCATGCAATCAGTGAGTGATCCTTCATTCTCATGGTGAGCTTCTAGGTAGGCGCCATTTGTATATTTGATAGCTTAGGGCATCAAATGTATATTGTATCATTGATAGTTGAGACTTTGTTAAAAGGAAATAGGACAAAGAACGATTTTGATTTAGTCTCTCTATTTTGATCCCTAAGTGGCTTACAACCCTAGAGAAGTATATGGAGATTTATAGATGTAGTTGCAGGATACATAGTAGCTGATAATTTATAAGAAATCCATGCATCCAATTTCAATAGCAATTACTACAAAGAAATAGGTTCCTCCAATGGTGCAATCATCTAGACCTTGACTGTCCCCTCAACCAATGACCCTTCAAAACTAGGTTATCATGCAATCAGTGAGTGATCCTTCATTCTCCTGGTCTGCCCTGCATCCAAACATATTGGAAATACATAATACAATGATAACAAGTCTTTCACAATCCCCCTTCCCTCAAGGAACACTATCAACCATCCCTTCCACATAGCATTTCACTATTTATGAGTGGATTGTGTAGGAACAGTTAACATTAAACAAGGAGCAAACTCCTCAACACATCTTGGAAACCACTAAATTCAATAATAAATGAAACCTGACACCAACACTATTCCTTCCATAGTTGCAGGATACATAGCAGTCGATAATTCACAAGAAATCCATGCATCAAATTCTTATAAAGATATCCTACTAATCAATAGGAATTTTCTTGAGATGACCAATGATTATGCATTTTGATGGCAGTGTGCTAGTTCAAAAGGATAATATAAATCTAAAATGATTTTTTCTGATTTTCTCAAACTATAAATGTGGTTAAAGGGAAAATATTATGTGGAAAACCCACAAACCAAGCTAGAAAATGATTGTACATCAAATTATTCCTATATTCATTCAAGTATTGCTATGCTTCAGCTATGTGACCTTTGAGCTTCATCTAGAGGAATGTGTAGCTTTAAGATAGGGCTACTTCTTGGGCCTTACAATAGGGTGGAATATGATCAAGATTTTTTTAGGTTGTATCTTTGTTAGTCCCATTGTTAGGTTCTTATAGTTCATGGTTTGAATCTATTATGGTTGCGTAAGGGATTTGTAGATGTTTTTTCTAACATAATTATTGGACACCATGATTGGAACAACTGGTTGTTGGCTATTGTACACATGAATCATATCTATCAATGGTTATTTGTGTTCAAGAATTCGTTGATCAATCTTTGAGATTTATTG
Source organism: Chamaecyparis obtusa (assembly GCA_027943335.1). Taxonomy (NCBI): domain Eukaryota; kingdom Viridiplantae; phylum Streptophyta; class Pinopsida; order Cupressales; family Cupressaceae; genus Chamaecyparis; species Chamaecyparis obtusa. Next base: position 58,249 of record BSBK01006035.1, on the reverse strand, counting down.
TCCATGCTTTAAAAGAGTGATAAAAGATATAGTGAGTGCTATCTTTTCCAAGTGTTTTGTGGGTGCCATTATCTTCGAGGAGTAATTGCTGGAACCAAATTATGTTCTTTGCCTCTAGTAAATAATGCAGACACAACCATCTTCTTGGTGAAGGGTTTCTTCCATCCCCATGAGGCACTATTGCATGGTTTCCATTCCCTTGTAGTATATTGAAGCTAATTTAATACAAGTGTGCACTATTTTGGGTTCCATAATTTATGGCCCCTACACTGTGGTTGTTAGCCTAATTAAGACAAGCCTACCTTTGCATATAATAAGAGGCCAACATGAAACAAACATCCAGAGGTTAGGGGGTTGTTCCCTGTCCATAATTTATTATTTAAGTGCTAAGTGATGATGGGTATATCGTGTAGTTCATACCTAGTGTGTCTCTTTCTTTCTCTCCACATTTCACATTAGGAGTATATGTTATAAAATACTAATGAAATCAACTATAGGTCAAATCTAATCAAAATTGCAATATAAAGATTAAAATAGATCTTGAAGAAATATGGGAACTATTTTTTATAGATATTGTACAAACAAAGAGAATAATCCAAAGAGGAAATGCTTCAATGTGGAACAATTGAAGGACAATATTTTACTTTTATATGCACATCTGCAATGTTTTTGATATATTTCTAAGATAACAAAACCATAGAAATAATAGCATATAGAAGAAAGTAAAGAATAATGATCATACTTTGATATATTGTGGAAAATTAAAGGAAAAAATGCTTGGTGGGGTTATCATGAAATCAGTGAGTGATCCTTTATTCCCCTCTTCCAGTGACCCTTCAAAACATGATTTTTATTTAGTTTCTCTATTTTGATCCCTAAGTGGCTTACAACCCTAGAGAAGTATATGCAGATTTACAGATGCAGTTGTAGGATACATAGCAGCTGATAATTCACAATAAATCCATGCATCCAATTTGAATAGAAATTAATACAAAGAACTAGGGTCCTCCAATGGCCCAATCATATGGACCTTGACTATCCCCTCAACCAATGACCCTTCAAAACTGGGTTATCATGCAATCAGTGAGTGATCCTTCATTCTCCTGGTGAGCTTCTAGTTAGGTGCCATTTGTATATTTGATAGCTAAGGGCATCAAATGTATATTGTATCATTGATAGTTGAGAATTTGTTAAAAGGAAATAGGACAAAGAATGATTTTGATTTAGTTTCTCTATTTTGATCTCTAAGTGGCTTACAACCGTAGAGAAGTATATGCAGATTTATGGATGCAGTTGCAGGATACATAGTAGCTGATAATTCACAAGAAATCCATGCATCCAATTTGAATAGAAATTAATACAAATAAATAGGGTCCTCGAATGGCCCAATCATCAGGACCTTGACTATCCCCTCAACCAGTGACCCTTCAAAACTGGGTTATCATGCAATCGGTGAGTGATCCTTCATTCTCCTAGTCTGCCCTACATCCAAACATATTGGAAATACACAATACAATGATAAAAAGTCTTTCAAAATCCCCCTTCCCTCAAGGAACACTATCAACCATCCCTTCCACATAACATTTCACTGTTGTATGAGTGGATTGTGCAGGAACAGTTAACATTAAACAAGGAGCAAACTCCTCAACACATCTTGGAAACCATTGAATTCAATAATAAATGAAACCTAACACCAACACTATTCCTTCCATTCACTTCTACCAAGAATAAAGCATTTAATCCATTCAACATTACATATAATCATTAGACAGTTACATTTCCTGACTGTGTAGAGGAACAGTCACGACCAAAATGATCAAAACTACTTTCACCCTTGCACAAGCTATTCCTCACTCTTAATGAGTTATAAACATGCCATTGTTTCAGTTTTGCTTGCGATTTATGATAATTTTTGTAAACATGTCATTGGTTCAGTTTAGTGTATTCATTTTTGTCAGACAAATCTTCATTGTCTTCTTTATATAGTAGCATGTATTAATTGGTTGACAAATAAAGAAGCATTTAGACAATCGGAAGACAATGAAGATAATTTTAAATGCAGCTAACACAATTTTTTTTTTTACAAAACTAAACCAATGCATGTTTACAACAAAAAAATAAAGTGATAATAATATGCTAAAAATTGTATTCTATTTAATACATGCCAAAGGACCAATCCCAACAATTCTTAAACATACTTTATCTGATATGATGAATTCTTAAACAATTAAGGTTGGAGTAGACATAGTTATCACACAGTTTTTTTGTGTGGTACAAGGAAGATTTGGCTGATTAAGAGTGAGGTCTTCTTTAGAATCTCATATAAATTTGGTCGATTAAGATGAGAAGAAAAACACAATTCATTAGTTAAATTTTTCAATTTCATGTATTTTTTCTCCTATTTATTAGGTGCATGAGTTGAAAGTTGAATGTAAGAGTCTTATAATGTTGTGTTACCTTAAATCTCAAGTTTTTGATACTCCTATGATGATCTTTCTCAACAAGTATTTTATTCTATTATTGTTTTTTGAATAACATATTGGGCAAATACAAAATTGTGTACTTCTACAGGACAGTTAACACAAAATTGAAGAATCAAACAAGACTTGATCAAGTTGTAGGTAGTATGTGCACTCAAATAGTAAGTAATGTAGAATAAAAAAATAAGTAATATGTCGTGTCTACATTTTGTTATTTTCTGAGATTACATCCATGTTCTATATTCACAAAATGGTTCAAAATTGAAATTTACAATTCGATAAAAGTACTGACGGGTGTTGTTCCTTGCACCCTCAATCAACAACTTGCCTCCATTTTATTTTGATTTACAAACTACTATATTATTTGAATATCTTTCTTTCTTGCCACAATAGGAAAGAGTTTGAGGTGGAAGACTACAATAATAGAAGTGTTTCAATTTGGTATACTATACTACAACATCATTTCATAACTAAGTTTTCAATTTCTATATATAATTAGGTTATAGATAATCTAAGTGAAGAAGCATCATGTCAGACAATCCAAGTGAAGAAGGTAATGGGGATGCAATCAATAGATTGTGGTCGAACTTGAAAAGAAAAGGTGATGGAAAATGTTATTGTCCCTGCAATAATTGTAAGGGCTTAAACATTAGAAGATTGCTAATCAAAATAGCTAAGAGACATTGTAGGGATAATGGTCACATTAAAGGAGGCTTTGATTATCATGAATTGGTAAGTTTTTCATTATATTTATTTAACAATTAATATATATATATGAAATACACCTGATGGTGAGATCATTATCATGGTTTATTTGTGTTCATCATTTTAATATAGGTCAAACTCCCTAGGGGAGTATGAGATATGGACCATGGAGGTGTGAATATTGAGAATATGGCTTTGGAAGTGGAGGATCATGGAGGTGCGAATATTGAAGTTGAAGATTATGATCCCATGGAAGATGACAATGATGCACCAGATGATGGTACTAATACATTGATCCATGATACATTTGGTATTGGCACAACTGATGATGATGTTGATGTCATCCATGATATACCTCTACTTGAGAAGGCAGCCATGCCCCTTTACGAAGGCTCCCAAACAACTCTTCTCTCTGTTGTATTGTTGTTGTTGAACTTGAAGGTTATGAATGGTTTATCCAACACAGCAATGTCACGTATGCTACAGTATGTCATATATGTCATTATAGTAATTAAATGGTGAAACATGTACCATAAATATTGTTAATATTAACAACATATATTTTCTTCTATAGATTGATAGGTGAGTTCTTGTTACCACCATCGAATATTCTCCCTCGCTCATACCAAGAATTATGTGCCACTATGAAAGATATTGGAATAGAGTATCAAGCAATAGATGCTTGTCCCAATAATCATATTGTTTATCATAAAGAACATGAATTTGCAACAGAATGCCCTGAATGTCATACAAATAGATATCAAACAGATCAAATAATAAAAAAGGTGCCTCACAAGGTTCTTCGTTACATCCCCATTATACCACATTTACAAAGATTATTTAGGTGTAGTAGCTTGGCACAATTTATGGATTACCATGCACACAATAGGAGTCAAGATGACATTATTCGAATACCTGTGGATGGTTCTATATTTAAGGACATAGAGGAAAAGTGGCCGCACTTTATCAAAGAACCTCAAAATCTCAAGCTTTCAGTGGCAGCGGATGGTGTCAATCCATTTGGAGAGCTAAGATCTATTTGCACTGTTTGGCCTATTTTTGTCATCAACAATAACATTCTTCCATGGATGTCAATAAAGAAGGAGCACATTATGCTGGCAATGATTGTTCCAGGTATTTGATCATTTAATAGTTATCTGCATGTAATTATAAATCTTTTAGTAAAATGGTCACAATAATTATGTAATGTTGTTGTTCATTCAACCAGGTAAATACCAAGTTAAAGATATGAATGTTTATATTGAGCCTCTTATCGACGAGTTGGTGGATTTATGGAGAGGTGTCACTATGTATGATATCTCTAGACCAATAGGAGACAGACAATTTCAATTCCATGCAATGCTTGTATGGACAAGACATGATGCCCCAGGGCTAACACATTTTTCTGGTATGTTATGGTGAATTCAAGTTGCACATGATAATTCTAAAAATAAAAATTAACATATTTAATCCAATTGTATCATTACCTTGTAGGTCTTCAAACAAAGGGAAAATTTGCATGTCTAGTTTGTGGTCCAAAGATGAAATCTCGTTATTCAAAAATTTTAGGAAAGCAGGTGTTTGATGAGTATAGACACTTTCTCCACAAAAATCATAACTATCGAATTATCGAAAAACATCTTTTCAATGGGAAAGAAGAGACTACATCTAAGCCACGGAGAATGACACCTCACTTATGGAAGTTGGAATATAATAGAATTAATCATCAAGGTACTACCATTCTACCTAATGGTTTATGTTTAGAATTTGTATATTTTTATTGTGTTTTGTTTGCTGATTATGTGATTGATGATCATGAATGTCACCAAGGCAACACTAATGAGCACCTTCCAAAGGAACTAAAGAGTTATCCCAGACAATTTAGTAGGTTGACCTACTACGAGTAGCTACTTGATGTGCATTTGTTTGATACTATGCATATTAGAAAGAATGTAACAAAGACATTGTGGAAGATATTGGATGGAAGGCATGACAAAGAAAAAATTGTCAAAATTTGTAGCGACATTCATGAATCCAATCATGCAATGAAAAATTTCATTGAATCAAATAGAAATGGAGAATGGATTAATACAAGTGCCCTTCCTTAGTTATTAACAGAACAACAAGGTGATGCCATAAAAGAAGTCATATGAAAAATTCAATTTCCCATAGGATTTGTTGCAAACATAAGTAGTACCATATCAAAGAAAGGTGAATTTGGGTCAGGGTTGAAAACACATGATTGGCATACCTTCATCAAAGTAAGTCATGTTCTTTTGTATTTACAATATATTTGTAAACTGCATGTACTTCTCATTGTATTATATGAGAAAAGAATGACATGATTATTTTTATAATTGTTGCAGTACGTGCTACCCCTATCTCTCCCAGAGAACTTCGACAATAAAATCAAATAAGTGATATATGATCTTGGAAAATACATGAGGTAAGCAATGATATCTGTTCAATTTGTTGTATATATATATATATATTGTAAAGTCTTGTGTTTATATATTTTTGTGTCTTGAATATCTTGTAGGTGATTGTCATCTAAAGAAATCCATAGAGAAGATATAAAATACTAAAAGAGAAAAATTCCTTTTCTAATGTGTGAAATGCAAAAGTGTCTACCTTCAACCTTTTTCAATGCACAAGAACACTACCTCATACACCAAGTTGAGGAGATTGAAATGTGTGGACCCGTACACACTCGGTTAATGTGGATGGTTGAGAGGCACTTGAAATTTTTGAAGGCTTTGGTTCGGCAAAGAGCGCGTCCTGAGGGTTCTATGGTGGAGGGATATATGGTATACCAGACTATTGTGTATGTTACTAAATATTCTTCCTAAGCTTGCAGCAAAGATCCATATAGATCGCATTTGAGATCTCGACACCATTAGAAAATTTGAAGGGGAGTAGTTGGTGGGGGAAGGCAGAATGAAGAAAGTGAGAGGTAATAAATTATAAGATCTTATTATAGCTGTTAATTAATTCTTAATCTTCAAAATTAATCGGTTGTAAGTCATCTATTTATTTTTTGTACAGCTACTCGAGAGTGGGATGTAATACATTTGTATCTTGCAAACAATCAAGATTGGATGATGAAATGGATTGAACAATGTCATCATTTAGGTTGCACATTAACATGGGAAGCTGTGTCTTCATTGGTTAATGAAGCTCATCATAACAGAGATCCAAATGTTACCCAAAGGGAAATAGATTTAGCACGTGGTTTAAAAGATTTTCAGGTACATAAAAATTTGTTAATCACTCGTATGTTTATGAACTCTCGATGCATTAATTTATACATGTTTTACATATTTTTGTAGGTCAAACACCACAAGGCTATGTTTTTCAATGGTCATAAATTTTGCATCAAAAAGTTGGATGACACAAAGAAAACTTGTGATTCTGGGATAAGTGCAGTCTTTCAGGTGACTAATATTTCATCTAGAAATGACTTACATCCTTGAGAGTCCAAAAATTGATACTATGGCATTTTGGATGATATACTTGAGTGTGACTTTAATTCCTTTAGATTAGTTCTCTTTGTCATCAGATGGTATAGGCTACAACTTAATCAAAATGATCTTGATAGAACTCTTATTGAACATGACAATAGATTTCCAATGATTAATACAAGGTGGTTTGAGCTAGTTGGGGATGAACCCTATGTTCTTCCAAGCCAATGTGAGCAGGTATTTTACTCAGAGGTTCCGCAAAAATTGGGTTGGTCATTTGTTGTTAGACATGATCCAAGAGGAAGGTCGATGAGGTATAATGCGATGGAAGAAGATTGCGAACAACTAGAAGATGATGTAGATGATGATCACAAACAATAGTTAGTCGATGATGTTCCTGACACAACTTTTCTTGAAGGAGAAGAAGATGACAATGATGATGATGATAATGACGATGATGATGATGATGTTGCTGATGATGATGACAATGAAGATGAAGACAATGACGGTGGTGGTGATGATGTCGATGTCAACGATGATCATGGTGATTAGTTGGATGAAGAAGAAGATGAATGACATGAATGAAATGTATAGTTATGTTATCACTGCTTAATCTATTTAATATTAATTTCTTGATAGAAATGTGTAGTTATGCAATCAATGCTTAATCTAATTAATTCGTGATGTACTTACTATGGGATGCTTATAGTTTTTAATGTACTTACTATGTGGTTTTGAGTATATGTATCATGAGTTGTTTAGCTAACATTAGATAATTGAATTACATATGTAGGTACCCAGACTCCTTTCACGAGCATCCCACATAGTCTCATGGATCGACAGGTATAAGTCAATACACCCTATAGAGATTAATGTATTTCACAATTTGCAAAATATCTCGCATTACTTGCCGAGGCTAAATAAACTAACCTCGATGTTGATGATGTGACTAGATCAGGTAAAGAGCTATATGATTATGGCCTGTAAAGTACTGAAATACTTTAAAATGTTTTAAATGTTTTTAATTTAACCCTTTTATATGTTATTGCAGATGGCCCCCCTTTGCATCAACAGAGAACTAGGCATGCATTGAGATCTAATGAGAGGGTAGATGATCATGATGATGATATCGATACTCATCTTAACAATTATATCTTAAAAACTAGAAATCAAAAGAAAAAAAAGAAATGATTGTCATCTATGCACCTTAATTGATAATGATTGATTTTTATATGCCAATGAATTTAATTATGTGGTAGTGAATGTTCATAGATTTTATAATGTGTTAATGAATGTTATCATGTGATAATTAATGAATGTCACATTTTATTAATGTGTGATTGAATTTTATCATGTGATAATTAATGAATGTTACATTTTATTAATGGATGAAATAATGAATGATTGTTAGATGTTGACGAGGAATTTAGAGTGCTGTTAGGGGGGGGGGCAAATGAGCTTCCACCTTCACGTGGTTGGTGTAATACCCCAAAAATGGGCTATAAGTTTATTAACGTCCTACATCTACAAATCAAATGAAATCAACATCGAAGTCCTAATCTAAGGCACATCTAAACATCATCGAATCCTAATTGATTATCTTAAATTCTACATCGGGGAATATTCCTAGCAATATTCCTATTTATCATAATTATCTTTAATTTTATAATTATTTGGCGATAAATCACATTTATCCTAAGTTTGATTAATTGAATATTTTCATATTTAATTAATTGGATTTAATTTTGTCACTTAATTATTTAATTGAATTTAATTATATTTATTCCTAAATATTATTATTTAAATTTGACAATAAATCAAAATTCCTATTATTAATTGATTAAATTAATAAAAGCAAGTTGTCATATTTAATGATATTATTTTTGAATAAAAATTTGATTAAATGATTGATTAACCCATAAATCAATTATTTAATTTAAAAAATCAGTTAAGTTGAGAATAAATCACTTTATTTATTTATTAATTCATAATTATCCATGTGCACAATCAAAGAGCAGTTAAACTCCAAATTAGAAAATCAATGCAAGTTATTGACTTTTTGGAACTCAACATCATTTTTGAGTTTTAAAGTTGATCTAAACTTCTAATTTGAGTTAAAAAGCTATTTTTGCATGATTTGCATGTTTTTGTGAATTAAATTATCTTAATTATCAGATAACTCAAAAATCAAGCTGAGTTAATCTGAGTGATTTATGGCTTTCTTCCATGCACCTCCAAAGCCTTGGATTTCTATAAATTAAAAGCCTCAACTCATCTCAAAGCATCTCATAATTTTGCATAATCATGCTGAAGAATTGCTATCTGGAGAATCAAAGCTTATTGTGAATCAAGGCTATTGTGAGATCAATTTGGTTTTTACATTCATTTAGTTTTTCTTTTTCATATCATTGTTAGATCATTTTAGCATATCAATTTTCATATTAGCAATAGATTTCATATCAGTTTTGATCATATCATTGCATCTAAAATCTAAAAAAAATAGATTAATTGCATTCATATTCCATATCCATCAATTTTGCATTCAAATCCTTCATTTAGGTGTCGTCTAGGTCACTGATCTCGATAACAATCTGAGAACATCAATCTCACACCTATTAGAAGGCAGTAGATCACTTGGTTAGATTAGATTTTAATTTTGCATGATTTCGATTTCAACTAACCTCTAATGTTTTACTGAAGTGTTGTGTCTACAAATCAGGTACAATTTTCACACACACATTTCTGGTGCCCACCGTGTGGCCCTGAAATGGGCTTCCCTTCATTTCTATCAATCTTCTATCATTTCTCTATCAGAACTCCCCTACTGCTGCCTGTTCTGGTGGTATTCTCTGTAGGACGTTATTTTTTGTTTCTTTTTTGCTTGCAAAAAAGAAAAAAAAAAATTGGCACTTTTTCTATCAAAATTGTTCGTACAGCGTGATTTTTAATTTCGGTACATACAGTGTCGTACAAGTTTTTCAGACTGTCGTTTCATCAGACACCCAGTGTCGTATGAGTTTTTTTCAAACTGTCATTTCATCGGACACCCAATGTCATTTGGGAGCATACCCACTGTCGTACAACAGTTGATTTTATCAAGGATCATTTCATCAGGTACCCACTGTCGTTTGGAAGCTGGATTGTCATTTCATTAGACACCCAATGTCGTACAAGTTTCCAGACTGTCGTCTAGGAGCATACCCACTGTCATACAAGTTTCAGACTGTCGTCTGGTAATAGACCCACTATCGTACAAGTTTCGGCATCAGGTTTCAACTATCATTTCATTTTTCAGGGCAGTTTGTCATATTTGGTTTTTAGATTTTGACTAACGGCTAATCTTAACAATTGAAATTCTCTATTTTTTATTGACTCCTGCTGGGTTTGATTGGAAAAAAGGGCAAGAATTGCTAAAAATTAGGTAAACATCTACTAAGCATGTTGCGAGGATTCTAGGTATTCTCCTTAATCTGATAACATTTCAATTTGGATCCTAAAATAAATCTCTCGTGTGTCTAGCTTGAGTGCTTCTTTTCATGCTTTTGTTTTACACACTTGCATAATTGATACTAGGTTGTGACACCTTAGGTATTTATTGGTAGTCTTAGATTACTGGTGATTGATCTAGATTGCTATCTTGGGTTATTGGACTCGCTAAATCCACCGGCCCCTCATTTTTATCCCGTGGTTGCAATATCAGCACCACATTAAAGGGGAGGGGTCTACAGGAAAGAAGCGTTAATTGTTCCACCAGGCAACCCTTTTGTGCTTTTTGGAACTCACTTGTTTTCTAAGTTGAGGACTCATTTTTAGCTTGTGTGAGGGGTTAATTGTTCCACCTTGTGGACTCACCTCATATTCTTTTTAAGCGTTAAGTGTTCCTTTTTCTGCTTTTGAGTACTTTCGATAGATTTGCTTTCGGAAATATATCTGTGAAAACATAGTAATTAGGCCCTATGAACACTATTTGTGGTTCTTGAGAGATTGGATTCCCAATGAAATCCTTCTTGATGACAGAATCCTTGTAGGTAGGGAGGATACTTAGTGTGTCTCACATTCTACTTGGTCTGTGCATCTTCCCTTATTGATTGATACATTCTCTCTCCGGAGAGGTTGATAGATCACGTGGGGTTGATATCATAGACCTTGGTGACATAATCTTCATCTTAGTGTGTCAAATTTATCTGCCTACTTTGTTTGGGTTAAAAGTGAAAAGGCATCAAACCCTTGGATCTGGAGCCAATTCCCCTTGTGGTATACTATTGTGAGTCACCTTTAGAGAGGGTTAACCGTAGCGGACACTCCCTTCACAGGGCAAACTGTGTTGACAGAACCTCAAGCGGCAATAGCCATTTTCATCGTGGTAGTGATAGCCGCTATATAAATGTCCTTGGGGAAGAAATCTCCATGGGTATGGTTCATTGTTGGGTTGTCAAATCTCCCTAGCAGTTCTTGATTGATTAAATTCTCGGACTATGTCAAAACCCTGGTGCGCCAGGATTGGAGTTCACCCCTTTGGATCATAAAAGTTGCAGAGTCAAACCATTACTAAAAACCCTAGCGAGGCCAAAATTTTATTTTCTAGGGTATATGTGTGTCATTGCAAAACATTTTGGAACATACACAATTAGCTCTTCTAAGTATTAGAACGAATAAGTCACTTGATTGTTCATGCGCAAGGTTGCTTTTGCCCTTGTTCATTATTTTTAGATATGCCTGAAATCACTTGCTTGCTATTTTGTGTGCTTGCTTATCTATCTGGTTACTGAAAATGAACAAATCTGTTACAATTCTCAAATCTGGACATTGAAATTTGCAAACAATCCGAATCTGAAAATTCAAAATTTGCAAAATCTGAAGTAAAATTCTTTTTTGGAGTCAAAAGTCATCTCAGGAGGTCAGAAAGTCATACGAGTTTCTATCAAGTGTCGTTTCATTACTGCCCATCTGTCACATGATAGAGAACCCAGTGTCATATGAGTCTTTCTGCCAATCAAATTCAAAAGTCAAATCCTACTTGCAACTATCGTACAAGTCTACAGAGTGTTGTTTGGGAAAATTTTGAAGAGTTGTCAAAAAATTGTCAGAATTGCCAAATACTTAGCTTTTTCAGCATATTTCCAAAATCTATCAAACAAATCACTGTGTCAGGAATAGAGCAGTAGCTATTGAGAATCAGTACACATGTCTCAAACAATCAGTACACATGAGGAAGAAACTCTGATGAGGGCCATGATGAAACAGATGCATGCTATGCAAGTCAAGATTAACAAACTTGAGAAAGAAAAGGAACCTAAAGAGTTCTCCATGGAAGCTCTATGCCCTTTTCCATTTGATAAAGACTTGTACATGTCACCATGCCTCCAAACAAAATTTGAGCAATGTGATAACCCTTATGATACCTCTTCCATGGAGAGTGACACATCCAGCTTTGGAGACTATGATGATTATGACGACAGATAATGTAATGATACCTATGACACCTCTATTCCTAAGAGTCCTCCTCATCATGTGTTCCTACTTACTACAAATGGGCCATCACATTGGATAGATCGTGATGGTGATCCATATGATTTTGATTTTGAAAGAGACTTTGATGGCTTTTGTGGACAATATCTAGATGATACATCTACTTCTATTGAGGAATATAAAATGTACTGTGCTGATTTGAAATGTCAATACTATAAGGATCTCTCCTCTAAGAACTCTCAGGCTGAAAATAAAGATTACACTCTCAAGCAAGATCATTTTAATGTTGGACCTTTGTCTTGTGATGGTTCCCTTCCATCCCCTACTTCCTCCAATACCCGTACATTTCCTAAAGCTTATGAGTCTTTCAAATCTTTCACAGAACCTTCATCCGACACAAGCCCTGATATTTTTCATGTGGTTCCCTATAGTTATCCTCTAGGGCTACCTCTTAAAGAAACTCAAGCTAACCTTCACTTGGCTGCAAATACTTTCAATAATGATAAACCTAAAGAGCCTAAGCCTTCATATGCTATAATCCCTACTTCAGCTAGTCCTCCACCATCTCTTCCAAAGTCTTCCATACAATCCCAACATGCTTCCTTGTCCTTAGAAGTGGCTCCATGTCAAGAGGACTCCAGAAATGATAAAGAAAAGAACATAAAGAAAGATCAAAATCAATAACCCTCTATGTCGTCCACTCATTTTCACGATTTCTTTTATCTGCCTCAGGGTTCTTTTGATCCTGCACCCCCTTTCTCATGCATTCCATCATGTCTTAAATCTTCTCCTAAGCAAGATCAGGCTACTACTTACATTGTTGAGCTTATTGACAATCAAAATAACCTTACTACACTTGCACTTTCCAAAGATGATACTTTCATTAAGGTTGTTAAAAATGGTGTTGTTACTTCCAATGTTAAGCCTATTGAAAATCAAAAGAAAAATTATGCTCTTGTGCTATCCAAAGATCCTTGTCAAGATCAAAGTCTTCCATCTTCTTGTTCTACCACTCCATGTTTGCTTCCACTTTCTACTCTTCCTAAGTCTTTGCAAGCTTTTAACAATCCTATCAAAGAAGGTGCTCATATTCAAGATGTCCATGATTCTATTGAAAATTTTAATGCTCACTCTAAAGATGCTGATATCCTTGGTTGTCATATAGATGCTGATGAACTTATTGATTATCCTTTTGCGTCTTCCACTTCCATCCTTGGACCTCTTCCACCACTACAAAGAGCTTCACACCTTCCTTCCATCTTGGGTCCTTATGTCTCTTCACTTTCCCCTCCTAACTCTCTTAATTTTCCATCCATCTTGGGTCCTTACATCCCTCCATCTCGCATCTTTCCTCAAGATCAACATAAATGCATACCCTTGAATCCTTTCCATCCACCCACCATCTAAACTAGTCATATCCTCCTTCTTCTTCCACAAGACCCAAGTCTTTTGGAAGTAACTTGAATGTTCAATACAAGAAAAAGAAGCAATACAAAAATCCATCAAAAAAAGAAGATCACCATGTCTCCTCTAATAGACATGGAAACATAAAGTCAAAAGAGATATCTAAGAAAAAAAACTACAAGACAAGTATGGGTTCCAAAATCCATCATTGAAGATATTCTCTCCAAATTACCAAAAAGAAATGAAAAGTCTACAGCTATATGGATTCCAAAGTCTCTCTTGAAAGAGTCTGGTGTTGAGAAAAAAGTTAAGTTGACATTCAAGCTTCCAAAGACTTCCACTTCATCTCCCTCCAAAAATATTCTTTCATTCCATGCGCCTAAACCACAACCTCTACTATCCATTCACCATATTCCTTCATTCACGTCTCCTCCACCCTCTCTCCACCCTTCAAGGTGTGTGTTGATGTTGATCTTTCCTTCCTTTCCATTTACCCTTTCACAATCCTTCCATTCATTATCCTTCTACCTTCTATCATTTTTCCTCATTTGTCTATTCCTCCTATCTTCCAACCTCACTCGCTTTACATAAAACCTTATCCTCTATTTTTCTCTTCCATCTCCCTTTCCCTATTAGCATCTTTGAGCATATCATTTTGATTCCTTGTAATATCATGGTTTATCCTTTCAAGGAGCACTATCTAAAAAGCTTGCCTTCTTCCAAAAATTCAAAAAGAAATGAAAAATAAAATAAAATTAAAAATGTGCCTTGGTGAAAACCTGAAAACAGGCACCTTGGTAGCAAAAGTAAAGAGAAATAAATTCTTCCTATGGTGAAAACCACTCCCTTGTGGCACCTTGGATAAGTACCATGATGAAAACCTAGCAATCAGGCATCATGCGTAGTTCTTCTACATATTTCATCCATTCCATCTTCTCTCTTTGATCTTGACAATGTTGATCTATACACAGACATTTGGCTATTTTGTGAGCTATCTTACGATGATCTTGCTTTTATTCCCTTCCTACTTAGCCTTCATGTCTATTTTCCTGCATTCATTTTTGTCTATCACTATCCTTTTCCCCTTTGGTCTTGATCTAATAAAAAAAGAAAAAAAGAGTAAAACACGGTGTTGTGAAGCCTCTTGACATGTCTACTCTTTTGGACTACATCCTTTCCTTCTTTGGCATTACACTTTTGTGACTTATCCTATACTGGCCTTTCATTGCTTGTCCAAATGTGCTTTACATGACAATTTTTCCCTAGCTTGAGTATTCTTGAGGAGTTTGCCCTTGAGGATTTCTTCCCTTCATTCTCCTTCATTCTCTTGTCTTCCATCTCTTCCACCAGCTTGCCAATCCCTCTTGTTCTCCACCTTGCTAGACATTGGGACTGCATGATATGATTTTGCTTGGGAGTTTGCAATGGAAAAATATGCTATCAAGTATACCAAGTATCTGAACAAGTATAAGAACAAGTACCAGAACTAGTATCAGAACAAGTACCAGAACCAATATCAGAACTAGTATCAGAACAAGTATCAGAACACCTACTGGGGCTACACCTTTCGCTTTAGTTTATGGGTCTAAAACAGTACTGCCTATTGAGGTTGAAATCCTATCACTAAGAATCAGAATGCATGGTTTAGTAATTGATGATGACTACAAAGTGTCTAGGTTGTGAGAACTTAAACTACTAGATGAGTGCAGACAAGCAGCATATGATCATCTCAGAGTATATCAAAAGAGAAAATAATGTCTAGAGGTTACAACAAGAAAGTCAGACACAGAGAATTTCAGGTTGGTGATCTGGTCTTGAGAGAGAATCCTAAAAATCAATCACATAGAGAGCGCAAGGGGAAGTTTGAACTCAACTAGCTGGGTCCCTTTGTAATCACTGCTACTTTTGGCTTTGGCACCTATCAACTCTCAATGACTGAAGGAGAACAGCTCCAAGAATGAATCAACATTCTCCATCTGAAGAAATTCTACGCCTAAGGCATTCAGTCTATGGTAAAATGTCCTGAAAAAAATTTAAAAAATTATAAAAAGTCCTGAAAAAATGAACATCTTGGTGAAAACTTAGCAATAGGCACCTTGATGATTCACAAAAAAATTTAAAAATATCAAAAGTACAAAAAAATACAAAAAAAGAAGAAAAAGAAAAAGTTCCTTGGTGAAAACTTGGAAACAGGCGCCTTGGTAGCAAAAATAGAATCTTTGTCAAGATGGTGAAAACTTGGCAAATGGGCGCCACTTGTTTCAAAATGTTCCATCTATCAACGCAATCTTGGTCTTTCCCATCTTTCAGTTTTGCTTTAGTTTGTACATATCTCCTGGTTTATTTCTGCATTTCTAGTTTTCAATAAGTCGGTCTGTACACCACTCAGCTCAAGCGTCTATATCCTATCAATGCTTAACACTTGGGGGCAATCAATGTTATATCCTATGGCCTCTAGTATATCTTAGACGTATCATATCTAGTCAGAGTCCTTTGAAGCTTCATTTGCGTCAGTCAAGTCTGTCTCGTCTCCAGAAAGGATTTTGCATCTACAACAACAATCAAACACAAACTAAAAACAATATGTGCTTTTCATGCTTTTATCTCCTTGTATGCTTACTGATTCGCATTGATATTTTTGCATATTGTGTCCCTTAGAGCTCTTTGATGATGTCCTTTATAGGATTTAGAGAGTGATGACTAGGGGCATAATCTTTTCTTTGTCTTCTGCTTATATGTGAAAATCTAACAACTTTGGAAATTCTGGATTGAAATGGTGTCCGACTGTAAGAGCCTCTATCTCGAGTTGGATGGCCATGCGTACCTCGACCATTGATACCCAAAAAATTCAAGAAGTTTGATCTAACTATTATCTTTTTGAGTGAGTTCTTTCTCCTACTGTGAAATGTGATCTTGCCTAAGGATGTGAACGATAAAGGGTCACTACAGGTAATTCACATTGGATTTTGAATGATCTCTTGATTGCTTGATGTGTTTGAACCGCAAGGCATATTCAAGTCATCACGACATTTATGTTTTGATGCTTATGAAAATTGCTATATCAAAATGGACATGATATTCAGGTCATCCTAGCGTTTGTGCCTTGGTGCTTATATCTAATCCGACATTCTGAAAATAAAATCAATATTCATATATCCATGGTTGTTCACCAGTGGGTGTTGTATTGATTCTTGTGCATACAAATTGATATTCATATGTCTATGGTTTCATAGCTAGTGGGCATTGTATTGATTTATCCGATTACCTAAAAAGTTCAATGATGATAACAAATCGACACATGATCAGTGAGTAGGTCCTAGGTCCTAGGGTTGCATTATCATCCTGCATGTTTCTTTGCATTTTTGCACTTTGCATGATCTCACAAATTGCTTGAACACTTAAAAGATCCTTCAATCACCTCTTCCAAACTAACAAGAGCTGAATCCCACACGAAGGTTCCTCCAACGAAATA
This sequence comes from Chamaecyparis obtusa, assembly GCA_027943335.1. Classification (NCBI taxonomy): domain Eukaryota; kingdom Viridiplantae; phylum Streptophyta; class Pinopsida; order Cupressales; family Cupressaceae; genus Chamaecyparis; species Chamaecyparis obtusa. The sequence continues at coordinate 41,258 of BSBK01006035.1, read as the reverse complement.
GCAAGTAGAATCCTTTTTCAGGATCAAAATCAAAATCTGAGATCGTTTAATATGTCAAAATTACGATTTAACATTTTGGGTCTAGGACGGTCTACTACTTGCATAATCAACCTTCAATCATCACAGAAATCTAATATTCAACTTAACTGATTATCTAACATCAAACTATCAAAATTTCAACTATGGTCAACTATGGTCAACTCATGGTTTGACCTAGTCAAACTTGGTCTTTTGGACCTCTAAACGATGCAGAATGCATTCTCAGACGTGTTTAACCATTTCTCAAATCAATTAGCATGCTTCTAAACTATCAACGCTGACTTTTTCTTGTCATATTTCAATTTTAATCCCAAAGGGGGCATGGTATTGCACATCATTCAAAGTCTGTAATCTAATTTTGTCTATCAATCTTTCCTTAGTAATCGAGACAACAACCATGTCTAGTTGTTGAATCATCAAAAGTCCTCATCGCTCAGGGCAAATCTATCATTACTTGGGGCATATCAGATTCATCAAGATCCATATCAATCTGGTATTCTCCTAATCTTGTAAATTGTATTAGTTTTTGCAACCATCGGATCATAGTGTTCTTTCCTTGATTCTTTGGCAACTGAAGGGTTCGGATGTGATACCTACTATTTCTGCTAAGATAATCGAGTCTAGAACCGGTCACTCACTTCTTCGCAATTATAAGGTTCGGAATCAGGCATTTTGACACTTTTTTTTCGCAATCCTCAGTTCATCGCTGCTACAGTGAACATTATCTTTGGTCATTCAGGACCTATTATCTTCATATCAAATCAATATCAATCAGCTTCTGTCTCATATCAATTATCAATTTTGAATCAGTTTCATATCTCTATCAAACACAGACTGTCTTTGAACCACCGCGCTTCGCACAGCAATTCAAAGAGGGGCAAAATGTAATACCCCAAAAATGGGCTATAAGTTCATTAACCTCCTACATCTACAAATCGAACGAAATCAACATCGAAGTCCTAATCTAAGGCACATCTAAACATCATCGAATCTTAATTGATTATCTTAAATTTTGCATTGGGGAATATTCCTAGCAATATTCCTATTTATCATAATTATCTTTAATTTTATAATTATTTGGCGATAAATCACATTTATCCTAAGTTTGATTAATTGAATATTTTCATATTTAATTAATTGGATTTAATTCTGCCACTTAATTATTTAATTGAATATAATTATATTTATTCCTAAATATTATTATTTAAATTTGACAATAAATCAAAATTCCTATTATTAATTGATTAAATTAATAAAAGCAAGTTGTCATATTTAATGATATTATTTTTGAATAAAAATTTGATTAAATGATTGATTAACCCATAAATCAATTATTTAATTTCAAAAATCAATTAAGTTGAGAATAAATCACTTTATTTATTTATAAATTCATAATTATCCATGTGCACAATCAAAGAGCAGTTAAACTCCAAATTAGAAAATCAATGCAAGTTATTGACTTTTTGGAACTCAACATCATTTTTGAGTTTTAAAGTTGATCTAAACTTCTAATTTGAGTTAAAAAGTTGTTTTTGCATGATTTGCATGTTTTTGTGAATTAAATTATCTTTATTATTAGATAACTCAAAAATCAAGCTGAGTTAATCTAAGTGATTTATGGCTTTCTTCCATGCACCTCCAAAGCCTTGGATTTCTATAAATTAAAAGCCTCAGCTCATCTCAAAGCATCTCATAATTTTGCATAATCACGCTGAAGAATTGCTATCTAGAGAATCAAAGCTTATTGTGAATCAAGGCTATTGTGAGATCAATTTGGTTTTTACATTCATTTAGTTTTTCTTTTTCATATCATTGTTAGATCATTTTAGCATATCAATTTTCATATTAGCAATAGATTTCATATCAGTTTTGATCATATCATTGCATCTAAAATCCAAAAAAAATAGATTAATTACATTCATATTCCATATCCATCAATTTTGCATTCAAATCCTTCATTTAGGTGTCGTCTAGGTCACTAATCTCGATAAAAATCTGAGAACATCAATCTCACACCTATTAGAAGGCAGTAGATCGCTTGGTTAGATTAGATTTAATTTTGCATGATTTCGATTTCAACTAACCTCTAATGTTTTACTGAAGTGTTGTGTCTACAGATCAGGTACAATTTTCACACACACAGTTGGCCCTGTTTAGTACAGAATATAAAACTATTCTCAAAACAAAGTGAAGCTCAATAAGTTTGTTCCTTATATAGGGTCTCAAGTGTAGCTTTTATTCCACTCTCAACATTGCAAGGCTTCAAGTGGTGTTCTGATATTGGTTTCTCCATCTCCCACTGACATCTTATCTTTCTCCTAAGAACTCTCACCGAGCTATGATACATGGATGAGCAGAAGATATCCCTTACAGGCTACACATATATAATATGGTAGATCTAGGGAACAAATATACTACAACATAGAATGAGTCAACTTGAATCTATAGTTTCTTCATTCACAATGAAAATTCAAATTACAAGCCATATTTTAGATTTAATATTCATATTTATCTTCATCATGATCATAGCCATCACGGTCAACATTTGGTTCAACTTCATTTGAACCACACTCCATGTCAGGTACCATTATAAGGCATGGAGTGTGGTCATACCCATGTTACCATAATAATGAGTTAGCCTATAAAATTATGAATAAAATACCTCATGTATCATATTTATAATACTACAGGTGCACCCAGGATTGGCCCAGGCACCCAAGTTCCTACCAAAGGAACCCAAGTCGAACCCAGAGGAGAACAAAAGTAGAATTGAAACCCAACCTCAAACAAAGAACCAGATAACTTGGCTTTTTTCTAATTCAAGTTTATTTATGAATTCTTCTCCAATTCCAACCTGATTATTCCATATTTTGTTTTCCAATTTTCCTTCTTCCTCACTCCAAATTCAAGGATCACCACCCATGACTTATGTTGTTATTTCCTTTTACTAATTGTGCTATTTCAAGGATCACCACCCATGACTTGGTTAAGATGATGAATACTGGCAATGCCTTTATTACCAAGGAATCACCGCCTGCCATTAATGAATATTAATGATCATTGTTTCCTAAGGGTAATCGTTGTTTGTGTATGTTGATCACCCAAGTCTTTGGCTGTGATTTGCATGTTGTGAGGTTTGTCAGAAGTGGGGGTATGACATGCTGGTTGGATTATAACATATTGACACTTACACCATGAAGAAGACAAATGATTAAATAGAAAGAGAGGACCAACTGAACCATCTTGTGGTCAGTCTATATCACATTGAGAAAAAATGTCAAGACTTGAGAATCAAAACAATCAAAAGTTTCTTCAAGACCATGAATGATCAACAACATTCCATTAGAAAACAAAACACTAATCTATATTATCATTAAGCCATAAAATATGTCTTTAAAGTTTAGAAGCATCACAAGAACTTTCAAGAAACATAGTACTATCCAAGGACCAAAATGAATACCCTCCAAATGATTATGATTATGTTGATGTTGATGTCTATAATTTATGTCTAATGATTATGATGATGTTGATGTTGATGTCTATAATTCATTTCACTTACTGATGCTTACCTAGATTGAATTTTGAATTGCTAGGCTGGAGAACCCTTTCAAAGTTTAGGGTTTGTTCTACATGATACTCTTAGTTACAGCTCAAATGCAACTCAACATATTTTTGATGTTGGGCAACCCACTATAGAAACTCGTTCGCAGGTGAAATTTAATGATGTGAATCTTGGCATTGTTAATGTTATTACTTTTGCTCGCATTTCATATTTGTGAAAATGTTTCTTGGCACTATCTTATTCTTATTACAATGTTCTTTGTTGTGGGGTAGGAGGTCAATCTTCATTGTCTTCATTGTGGGGGATAGTGAAGATTTCTCTGACAAATAGCAGGTCTTCTTTAGTATCTTATAATAATATGCTAAACTGATAAAGGTGTTATGGGCATTTAATTTGAAATTACTAATAGACTAAGCATATTATTACTATGCTTAATGTTCCATTTAAATGCATTTAAAACAAAAAACAAATTTACAAAACTGAACCAATGGCATGTTTACAACAAAGATGTGTTGAGTTTGCTCGTTGTTTAATGTTAACTGTTCTTGCACAATCCACTCATACAATAGTGAAATGCTATGTGGGAGGGATGGTTGATAGTGTTCCTTGAGGGAAGGGGGATTGTGAAAGAATTTTTATCATTGTATTGTGTATTTCCAATATGTTTGGTTGTAGGGTAGACCAGGAGAATGAAGGATCACTCACTGATTGCATGATAACCCAGTTTTGAAGTGTCACTAGTTGAGGGGACAATCAAGGTCTGGATGATTGGGCCATTGGAGGAACCTATTTCTTTGTATTAATTGCTATTTAAATTGGATGCATGGATTTCTTGTGAATTATCAGCTACTATGTATCCTGCAACTGCATCTGTAAATCTGATATACTTCTCTAGGGTTGTAAGCCATTTAGAGATCAAAATAGAGAAACTAAATCAAAATTGTTCTTTGTCCTATTTCCTTTTAACAAATGCTCAACTATCAATGATACAATATACATTTGATGCCCTAAGCTATCAAATATACAAATGGCGCCTACTTAGAAGCTCACCAGGAGAATGAAGGATCACTCACTGATTGCATGATAACCCAATTTTGAAGGGTAACTGGTTGAGGGGACAGTCAAGGTCTGGATGATTGGGCCATTGGAGGACCCTATTTCTTTGTATTAATTGCTATTCAAATTGGATGTTTGGATTTATCATGAATTATCAGCTGCTATGTATCCTGCAACTGCATCCGTAAATCTGCATATACTTCTCTAGGGTTGTAAGCCACTTAGGGATCAAAATAGAGAAACTACATAAAAATCATTCTTTGTCCTATTTCCTTTTAACAAAGTATCAACTATCAATGATACAATACATTTGATGCCCTAAGCTATCAATACAAATGGTGCCTAGCTAGAAGCTCATGGGTTGTCTAGTTGATAACCACAGTCAACATTTCAAAAAAATGGATATCCTTGAGCACAAGCACCAATAACATCAAATAATGGAGTTAAAGCACGGGCTAGGGCACGACACCAGTAGAATGTGGTCATTTTAGTGACAATAATTTAGAATGTGGTCCTTTGGTGTGTATTAAATAGAATATAATTTTCAACATATTATTATCATTCTATTTCTTTGTTGTAAATATGCCATCAGTTCAGTTTTGTAACTTCACTGTTGTATGAGTGGATTGTGCAGGAACAATTAACATTAAACAAGGAGCAAACTCCTCAACACATCTTGGAAACCATTGAATTCAATAATAAATGAAACCTAACACCAATACTATTCCTTCCATTCACTTCTACCAAGAATAAAGCATTTAATCCATTCAACATTACATATAATCAATAGACAGTTACATTTCCTGACTATGTAGAGGAACAGTCACGACTAAAATGATCAAAACTACTTTCACCCTTGCACAAGCTATTCCAAACTTTAAGTAAAATGAGAAATATGCTATATCAAATCATTCATATTCATAGTAACCATTCGAAGGATCATTTTGTCAATGAACCCTCTGATTGTACCCCTGCGGTAGAGAAAGGAAACCTCAAAATAGAGAAAGGAAACTTAGTAAAACCAGTCTATGTCGATGTTTGTGAGGGTACAATCATGATAAGTGCCTCTCAAACCTCTCCAAACATGTAAGATTGTCTTTAAATACTTTATTGATCTCTTCTAAACATTAACCAAATCAAACCTACATTTGAATCCACACACAATAACCCCAAAATGAAGGGTTTTGTATCCTTTAATGAATCTCAGTCACTGGTAGCGCATGGACAGTCAAACCAGTAGTCTCCAAAGCATTCAATAAGTGACTGGATTGTATTTAAAACACACTATTCCTTCCATTCACTTCTACCAAGAATAAATCATTTAATCCATTCAACATTACATATAATCATTAGATAGTTACATTTCTTGACTGTGTACTAGAGGAATAGTCAGGAAATGTAATTGTTTAAATGATCTAAACATTTGAAAATAGTGAATCAATATCCTTGAGCACAAGCACCAATAATATCAAATAATGGAGATAAAGCATGGGCCAGGGCACGACACCAATAGAATGTTGTCATTTCAGAGAGCATTCGTGATCAAATAAAATGCAATGCATTTGAAATTTGCAGTCGAATATGATGCCAGATGCTCGAAAGATGAAGAAATCACATACCTTCTCTCGCGCTCATCTTTTGCTCCTCTATCCAATCAAAATAAAAATGATGAGGCCGTTTCACTTCTTTTTTTCATAGCCAAATCTTCCTTGTACCACACGAAGAACATGCCATTGGTTCAGTTTTGTAATTTATTTTTTGTGTAATTAGTAATTGGTAGATTAAATTTAGATAACACCTTTATCAATTTAATTATCATGTTATTATCATATCAAATAAAGTATGTTTAAGAATTGTTGGGACTGGTCATTTTGCGTGTATTAAACATAATAGAATTTTCAGCATATTATTATCAATCTATTTGTTTATTCTAAACATGCCATTGGTTCAATTTTGTAGATTTGTTTAATCCGTTAAATGCATTTTTCATGAGGAGGGGTCTTGTTCTCAAGAGATTGATGAAGGTTGTGCACCTCAAAAACCAATTCATAAGGTACCAATCATGTTTCCTATTCTCTTATATTTTTGGATTGGTAAATCTCCTTATAAGTTTCATGTCCTTTCTTTTGATTACTATGGATGAGATATATATCTTACATTTAACATTCAACTTCTTTACATTTTAGAACATGTAGTGTGTTTTTTGAGGATTTTACTAAATCAACTTTTAACATAAACCAAAAACACCAAACTGATATCTTGCCCTTTCAACTTGATAAAATATTTGCATTTGACCGATAACTACAAGCAATTGAATGATAAATCCACATTCTTGTATCTTTGTAAAATACCTAGAACATCAAAAAGATGGCTAAGTGGATGCCGCCATGATTTTTATCTACTAAATATGGGGAAAAAAAACACCAAAAAAAATTGAATAGAAAACATGATTGGTCATTTCAAAGAGCATTCATGATCAAATAAAATGCAATGCCTTCTCTCGTCCTCGATCAACTTTCACCCGCTCGTTTTCTCCCACTCCTTTTCTCTACAAATGAAATAAAAATGATTTGGCCATTTCAAAATAGTGAATTGATATCCTTGAGCACAAGCACCAATAACATCAACTATTTTGATCTGTGGGTACCCTAATGTTGGCAAGAGTTCTTTTATTAATAAGATTACTCTGCAAGCTTGAAGAAGCGATATATTTTGGCAAATGAAGAGTAGAAAGATTGATATTCTTGAGATCATGGATGGACACAATGTTGCAGACAAAATGGGAAGACATCTTTCTAGACTGGCCCTGGATCCTTCGACAATTGGGGTAGGATCCAGACCTAGGCTAAAAAGATGTCTTCCTTTCTATTGTGGAATTATCCCTTCTTTGGCCTGCACTCATTCCTCTTCTCAAAAATGGTTATCTAGAAACTTTGGATACTATTTCTCATCCATACACAAAATGTGCTAATGATCGTATAAAATTACTTTAGGCCTCCAGTATTGATGAGATGTACAAGTGTAAAATGTTTTTGTGAGATTGGGATCAATTTGTGTAGTGTACATAAATGCAAGGCGGTGATTATTCTCAACAATTGACAGGTAGCTAGGACAGTAGCTAGGACTAAAGATAACATAGCTCAAGAGACCATCATAGGTTGTCTCTTTCTTCTGTCTATATTATTGACAAAATGTTTTACCTTTCATTAGCTCATCAAATCTGGGGATTTGAAAGAATTTAATAGAATATTTTCATGACAACGTATATTATTTAAGTTGATGTTGCATGAATTTATCTACTTCGCGCACTTGTATACTATGAAGATGGTGATAAAGAAGCATCTCCTCCCATGGCCATGCTTCTTTATTGCCATCCTCATAGTCTACAAGTGCGCAAAGTAGATAAATTCGTGCAACGTCAACTTAAATAATATACATTGTCATGAAAATATTCTATTAAATTCTTTCAAATCCCCGGATTTGATGAGCTAATGAAAGGTAAAACATTCTATCAATAATATAGACCGAAGAAAGAGAGAACCTATGATGGTCTCTTGAGTTGTTTTATCTTTAATGTGCATATCCATCAATTTTTCAACACTTCATAACTAATTTTGATAGAAGTGCTACGCATTCGATAGATAAAATGTCAGAGAAAAATAATTTACGACAATACTTCCGATAGTAATGCTATACGTTCGACAGGGAAACTTGTCGGAGAAATGCTGAAGGACTGTCACTCTTCCGACAGTTTAAGTTTTGCAAATAGAAATTTTTTGACAGAAAATTTGACATTAATGCCATATCATTGACAGGTATATTTGTCAGAATTAGGTGGAAACTGTTGCTATTCCAACAATTATAATGTCAAAAAGGATATGTTTTCGACAGTTAATTTCGACAAAGATTGTATATTTTCGATAGGTCGTTATGTTGGAATTCTGATGGATGAACCGCAGAAAATGCCATAACAAAGTTGTTGCCATGTGCAAGTTTTTGATGTGATATAGTGTTGGTAAACCAATGGATACGTCTTCTATCGCAATTTCCTATGCAAAAATGGCGACGGACTCATATGTCGAAATGCTAACAAATTAGCGTTGCAAATCTGACAAATGGCCATTAGAATTTGACCTCAAATGTACTAGTGGTTGTCTACACTAGAGGGGGAATCTCTAAATGATCCCATTAACAACATCCATCTAAAGTGGTTCTACGCCTGAACCATCTCCTATGTATCTAAAAAAATCTTTAAAAATCATTAAAAAACCCTAAAAAAATCATTGTCTTGGTGAAAACCTAGTAAATGGGCACCTTGATGATGTTAAAAACATTAAAAAAAATCAGAAAAAATAAAAGAAATCAAAAATTAAAAAGTAAAGAGAAAAATAATTGTCCTATGGTGAAAACTTGGAAATCAAGCGCCTTGGACAAGTATGTTGGTGAAAACTTGGAAACAGGCGCCATACATAATGGACCATACCATTATCTATCAAAATCTCATCTCACGACCAAACACCCCTTCCACCAATATTTTATTCACCTCCATTTCATCCACACATCCCTATTCCCAAGGTGTTCTTATTATCACATAAGTAGAAGTGAATCACTATCCCGCATCTCAAGTGTCATGTATATACAATGGCATGTCCTATCCCTAAATCCTGAGTTGTGTACATATCTATCGCTTGTTGATCTGTCTTGAACTCCTGGGCTTTGTAATCAAATCTATTGTATATAGTGTCTTAGTTTGCACCTATACCTTTTTCTTCGGTCTGTATTTGTACATATCCTTGTTTGTCTTACAACAACATAATCTCAATGCGTGACCTACCCAAGTCATGTTTTCCAACAATTATCTCAACAAGATTTCCCACTGTGATTATCCCAAAGTCCCCTATTTCTAGTCAGACCTAATTTGTAACCCATCTCACTAACCAGGTCCTTGTAGGATGTATCCTTCCTCATGTCCGACCTAATCCCACTATCCCGCAGTCAGTCGATCTCTTTTGGAAAAGGACATCTTTTGGATTTTATCATATTTATTTTGCATCTCTTTCATTGATTTATTATTTATCTTTTGCGGCTTCATGTTGCTCCTCTCCTCAAGGTCACCACGATCCTTTATATCATGGTGCATTGCAAGCAAGGACAATTTTGGGGTAGGGGTCTCTTTGATCTTTTTGTTTCTGGTTTGGGTCAGTCGAATGTGACCCTTGCATACTCCACATGTCATCTTTTGGGTTACATGGTGCACTTGGGAAATATCATTTGTTTGTGGATTCCCTAGCATCATTTCCATCATGTCTCTGCTTGGATTCATGTGTGATGTTGGGGTAAGCCTTGCGTGTCTTTTTTGTGTCAATCCCATGCAACACTAGCAACGTGGCCTTGAGTTCCCAGTAAATTTGGCTAGTCCCTTATGTTTCTATATCAAACTAAGTGCTCAAACTAGGCAACGTCTAAATCGTAAACTAAAATGCATAACTTACCAAGGGGGACACTTGGTTTTTTTTTCAACTTTTTTAAACTTCCTTTATATGTTTACATTTGAGTTTATGATTTATCCAATACCCTCAAACTACATGGTGGTATTCCCACTTAGAATACCCCCCGCTCAAGCTTCAAGAAAATCCCCCTATCAACCCCTCCACTACAAATCCCACCATCAATTCAAACAAGCATCCTATCCACTCAGCAACCCACTTGATCTCTACTACCAATCGCCACCAACACCTCCATTTCCTCTAAAACATATCTCCACATAAACCTTTCCCCTTGATATAAACCTTAAAACCATTCATTCATGTTCTAATCTGTAACCCATGGATTTTGATTGTGCAAATCACCTTCCCCCATGACCTATCTCATTTCATCCCCTTAGCTAGGGTTCAGTTAGGTAGTGACATGCTTCATATACCACCTTCGTTCCAATTCTCACATCCACTCATCTACATCTCATCCCACATGCATTTTTGTCCCCATTTTCCGTTGCATTTTTCATCGTCATTTAGCTTGAATTATTAAGGCATGTTAGATTAATTTTTGCATTATCATCTCGCTTGCATTTTCACAACATTCGTTTAACTTGCATTCTCAAATCATTTCATTAGGTTACTATTGCATTTAATCGTTCGGATCATCCCATGTTGCATCACTTAGAATCATTTCGTTGTGCATCCATTAAAATCATTTCATCTAAATTGCATCTAAAATGCATTGATAAAATCATTTCATTTACATTATTTCATTTAGTTTACATTATTAAAATCATTTCCTCTAGATTGCATCTAAAATGAATTTCATTTGAATTGTTTCATTTCATTTGCATCAATTAAATCAATCCATTTAAAGTTGCACTTCAGTTGCATTACTTCATCCATTTTAAGTTGCATAATTAAATCATTTCATCTAAATTACAAAATTGCATAGTTCATTATTTTAATTCATCCATTTATCTTGCATTGTTAATCCATTTTAGCTCATTCATTATCTTGCATTGTTAATCCATTTTAGTTCATCCATTTATCTTGCATTGTTACTCCATTTTAATTCATCCATTATCTTGCATAGTTAATCCATTTTAATTCATCCATTCATCTTGCATTGTTAATCCATTTTAATTCATCCATTTATTTTGCATTGTTAATCCATTTTAGTTCATTCTTTATCTTGCATAGTTAATCCATTTTAGTCATTCATTATCTTGCATTGTTTTTTATTAAGGATAAAATAGTTTTTGAATGGAACAGTAACCCTTTACATTAGGAAGAAAGATATGAAGAATAAGCATGAAGCAAAAGAGACAGTTGGGGGATAAGGCAGAGAACATTAGAGACCCCCCCAGTACAAGCAACCAACAAAAAATAGACCGACAGACCAAAAAAGGGGCGAAGACCAAAAACAACATAGCTAAGACATTTTTTCCATAAAATTTTTTGTGTCTTCCTTCGGCAAATTGAATTGTTGGATGGACTCCCAGAGAGCCAAGATTTCCTTTGAATTGTCATCTTTCTTCTTTTTCGTACTAGCTCTAGTACAAGAGCCAGGGCCAATAGTGGTAGAGCCTTTATTATCTTCATCTTCAACAACAATGGGACTATTGTTCCCTTCCAACATAGAGAGAAGGGCCCTCAGGTTGTCGGTAGTCACCTTCATACCCTCAAAGTTCTGCTTCATTATTTTGTTGAGGGTATCTTCAATGCTCAAGATATGACTAGAGGTAGTCTGCATGCAAAAGTTGACAATAGCATTTATTTTTGTTTGAGCTTCTCCATCAGCCCATTGCCATCAACAATAGAAAGCATCTTAGCATTGCTATTGGTAGTGTTCATAGGCTTGGCAAGCAGCAGGGCGATTTTGTTCACTCTGTCCTCCAGCTTCGAGTACTTGATACTAACATCTTGGATTTCATCATACAACCAGGAGTTCATCTACATGTCCATTCTAACATGCTATTTGAGAACCTACATGAACCCAAAATTCCCTTTACTATTTTCCTCCTAGCTTCTCCCAATTTCCTTCTCTGGATCCTTCTTGTTAATGCCCTCTTCTTTTTTCTCTTCGGCCTTCTCAAAGATAACCCTAGAAATGGTATCCTCCTTAGAGGATGAGGCTTCATAATCCACAAGAATCGAGGAAGTGTGGATTTTTTGAGGGTTGGTACACTCTTCAATGTGATTTGTGGAGAAGGTAATAGGAGGATCAGTTCCTACCACAACCAGGGGGCTATCACCCACATCATTTTTCTCCATGTCAGTGGTCTCCTCAGGAACATAGTTGTCATCTAGGATTTCAGTCACCAAATCCCCAATTTTGGCACTATTGGCTTTGTCGCTCTCAGTAACCAAAGAAGGCTCAGTAGCATTATCCTGAGGGTCTTGATCCTCCTCATCATGGTAGTCGCTAAGGTTTTGATCCTCTTCCTACACCTCAATATCATCCTTTATTTCCATACCCACCTCCTCAGAGAGGAATTTAGCCGCTTCAACCATGTCAATGTTTTTATCTTCCTCCCGCAATCTAGTATCTTTGTTAGTGTCCATACCAGCCTCCTTTGTGAGGAATTTGGTCACTTCGACCATCTCTTCTATAGGGTTACCTTTCTTTTTCTTATTGGGAGTGTTACTGTCGATCAAGAGGGATCTTTTACCCTTCTTCTCCTTATTCTTCCTAGAGTCCAGGGCAACATCCTAGAAGTTAGACTTGGCGTATTTGTAAATGAGAAGAATAAGCCCATCATGAAGAATAGGCTTTTTGAGGCTCTTCCTGTGCTCCATAATATTAGTACCAAGAGATTGAAGCAGGAGGTAAGGAAACGAGGTTTTCCTCTTGTAATGAAAATGATTCACCAACATGAAATGAAAATTATAGACTCTAGTATATCGGCCCTCAAGAGTAAAGTACTACAAAAGGGCTTTGACAACTTTACCCTAGAGAAGCTTCATATGCTTATGAAGAACAAAATCCCCAGATTGTTTCATGAGGAGGGTTTTCTCACCTTGAGACTTGGGACACATTCTAGCCACATTCTAGGCCATAATCCTACCTTTATAATACTTCAAACCAGACATTTGTAAACCCGTAATCTCATAAATAAGCTTTTCAATAATATTAAAGGTTTTACCACAAAGAGTAACTTTACCGCTATCCCAAATGTTAGTGAACTCCTTGGAGATGTCCTTGTCATAGCCATGTAATTTCTCCATGTAAGGAGTGACTACACCCTCCTTGAGCTTGTCCCAGACTTTATCCTCCTTCCATTTACACATAGTCAATTCCTCACATTTCAATTTACCCCCCATTTTACCAGAAACCCAGTGACTAGTCTTAGGCACATGGAATTTGCCAAAATTTCTAAAATAAATGTAGAGAAAAAGGGTACTAATGAAGGCCTCCACTTTAATAGGATTAAAGAAGGCAATGAGGATGTTATATCCACACTTTCTTTTATTTCTGCCATGTCCTTGAAGCATGTGAGACACTATCATGAAGCTTTTACACCATTTATCCTTTCTTATCATAATAAATACTAATTAATCTAGGATTCTGGTGGATTTGCTCATATCTTATGAGGTGAAGGACTTCATTACTTAAGCCTTGATTTCCTTGCCAACAACTGACATCATCACTGTGAGCTCCCACATTCACCAGGCTATCAGCCATAGCGTTAGATTCTTTGAAAAATGTGGATGTCCTCAAAATCATTAAAATTCCCTTTAATCTGGGTGATGATGTGCTTCATATTCCATGATGGTTTATGATTACCTTTGATGCAATTAATGGTATTCATGGAGTCACCTTCTAGCCAAAGTTTAGTGCAATTCTGATCCTTGGCAAGCTTGCAAGCATAAAGGGCAGCCATAGCCTCAACCACGTGGCTAGACTAGATTCCAATAGGTATAGCAGTAGTAGAAACAATACAACCTTGGGGGTTTCTAATAATGCTCCCACAACCAGCAATGCTAGGATTACCCTTCGTAGAGCTGTCAAAATTGGCTTTGTACCATCTAGGAGGGGGAGAATGCCAGACAACACCATCGTGATTATTGAAAATAGTCTTAGGTATGGAAGAGAAGATCTAGTTATTGAGGATGTCCTTATCAGTAATTCCTTCCATTAATTTAGGTCTTTTCTCACAAGCCAGGTGAATGTTTTCAGCAATACTTCTAATAGCTTTAGAGCCAACCAACAAAGCGTAGAAAGGTTATTTCTAAATATCTAGTTGTTTCTTTCTTTCCATATCCTCCAAATAACATGGGGGCGGTGTAATTCCAGATCAATTTACCCAAATTATGAGAAAAAGGAGAGTACCATTGAGAAATAAAGTCCTTAATGGAGCTAGGGAGCACCCATCCGATATTCCAGTGCTGCATCACAATCGACAAAACCTCCCTAGAAAAAATGCAGTGTAAAAGAAGGTGGGAGGAAGATTCTACATCTTGCATGTAGAGGTAGCATCTGTTAGGAAGCATCCAACCTTTCTTAGCCAGGTATTCGTTTTAGTTCATTCATTTATCTTGCATTGTTAATCCATTTTAGTTTATTCATTATCTTGCATTGTTAATCCATTTTAGTTCATCCATTTATCTTGCATTGTTAATCCATTTTAGTTCATCCATTTATCTTGCATTGTTACTCCATTTTAGTTCATTGATTTATCTTGCATTGTTAATCCATTTTAGTTCATTCATTATCTTGCATTGTTAATCTATTTCAGTTCATTCATTATCTTGCATTGTTAATTCATTTTAATTCATTCATTATCTAGCATTGTTAAGTCATATAGTTCATTTTATCTTGCATTGTTAATACATCCTCCATACATACATACACACATACATAAATCACAACAATAAATAAGATCATACATCACATATGCAAAATCACCCATCCTGCATCCACAAAACATCAATAGTTGCATCTCACATAAATCATCTAAAACACACACATCATATAGATATTAAAACCATATAAGCACACTGCATCCTTCATCACTAACATGTTAGCCTCATATCATAAGCATAAACATCACATCACATCCCGCATCAAACACATCAGTACATCATAATAATCATGCATAGAAAATAAACTCATAACACATTACATCTCACCCAACTCATCATATGTATATATCAATCCCAAAAAGAATCAAAGAATGTCTCATCCCAAAGAATAAAATAATAAGTGTCTATCTAAGTTCATTAATAAAGAATATATACAACACATAGGGAAGATTCCCTCCAAAATTAATCATAGTGTACATAGAAAAATTGTGCAACATATCACTACCTATTTGCCTCTCCTGAGGGAGGCTGCATATCGACATTGGCTAGGGGGTCCACCTGTGGTGGATCCTATTGTGGTGTCATAGAATTATCTATCTGCATAACCCTTGACAATGGTCTCTCCACTGTTCTTTGGATACCTATGTCCTGCACCTGTGTGGGTACCTGTGCTGACCCTATAACCCCTATGTCTCCTCCCCCATCCACCTCCATCCCCACCCCAGATCCCTCTACCTCTACCATTTGCACAGAGCCACCGACCGACTGCTATTGAATCTGTGAATGCCCAAGCTGACAACTCTCCTGCCCTATCCTCTAGGATGCCCCTACCTTTGGACTACTCCCACCTAGCCTCTAGCTACTGCCAACCCCCATCCCTATACTTATACATGTGGCCCAGACCAGTTGGCTCACTGATAATGTTTGTGTCAGTCTGTTGGCACTATTGCATGATACATCACATGGTACCATCTCACCTACTCCCTTAGGTCTATCAGGTCCCTCTGCAATCGCCTCATCTCCTCTAATCTATCATGTGAGCCCCTAGCTACTCTCTCCCCCTTGAAAGCCTATCTCTCCACCCTGAGCTATTGTACGACCATGTCCCTCTCCCTCTACAGCCTATCTCTCTTCGACTGCAAACCATCCTACTCTCCCTACATGTGATCCCTCTTTGCCCTCAATTTTTCCCTCTCCTAGTGCAGCTACTCCCTCTCATCTATGGTCTCAAGACCATCATTTAGTACATATGCCAGCTACGCCATTAGGGCATCCCACTCCCCCTTCATATCTCTAAGCATCTCATTCATCCTATAAATTGTGACCTATAGAGATGCGAGACACCCTACTAGATACCCATCCCTTCCTCCGGATGATCCCATCCCTGATGTTTGTGCTGGTGGTGGGCTTGATGGTGGTCCCTATGGTGGTGGCAGCCCTTGTAATGGTGGTGGTCATTGTCATGTTGGTAACTATACTCCCCCATCTCCTCCTCCTCCCTCTTTGATGAGGCATATTAATGCCATACTTTAGACACCCTAGGATAGTCTTTGCTAGATCTTTTTCCTTGTTCTATTATATTTTCTCAAACACTTTTATACTCAGTTCTATTATTATGTGGCATGTTGCCACTAGACTGCTACCATGGTTTAAACATACTTCATATGCTACACTTGGATGAATATACTATATTACTTGCTTGGAAGTTATGATTATGTTTCTATAAGTAAAATAGTTGTTTGAACATAAATAATCCATGCATATTTTGGTGTTTATTACCATGAATGTCTTTATCCTAACATCTGAAGTGCAACACATCAATATAGAAACCTTTGTCTTGACCAGGTGAAGCATACTCATATACTGAATGCTCAACTCGGTCTTTCAACAAACTCCAATGGAGAAATATTAATGCAGCACCAGCAAAAGGTTTCTGGATGATCAAGGTGGCAGTCGCCAAGCAAAGACCAAGGCAACATGATGAATTCTCTGAGGAAATCTAGGAGAGAGTGGTAAGTTAGATTTTTTGTCACAACAACTCTTTCCTCTTTTCTAGATCTAATATGTTACCAGTTTTATAGCTTTCCTTCTTTCTATTAGTAGTGTTGTAATAAAAGTTCTGCCTATTTTTGTGGCATGATTAGTTAGTTGTTAGAAGTTTTCCTTTTAAATAAAGCCCCGCTCCTGCATGAGAAAGGGGGGCATTATTAGTTTTAGTTGCAATATAGTTTCATTATGTTGTTTATGGTTTATATACATCTGTTACAAGTAGTAGTTGTCATTGCACCAAAAGATCGACCTGTTAATGCTTGATACAACCACTAGACTTATAGAAGACACAAGAGGTGGTTAAGACATGTCGCAAACTCTATGAGGGAAGCTGGACCATTGCCAACAATCCACCTCTTGACATCACTCGTTGAGGCCTACATGGATTCAAACCTATGACCAAGCTCTGATACCACTTGTTACAAGTAGTAGTTGTTGTTACACCAAAATATCGACTAGTTAATGCCTGATACAACCACTACACTTATAGAAGACATAGGAGGTGGTTAAGCCATGTTGCAAACCCTACGAGGGGCATTGACCCACTACCACCAACATCTTTGTACTCAGTTATTCAATCAATGAGAAAATGAAGTGTTGAGATTTAACTTTGCGTAATTATGTTTGGGATACTCATCTAAGGGGGCCTACTTGGTGATAAATCCATAGTTAATTAGATTCATTCTAGTTAAACTCATTTTCTTGCATTTTCGTTATTTTAGTATTAAGTGTTAAACTATTCCTGTAGCCAAAGCAGTGGAGCAACTGAAGCATTATAACATAGTTTGCAAGAGTCTTCATATTTTGTTAGCATCTTCACCTTTGTAATTTCCATTCTAGTACTTGATTTTATTGATGTAACAGACCTTGCTTAAGCTCTATCCTAGGCCCTCCTAGAACCAAGAAGGATAATTACCTAGCCTATAGGGTACTGTTCTAGTCCCCTTCTAAGAAGTCTCGAACTCCTGCCTTTCCCATTCAGTCTGTGACACCATCAATTTGATATTAGTTCACTACTCTAAGCACTTCTATGTTTTCTTCTAGCATTGATCACCCCTAGATGAAATAGAAATGAAACCTAAACTCATCCTCAAATGGAGAGGAGGATTTTTACTAAATCAAAATGCATTCAAAACCACTCATTACCCCATTCCAATCATATTCAATCATGTTGCTAACAATATTTGTTTGATGACTGGCCTAAAAAGGCTACTAGGATTAGTAGGCCTAATTGACCTCTTCCTATTAATATCTCCAAACTTCCTTGAACAAAGCATCCAAATAATCATGGATTCAAATACCCTTTTGGAAGGGCTTGAATATTTTGTAGGTTTTCCTTCCCCACACTGTCCGTACAATGCCTTAATAGAAATAGGGCTACTTTTAAGGGTTTCCAAGCTCACTGTCTGAACCAGTGAGGGTTTGCTAATCTTCCTTCTATATGCCTTCCTCCAAAGCTCCTTAGTATTGGAAAGGATTGGAAATGTATCAGGCCTCCTCTCCACATCATTTTATTGAGGCTTTGAATGCCCTCAATCACTCCATTTGCACTGCAACAACACACTAACCCCTAACCAAACACTGATGGCTTGCCTAGGGCATCAGTTTATAATTGCATCTTGAGCTTTCTAGGGCCCCTCCTTTGCACAAAATATGTTACAAGGATTCTAGACACAAATCCCAAGGACCCGTATAGATTGTACGGTTGGAGAGTGATCCAGCACTCCATTATACAAAAGCTCTGTTAGGACCAACCTGAGACAGGCCAAAACAAGGAAAACAATGAAAACTAACCTAGAACTAAAAGAAAATACAAACTAGTTGTTCTAAGAATTCCAATACATCAACAATAAACACATGCAACCATTACAGTGGATTATTCAATCCATTTCAAAGCTCTGTTAATACAAAATCTATATACTATCAAAGGTTACACAGTAAAAAATGTGCCAGTCTTGATCTCCACATTGTTCACCTCCCAATGCATACAATTAGCATTTTTAAGACTTAAATATCCCCCTCCTTAGTTTTAGGGCCCATAGATCAAGCTAGGCATCTTTTGAGCTGGTTACAAGCATTTTCAAGAAAGACTATCATGACAACTTTCAAAGTTATCAAGAAAATTTTGGTGGATAGAAAAACCACCTACACACACCTCAAAATCACTCAAACCATGATTGAGTAAGGGTCATAAAGACCATTTTCAAACCTCTAAAACATTAAAGAGGCCATTTGGACATCTTTTACAACATTGTCCCATGCTTGGCAACCTAGCAAGGTTAGCCAAAAATGTCTCACTTTGGCTCCAAAGACACACCAAGGACTCAAAAGAACAAAAAAAGATTAAACACTAGCTAACACACCTAGAGAGACCAAATAGGATTCTCCCTACACTAGTGGCTTGGCTAAGGCCACTACAAGCCAAAATTTAGGAACACTAGGTACCAAACAACCCTACCTAGGTGCCCTCACCATACTCCCCCACAAGCAAAAAGCTTAAGTCACTCCTGTGACTAGTAGATCCTTTGAGATGCTGAGCTTCTTGAAGTCTACTACCTCCACCCAGGTAGCCTTAGCTCCAGGCTTATCCTTCCATTGAATAAGGTGTTCCATGTACACCTTGTGTTGAGTGGTCTTCTTGACTCTTGAGTCTAAGACCTTGGCTACCTCAAGTTTTGTTTTGGGGGGCAAGGCCTGATGTTCTACATCAGCACACATGTCTACATCATTTTTATCCAACTCAGTGAGAGGACCTTTGTACTTGATCAAATCAGATACATTGAAGATCGGGGAGATATTCAGTCCTCTAGGTAGATCTAGTTTGTAGGCATTGGCCCCATACTTGGCTAAGACTTTGCAAGGACCAATCCTCTTCATCTGCAGCTTAGTAGACATACCCTTCTGCAACCTTGATTTGTTTAGATGAACCATAACACTATCACCTACCTCAAATTCAATATTCTTCCTCTTCTCATCAATCTTGGCTTTCAACTTTTGAGTTGAGTCTAGGATGTTCTTCCTCACTTGTTCCTAGATCTCTTTCATTGTTTAAGTGAAGTCTTCAACATGACCACTCCTTTATTCCATGGCTCCAAGGTCTCTAATTTCACATACACCTCTTGCATGCATCCCATAAACAACCTCAAAGGGACTCTTGCATGTAGTCCTGTTCATACTATCATTGTATACATACTCTGCTTGAGGAAGAACCACATCCCATGTCTACCCATATTCTTTAGTTAGACACCTCAACAAATTTCCCAATGCTCTGTTAAGCACCTCAGTTTGGCCATCAGTCTGAGGGTGGTAAGATGATCCAAATGAGAGATTGGTACCCAATCTGCTCCATAATGTTTTCCAAAAGTGACTCATGAACTTAACATCCCTATCTGAAACAATGTTGAGGGGTAGTCCATGGATCCTGACAATTTCTTTAAAGAACAAATGAGAAATGTTGCTAGCATCATGTGTAGTCCTATAAGGTATGAAGTGTCCCATCTTACTAAATCTGTCTACCACAACATAAATTCTATCATGACCATGCTTAGTCTTTGGTAAGCCTACAATGAAATCCATGCTCACACACTGCCATGGTCTATTTGGCACTGGTAGAGGTTGGTACAAACCTGCATTAATGGATCCTCCCTTTGCTTTCATGCATACTACACATTGCTCTACATATTTGGTGACATCTCTAACCAACTTGGGCCAATGATAGAATCTTTGCACAAGATCTATGGTTTTGTTAACCCCAAAATGACCACTCGAGTTGCCATTATGCTTCTCCTGTATGAGGTTTTCCCTCATGGATCCCTTGGGCACACACAACTGATTTCCCCTAAACAACAAACCACTTTGCAAGGTAAAATCAAAAAACTTACTATGGAAATGATTCTAAAAATCAGAGCATACCTTGTAGGCTTCACCAAAATATTCATCATCTTTGTAGAGGTCTTTGAAACTCTCTATTCCAATGCTACTTAGCTGCACTTCTTGAATGGTTAGCAACCTTCTACTAAGTGCATTTGCAACCTTATTTAGCTGCCCTTTCTTATGCTTGATTGTGAAAGTGAATGCTTGAAGATATTCCATCCACTTTAGGTGCCTATTTCTCAACTTCTCCTATGTATTTATGTAGCTAAGGGGCTGATTATCTGTAAATACCACAAACTCATTTGGCAGTAATTAGTTCCTCCATTTTCTCAAAGATTGTACTAAGGCATATAGCTCTAATTCATAAGAAGAGTATTTCTTCTTAGCTTCATTTAGTTTCTCACTAAAGAAGGCCACTGGTCTACCTTCTTGGCTTAACACACCCCCTACTGCCAATCCACTAGCATCACACTCTATGGTGAAAAGCTTGTCAAAACTAGGTAGCCTAAGGATAGGCTATGTTGCTACTTGTTCCTTCATCCTTTTAAATGCTTGATCTGCTGTAGGAGTCCATTTGAACTTGATCTTGAGACCTCCTTTAATGGTATCCACCATTGGTGCACAAATACCACTAAACTGCCTTATAAACTTCCTGTAAAATTGAGCCAAACCATGAAAAATCCTCACCTTTGTTGCTGATGTTGGTGTAGGCCAGCTCAAGATAGCTTCCACCTTACTTGGATCCATTTTTAATGATCCATAGGATACTAAAAACCCCAAATAAACAAGCTCCTATTTGAAGAATTCACACTTTTCAAGATTTATGGAGAGCTTCTCCTCTTGTAATCTCTGTAGGACCATCTCCACATGTTTCAAATGATCTGCTATTGTCTTACTAAATATGAGTATATCATCTAGATACACTATAACAAATACACCTGTGAAGTCCTTAAGCACTTCATTCATGAGTCTCATGAATGTGCTAGGTGCATTTGAGAGGCCAAATGGCATAACTCTCCACTCATATAGCCCATCAATGGTCTTAAAGGTTGTCTTCCACTCATCTCCATCCTTGATTCTAATTTTATGGTATCCACTTTTAAGGTCCAATTTGGTGAAATACATTGCCCCTCCAAGACAATCCATCAAATCTTCAATTCTAGGTATTGGGAACCTATACCGGATTGTAATCCTATTTATGGCTCTTGAATCTGTACAAAGCCTCCACTTACCACCTTTCTTAGATGCCAACACAATTGGGATTGCACATGGGCTTATGCTTTTCATAATCAGCCCTTGATCCAATAATTCTTGTACTTGTCTAGCCACTTCCAAGTTTTGTTCTAGAGTGAGCTAGTAGGTTTCCTTATTAGGCAATGATGCACCTGGTACAAATTCTATTTGATGACTTATTATCCTTCTATGAGGTAAGGTTTTTGGGGTACCATCACTAACTATCTCCTTGTACTTTTCCAACAACTCTTGAATGGCTGGTGGCAATGGCTCTATTTTGGCTTTCTCTTCCTCCTTGGGTTTGAGTAAAATAGCATACTCATCACTCTCTTTGTCCTTAAGAGCTTTGATGAACTCCTTTTTACCACTCATTAATATGCTTGGGGTCTTGGACTGAGATTCATCCTCTTCAACAAGGACTGAATTTTGAAAATTTTGTTATCCTTCTTGAAGGATATGGAATTCTCCTTGCCATCATACACTGCACTCCTATCAAATTTCCAAGGCTTGTCTAGTAGCAAGTGGCATGCATCCATGGGTATCACATCACAAAGTAGCTTGTCTTTATACCCTGAAATAGAGAACTCCACCCAAGCTTGTTCATTCACCAATACACTCTGCCCTTTGTTTAGCCATGTCACCTTGTATGGGTTGACATGAGGGATCTTTTCAAGTTTCAGCTTGTTCATAGCCTCCTCTGCTATGATATTGTCAGTGGAACCTGAATCCACAATCACCTTGCAGACCTTACCAAGAATTTTACACGTCATCCTAAACAATGCTCTCCTATTCTTAGGCTCATCCTTAACTGGTTGTCTTATCAAAACCCTTTTGAACATCATATTTTCTCCCATTTCTGATTCAATATGGTCCACCTCAGGTGTTTTGCTACTTGGTGTTTCCTCATGGGCATAGGCAACTCTTTTCCCACTATTTGATGAAGAAGGTTTATCAAGGCATCTATTGGTCGGGTGACCCAATTGGCCACAGTTGTAACATTTCATGCTTGCAAAGTAAGAATTGCTCCTACATGTACCTCTCCCTCTATTTGGACCTCCTTGTGTACCTCTACCTCTAGAATGGGCCCCTCTTGGATTGGTCTCACTGCTATGCTCAGTCAACTTGGATTCCCCTTGGTTCCTCTGTTCATTACCCCTGTCTTGGTAACCACCTCTATGACTTACTTGGTCTCTACCTCTGCCTTTACCCATGTTATTGGAGTCTCCCTTATTTTTGTTTCTCTCTTCAACTTTGGAAGCTAGCTGATGACATTTTTGGATTGTGGTAGGAGTCCACAAACTTATCTCCTCCTAGATGTTCCATTTTAGACCACTTAGATATCTGGCCACCTTAATGGATTCTTCTTCTTAGATCTTGGACCTAATGAAAAGCTTTTGAAACTCCTCTATATAAGAGGCCACATCTAGGTCCTTTTGCTTCAATCCCTGTCTCTTTTTATGAAGTTGAACTTCATAGTCTTCTGGCAAATAATTTTCCTTTACCTTATTCACCATAGCTTTCCAATTTGCTATAGGTAACTTACCCATGTTGACCCTCTCATCTTGTAGATATTTCCACCATGTCAAGGCTGCTCCTCTCAACCTAGATTTGGCAACCTTAATCTTTTGGGCTCCTGTCACACCCTCACATTCAAAATGATTTTCCATTCCTTCAAACCACTCCATGACTGTGTCAATGTCCATTTTCCCACTAAAAAGTGGCAATCCTTCAAAAGCCTTTGCATTCATAGGCTTGATAGCCTTTAAGAATGGTTCTTCACTAGTTAAGGGGTCTAGTTGGGGTATGATGTCATCTACATCAATAGTTTTCTTTCCCCTATCATTGGTTTCAGCACCCTTATTTAGTTCTTGTGCTCTTTGATCAACCACTTCTTGTAGCTTGATCCTCATCTCATCCATAGCATCCTCAAGGAGTCTATTTCTCTCCTTTTGCTCTTCTACTTCTCTAGCTAGCTCTACATTAGTGACCATTGTGTTCTCCCCTACTGATTCACCAGTATATAGAGACATGCATCATCCACAAAACCTTTAACCTGCTCTGATACCAATATGATGTAACAGACCTTGCTTAAGCTCTATCCTAGGCCCTCCTAGAACCAAGAAGGCTAATCACCTAGCCTATAGGGTACTATTTTGGTCTCCTTCTAAGAAGTCTTAAACTCCTGCCTTTCCCATTCAGTTTGTGACACCATCAATTTGATATTAGTTCACTGCTCTAAGCACTTCTCTATTTTCTTCTAGCATTGATCACCCCTACATGAAATAGAAATGAAACCTAAACTCATCCTCAAATGGAGAGGAGGATTGTTACTAAATCAAAATGCATTCAAAACCACTCATAACCCCATTCCAATCATAGTCAATCCTATCGCTAACAATATTTGTTTGTTGACTGGCCTAAAAAGGCGACTAGGATTAGTAGGCCTAATTGACCTCTTCTTGTTAATATCTCCAAACTTCCCTGAACAAAGCATCCAACTGATCATGGATTCAAATACTCTTTTGGAAGGGCTTGAAGATTTTGTAGGTTTTCCTTCCCCGCATTGTCCGTAGAGTGCCTTCCTAGAAATAGGGCTACTTTTAAGGGTTTCCAAGCTCACTATCTAAACTAGTGAGGGTTTGCTAATCTTCCTTCTATCTGCCTTCCTTCGAAGCTCCTCAGTATTGGAAAGGCTTGTAAATGTATCAAGCCTCCTCTCCACATCATTTTATTGAGGCTTTGAATGCCCTTAATCACTCCATTTGTACTGCAACAACACACTGACCCCTAACCAAACACTGATGGATTGCCTAGGGCATTAGTTTATAATGCATCCTGAGCTTTCTAGGGCCCCTCCATTGCACAACATGTGTTACAAGGAGTCTAGACACAAATCCCAAGGACCTGTATAGATTGTACGGTGGGAGAGTGATCTAGCACTCCATTATACAAAGCTCTGTTAGGACTAACCCAAGACAGGCCAAAACAAGGAAAATAATGAAAACTAACCTAGAACTAAAAGAAAATACAAACTAGTTGTTATAAGAATTCCAATACATCAACAATAAACACATGCAACCATTACAGTGGATTATTCAATCCATTTCAAAGCTCTGTCAATACAAAATCTATATACTATCAAAGGTTACACACAGTAAAAAAATGTGCCAGTCTTGATCTCCGTATTGTTCACCTCCCAATGCATACAATTACAGTTTTTAAGACTTAAATATCCCCCTCCTTAGTGTTAGGTCCCATAGATTAGGCTAGGCATCTTTTGAGCCAGTTACAAGCATTTTCAAGAAAGACTGTCATGACAACTTTCAAAGTTGTCAAGCAACTTTTGGTGGATAGACAAACCACCTACATACACCTCAAAAGCACTCAAACCATGATTGGGTAAGGATCATAAAGACCATTTTAAAACCTCTAAAACATTAAAGAGGAAAGTTGGACATCTTTTACAACACTATCCCATGCTTGGCAACCTAGCAAGGTTAGCCAAAAATGTCTCACTTTGGCTCCAAAGACACACTAAGGACTCAAAAGAACAAAACAAGATCAAACACTAGCTAGCACACCTAGAGAGACCAAATAGGCTTCTCCCTACACTAGTGGCTTGGCTAAGGCCACTACAAGCCAAAATTTAGGAACACTAGGTACCAAACAACCCTACCTAGGTGCCCTCACCATTTTTGCAGCTATAGTTTAAGTTCTATTCTAGTATTTGTTTCTTCCAATCATAAGATAGTTTCCTTTTAGCATTTCTTTCCTGCAACAATTATAGAATGTGTGGCTAAGTTGTACTTGGTGCATATATGTTGTTGGCCTGTTTCAAGTAACACGTCCCTAGATTGACATATTAAATGAATTTTTATGAGGATAAACTGCTCGGTTAGATGTCCAATCCCTGAGTTCGAAATTATGCCTAGTTTCTGAGCCTATATAAAAAGTGATCATTTTTGGTGCCATTGTCGGGGATGGTGCCGAACCTAGTTCTCACTAAGCCATTCCTAGGATTTGCTTTCATTTCCCACTTTGAGTAGAATAAATTTCATCTTGAGAAACACGATAATCTACATTACTTCACACTAGCTGCATGCATAACAAAAGAAGAGATGCTTGAGGAAGGTACTTGCAAAATCAATCCAATAACCCATTAGAAAAAGAAGTCTCATTTGTTGATGCTACTATTGAACTTCCCAAAACCACATTGTCATCCTCATCTTTTGATGGAGAAATAATTGGTTCCTTTGAAGAGCAACCCAAAATTAATTTATTTACTGAAGCCTTTACCAAGTTAAGATCTCGTTATCCTAAAAATCCCATCGAAGAAGAGAACCCTTTGCAACTAGTCATCTACCATCCTCAGTATCCACCTCGACCTCATCCTAGAAATCCACTGAGGATGGTAAATCCTGCTACATCTCCTTTTCCTATCTCAAACCAACGTGATAATAACAATCTCAATAACATACCCTCTTCTTCTCTTCCAAAATTATATGGTCTTGTGAAAAAAGACCTAGATACCTTCCTTTTTTAGTTTGATATCCTTTGTAGGAGCTATGACTACACCACTAATGCCCACTGGCTTAAACTCTTTCCTGCAACTCTTAAAGAGTCTGCACTAAGATGGTTCATGGGCTTAGGACAAGATGTTGTTCACAGTTAGGATGAGGTGAAGAGTGCTTTCTTACTGAAATATAAAGAATATTGTAGAGGAGATGAAATTTTTAAGATGACACAAAAAGAAGATGAGAGTCTTGAGGACTATATCTCAAGGTTCATGTTCAACTTACAAAAGAGCACACAACACAAGCTTAATGAGGAGTCCCAAAAGCTTCTCTTTATGAATGGCCTTTAGGATGGATGCACAGAGGTATTGGACCTGATGGATGGAGGTGATATCACCCAGGCTACATGGTATGATATTAAAAGTATATGTCTTAAGTACTCCACAACTACTGGCAAGAAAGGAAGAGGATATAGGTCCACCTTGGGAAAGTCAAATGGTGTGGGTACTTCTAGGACAGAGATAAAACATCTCTTGTCTGACTTTAAGCAAGACATCATTAACAACATGGCCACACAGTTGGATATCATATAGGCTAAGAAGAAACATGAGGAAGTAGAGGCCATGCTGGTTGAATTCTATCCCCACTGTAGACAAAAGAAGAGAGATTACCAGTGCAAAAGGGTCACTAGCATGGAGACTACACAAATGCCAACTGATTACAAACCAATTGAACCAGTGGATGAGTAGTTGTTCCTCATCACTCAGTGCCGACCATGGGTGCAAAGACAAGGTATGCCTCAGGACCCACTTAAATTTAGTAATCCATTTTATAATAATCAATGGTAGCCTCCCATGAATTATCAAACTCCTCCCTGGAATAATTTCCAGAATCAATGGTAGAATTAACTTAGTCCATAGTGGAAAAACCCTCAAGGGAATTGGCAACAACCCCAAGGGGCATGACAACCACCACAAGGTAATTGGCAGCAGAACTCGCAGTGGCAAGGTGGTCAGCAATGGCCAAATCAACCACAAGGATTTCTGTCGCCACCTTCTCAACCTCCACAACAACAAGCACTTTTTTCCACCACCACCAGCCAATAATCAACTTCCCAAACCTACTCAACTACCTGCACAACCACAACCAAACCCAAACAATAGACCTCCTACACCTCAACAAAGTGTGTATGCTACTAACCAAATGTAGTACCCCATGCAATATCCTACCTATGCCATCACACTTGATGATATTCACCTATGGTCTGGAACTACTCTACTTGCTCTTGAGCATCTAATTATCACTAAAGTACCCCTTGAGGAGCCTATCCAAGCCGAACACACTCCTACTCCATTGGTTTAAAATAATAAATGACGTGAAGAATTGACGAGGTGGTACCTACAACTTTTTCTACCTACAACTTGTAATAAATGAAAAACTAGGAAAGTACAAGCTCAATTTTTTGACCCTACCTGTCGGCCAAGTGCCCCATGCTACCGAACGCTCCTCACAATATCTACACGATGCCTCGATCTGCCTCCTAGCACCATCTCTATATGTCAAATTAGAGCTCAAAACCATTATATCTCTAAGCTCTGAAATGCACAAATGACCTATTTTTGGCCCTTCCGACCCTTATTAAGGGCCTCCCATGACCCATTTTTCTTTCCTAAAGCCCCCCAGCCCACCCATTCTTCCTATTTTTCTACCCCTTGTCACTTTCTGGCCTAATCTTGCCCTCTGCTTACCCATTCATACCCTTTTTTGGCCTGCTGCGCTAAAGCCCTTCCTTCCTTTCAAGATGTTGTATGGGCCCCTTTTCCTTTCCTTATCGCCCTCTCGAGGGGGCATCACCTAGTCTAAGCCTCTCAACCCATATTCTAGGGAAACTTTACCACCTTATAAATTCTTCATGTCATTAATTATTTTAAATTTAGTATAGATTGTACTTCAAACATAATTCAAACCTACCACATCATCACCTGCAAATAAAATCATTAAACTTACATAATATTTTTTACACAAACTAAACTCATCTCTACAAAAATGTCTTTAGTCAAAGTAGGGATTTACTCATCATGGAAATTCCTTCAACAAATACTCCCACTTGAAAGCAATACACATGATTAAGACTTCATTAAAAAATAGAACGACAAATTCCCCAATAATTAAAAAACTTACATTTAAAATGGTTTTGCAGAAACAAGCACACCTTGCACACCATGTCTACATATCAAACACAAGATTCAAAGCATGATCAACAATGGACAACTCAAATTGCAAAATATGACTACAACACTCACTACAAATTTAATAAGCATAATCCATAGTGGACAATTACTTCATGAACTAATTGTACAAATAGTAGCTATCTCTAAGTTTGGAGGTAAGAATGACTACAAAAAATGATATGATGGATTGACAAAGTACAATAGCCCAAAGATAAGTACATATCGGTTAGTACAACCAAATATTAAACTCATTAATAATACCTAGTTTCGTCAATTTCTAAGTATTTAAACTATTTAATACTAATAAGTACAATTCTGACAACTATATAGGTGGATTTTCATTGGTGATCTTGAGATCATATCTACGAAGCAACACATATTTGGCAAGCCACTTCCTATTGAACTAGAGCAGGATGACCATACAAAAGAAGACATGGTTGAGCCTTTATCCATTGCTTCTCAATTTACCAATACTATGCCACCACACCCAACAACTCGGTGAAGGCTACTATTTGGTATACAATCTCCACTAACCAGGTCAGAAGCACCTGCCACAATCACACCTATTAAGGACTTGAATCCATTTCATCCAAGGTGGACCATAAAAGCCCGTGTCATGATGAAGAATGAAATAAAATAGTATACAAATCATAAAGGTAGTGGCCAAATATTTATCTTTGACATAATAGAATAGAAGGAACTAAAACAAGAGTCACATGTTTTAATGATGCAACCAATGTTCACTATAACAATATACAGATGGGTGCAACATATACACTTTTAGGTGGAGCAATACAAACTGCTAATAAAAAATATAACAAATTGAATAGTTGGTTAGAAATATCTCTGGCTACTGACTCAAAAGGCACCCATTGTGAAGATGACTTGTCAATTCCAAAGCACCACTTCACCTTCACACCTATCAATGAAATAATGAGATAGACCAACAACACAAATATTGATGCAATTGGAATTGTCACATCTGTCAGGTCAACATCAACAATAAGGAGATAAGATGGCACTGAAGTTCCACGACATACAATAACATTGTTAGATATGTTTGAGAAATGTATATATGTCACTCTTTTGGGACCAATACCAGGAAGGGTAGGTGGTCAGATAAAACAAAAGTACAAAACCAAGAAGAAATTATCCTTGCAACTAAAAATTGGCGTGTTTCTGAATACAATGGAAAGCTGCTTAACACATCAAATAATACTTATTTAGCAATAGACCTAGAAATGCAACAAACATCACATTTGAAAAAATGGTTTAAATAAACATGATATAATTTGCAATCAACTACAACAAGGTTGAATGTAACACCTACAAATGCTCCAAGAATGACCATCTTAGATATTTGGGAAGAGACTTCAATTGCAACTGAATCCCTCCAATGTATGTTGAGAGCAACAACCTTATTCATCAAAAAATATGATATTTGTTATCCAGCATGCCCCACTCAATTAGGTGGACAAGAATGCAAAAAGGCCTTGACTCACAATAATAAACTAATTGGTTTTGTTCAAAGTGAAATGTAACTCCAACCGAGTGTAGTTACAACTATTTACTACAAATAAATCTACAAGATCATACAAACATAATGTGGGCTATTTCATTTGATGAAGGGGAAACACAACTTATGAAAATGTCTGCAAAAGATTTGTACTCCTTATAATGTGCCCTTGGTGCAAAGAAAGAAAATGAAAAAAATCATAAGAGATGTAATAAATAGGGAACACATTTACATCTTAGCATGCAAGAAAGAGACATACAACAATGTATCCCAAGTAAAGGCAATCATAACAGGGTTCCAATAAGTAGACTTTATTGCTGAAAGTAGTATCCTACTTTCCAAAATCCACGAGATGTCTTCCAATACAATCACGTCAAGCCATGCTGGAAAATTTATATTTAAATACACATAGTACTACCCCTCTTCTAAAGTGAACAAATATAAATTCCATGTACAATATTCTACATCCACTCTTCTCAATGTATACCATATATTTCTCTTTGTTGCATGTACTATCTTTCTACACAACTTTCCTCCCAACTCCATGTAAATCATTTTGTGGTGATTAGAATAAAATGTGAATTTGTATACAATGATTGCACAATTATATTGATTGTAAAGTTCACCTTAGTTTCATATTGTTGTTCATTTTTTATAAAAAGGAAGGTTGAGAACATGAATACAAAGGGAGAAGGACAACATTAAGTCTATACTACCTTTGAGTATGATTTGAATAACATAGAATGTGATTTTGCCAAACAATATGATAATCTCATAATAGGGAGATAATAAAACATAAAATTCATGTACACTACTAAGTAACATCCTTACTTATCAATCTAATATTCAAGAGACTCCTCTAATGTCTTCTAAATTATTATACTTTTGGGTACATTTTACAACACAAATGTTTAAATTGCAAGGTAAAATTTAACTTCCATAGATAATTCAAGAAGACCAACTTGTAGTGCAGAGGACAAGTAAATCACCATAAGACTAGATAAACATGAAAAAGTTTACATGTATTCCAAAAGCATCAAGTTGCATTAATTAGGAAAAAAAAACATGTCCAAAATAAATAAACTAATAAATTCCACTTTTCTATTATTATTGCCCTCCTCTTTGCATTTTTTGTAATATTGTTCATGAATAATGTACTACAATATGAGTTCATTTACCATAGCTACATAAACACCCAAGTTTTCAATTCAACATATTTTAAATTGAAATATATGTTCATGTGTATGCTTACTATTGATTAATGAATTCCAGGAATCTATTCCAAAGCTTTCACCGCCTAATCCTATCACATTCTACAAGAGCCACATTGACAAGTTCAATATAGGTAACATTGAACATTCTTCCATATTTTATTTTACATCTACATTCCAGAATAAATGTGCTTAGCATAATTTGATTTCATTTGATTTTACTATTACATGATTGTTTACACTTCTCACCTAATGACCTGTAACTAACATAATGCAACTCATGGCTGATTAACTTCAAGTACATTAATGGCTTGCTAATTATTATTTCTTGCAGTTAGTACACTTTCTCAAATTTTACATTCTTCCTCTAATGTATGTCCACCTTGTAATTAAACCCCACTTTAATATGTGTATTCCTTCACATGCTTTCCAATGTTTTATCTATCAAAACAATTTATCATACTTATAGATTGCAACATATGGAAACTCCCATCAAAAACCATCTCCCAAAAACTCCACTTTTTGAGCTTTAGCAACAACAAAATAGAAAAATAAATTAGGAATACTATTCTCGTAATAAAGAGGTGATAATTGCCTGAAGAGGAGTTAAAATATTAGAGCAAGTTCCAATTCCCTTGCAACAAATAGAAGAATAGTTAGACGAGCACCCATTTGAAACTGAACAAACTCCATTACAACAACAAAGGAACAAACAAGGAAGAATGAACCACATAAATGACTACACAATGGCAAGTATACAATTCTACCAAAGGATTGATGCATTAGCCAAATTACAAACATGCACTATATGCAAATAATGTTACCTGGGCATGCACTTCCAATCATCAAACACAACACCCACATGCAAAAGATGCTTCCATGAGAAAGGCATACACTGATTCTCATCCTAGAACAACATGGACCTAGGAGAACAACCTATTATAATCAAAAGACTGAGGCAGGTGGAAGAAATGCTTATCGCCAGAGTCAACCCAGTATTGCAAGTAACTCAAAACTTTGGAGGCCAATATAAATATCGTGGTCACACGATAAGCTTTACACAAGACATAAATAACATTACAAATATTCTCCCACATAGAATACACGAACTAGATATACTCATAGTTTGAAGATTGCATACAACAAGTCAGTACTATGATTGTTATGTGAGAAGGAGCCACATTATAGATGCATTGCAATACAAAATGAAATATGATCCATACTATAAAGATGTCACTATTCATGATGAATATCTAGCAGAGATACCTGAAATAAGAATAGATGTTTCAAGTATGCTCAAAAGCATTGAAATAAATGAACACATGATGATGGGCCAAATAATGAAATGGACATTGATGAATACCCTAATGAAAATAACATAGTATACACATCATCATTTATGAATAGACAACCAAAAAAAACTTGTGAGCTACAAATTATTAAAAAAAAACTACAACTGGAAGACATCACAAGCAACATTATCAATTGGTCAAAGATGGAGTCATCTCTAGTAAATGAATACAACACTGGGGGTTTACTTGATATGACATTTCTCACTCTCTTCCCAAATAGATTTGCACAACACACGCAACCCCGACTAAGAGAAGTGCACATACATGAGTTTGCACTACACTTAATGAGGTTCCATGACAACATATTTAGAAGGCATCCCTGCTTTCCATATTTCATCTTCAATTTGATGGATAGACATCGTAGCCAAGTAGTTGCAGCCATATTCATCAAGAGAATTGTAGAAGAAAACATACCGGCCATAATAGAGAACCTTCATGCACACCTTACAAATTTTCTAGACAACCAACTTGTAGAGGAACTCATGCACTTTGGTTCTTCTATGCGAGGTACAAGACCATATTGGAATAAGAAACACATGCAGAGTTGACATACATGATCAACCAAATAGGATCACCTACTCTTTTATTTAGATTGAGTGCAATAGATACTAAATGGCAAGATTTACATAAATTTTTGTTAAATAACATTGCCCCCATAATGCTATCAAACAAACAACGCATGGAGAACATAATTAATAACCCTCATATTATAGCACTGTACTTGCATCAATAGTTCACAATCTTTTGTGAAGAAGTCCTTGAAAAACTCTTACATGTAGAAAACTATTGGTATATAACATAATGGAAACATAGAGGTATTGCACGCATACATGGGGTTATTTGGATTAAAAATGTACATGATATGGATAAATTAGATTGGAATAATGCTGTAGAACTTGAAAGTGCACAAATATTTTTCAACAAATATGTTACCGCTTGGAACCCTCGTGAGGTATTATGCAGAAACAACACAATGTTCCAATCTCTACTAGATGATCCATGCTTGCTTGACACAAATTAGATATTCACTAATGAGCCCACTCATGACCATGAAGAATTAATTAATCGGGTCCAACGACATACAAAATTCAGAGAAGGAACATGCTTAAGAAAGAAGGGTTCAAAAGTTGAATGTCGATACAAAGCTCCATGGAAAGAAACCAACTCCATTATTTCATGCAATGAGAATGGAAAAAAAATACGACCCTGCAAGAAATGATGATAGGCTTAACATACACAATCGAGAAATGTTGTCGATCTGGAGAGCCAACATAGATTGCCATCCTGTTATCTCATAAGAAGTTGTCCTCAAATACATTACAAAATATGCATCAAAAGTAGAACGAACATCAGAGACTTGCACTAGTATGTTAAAAAGAATATGTACAACACAACAAGAAGATAGCCTAACTCTCACAACATACAAGAAATTTATGATAGAGATTGTAGCTAAGCGTGACATGGGAGCACAAGAAACATGTCACATGCTTCAAAAACTACCTCTTGTTGTTTGCAATCATCCTTTCACATCTTTGAATGTTGGATGGAAAATGTTTCATTGACTAACAAACACATCAAGCACAAACCAAATATAATCTACGTACTTGCATGCATACATTCAATGACCTCTAGAGCTTGACACAATAACACTTCTTGAATCAACATGATCTTACACCTACTCTGCAAATTATAGACATTGAAAATGGAGAGAAAGAAAAGTGCAAGCCATTGTCAATGTTTACCCAAAGTTCTACAACATTCCACATGGCAACTCAGAGAAATTTGAAATATTCTATTGGACTGAGCTCATCTTATACAAACATTTTTGTGATATAAAAAGATGACATTGGACTCACTAAAGATTCAATAATTAAAAATTGGAACAACATGAATGCAACATGATATGACGTTTGGTATGTGAAACACATTACCCCAAATGAAGCAAACTCAAAAGAAGAAGAGGAGGAGGAGAACAATGACACAAACATGCAAGAAATAATGCAAATGAATGAATGACAATTGTTATCACAAATGGGCCCTTCAAATAATATTGCCTTTGATGAACTTGACATGCTTGGAAGATGTGACTTTGACAACAACAAAAAATGAGGTCAAATTAACATACCTCAACATCTACATGAAATTGAAACACAATTCATAAATACAAAAAAAATAAGTGCACAAGGTGAGAACATCCTATCAGACTTAAACATTTTGAGCTATACATTATCAGCAGACCAAGAGGTAGCTCTCACAATAATTAAAATCACAACAAATGTGAATCGACCAAACCACTCTATATGATCATTCAAGGCACAACTGGTATAGGAAAATTATACTTGATTGCTTGCATAAGAAATGTACTAAATAGTAATGGCCAATGACAACAAAAGAATCTCCTCATGCTAGCTCCTATAGGTATTTCTGCATTCAACATACATGCATCCACTATACACTCTAAGCTCAGGATTCCTATTAAACAAATGCAACAACTACAAGGCCAAGAATTGATAGCATTCCAAGAGGATTTAAAGGAAATAAGATTCATTCTTATTGATGAGTTAAGCTTCATTGCCCCAAAGCTACCACTCAAAATAGACAATAGACTACGATAAGCATTTCCTTAGAATCAACAATTATGCTTTGGTGGACTTTCCATAATCCTAGTGGGTGACCTTACCCAACTACCCCTAGTCATGGATAAGCCAATCTACACATCACGTTCTACTGACTGAACATTGTGGCATCAGTACACGACAATCATCACATTACAGACAATGTTCCATCAACAAGGTGACAATATTGTGCATGCACAATTTCATCATTTGCTACACAACATACGAAATGCAAAACCAACAGAAGAAGACTAGGAGCTCCTTACAACATGTAAAAACAAATAACTTACATCAAATGAGAAGGAATAATTTGACAAATCAATCCACCTATTTGCCACAAACGATCTAGTCAAACTACACAACAAAAAAATGTTGAAACTATTGAATTGTCCAATTACAATAAGTGTAGCAACAACCACCAGAAGCAACACATAATATGCAGTTGTTGATGGAAAACTTGAAAAAGAAATTCTACTATGCAAAGTTCAATGCATCAATCTTACAACAAACATATGGACACAAGTAGACCTTGTAAATGGAGCGCTGGGAAAAATAATTGATATTATCTACAACCCCAATTCCAAACCCCCTGATACTCTAATGTATGTTACACTGAGGATTGATAATTTTACAATGGCCCACCATGAAACACAAATGATCCTAAACTAATACCAATAATTCCTTTATCATTGGGCATACGAAGGCATATTTCGTTGGTAATGGCATGAGCTTTAACCATTCACAAATCCCAAGACCTTACCCTACAAAAAGTAACAATCGACATTGGCAAAATAGAAAGGCAAGGGCTGAAATTTACAAAAATCTCTAGAATCAAATCATTAAATGACCTTTGCATTCAGCCAAATTTCTCATTTGAAAGATACTCCAAAATGCAAAAGAATCCATACACAATCATAAGGAAAAAAAAAAAGAATCTCGATTAGATCAACTTGCTCTCTCAACAATCAAGGTATGCAACACTTAACAATGCTTTCTACCCTTCAAATGATTCAATCTTTCAACATAAAAGTCAAACACTATGGCTTCCTACATTTCTAACATACAATTAAACATAATGAATTGTCCACAGGATTCCATTTGAATAGTTCAATATCTCCAAGACACGACAACTGCTGCTTATATTTAATTCCATCTATTCTACAAGGTATTTGGTATTTGATCCCAAAATGCAATATGACTTGGCAAAAGGTAATTTTATATGTTTAATAATTTCAAATCTTTCCAAACATATTTACAAATCAGAAAACCAGACTCATTATTACCTTGCTCAACAACTATGATAACTATGACAAATGGGTTTATCTCTGTGAATGTAAATTATATGGTGAATATCTTGTCAATTCTTTGATCTAATGGAAACTACTTAACCTCTAACCATGCATTGTTTTTTGCTTTGCCTACAGATTGTCTTCACTAGAGTGAACACCATTACAAGACTAGCTTACAAGCAACCATGGATTGAAGCAATGTATGTTCAACTATAAGTAGCTTTTCCTTTCTTTACTTCTTTATAGATAATGACTGATTTTTTAATGTGGGTTATGTGGTTCAGAGCATCAAATAGCTTATTTGAAAAAGGTAAGATGTGAGCTTATTTGTAGTTTGCTATGCATTGTTGTCTTTTTCTGGGCATGTTTGACTATGCAACATTCATGCTGCATCTAACAAGATTATGTGTCAGACTTGTTGAGTATTCACAACCATTTTGGCTTGTAGAATAAGCAAAACTCATTTTTCATGAGTGCCAAGTTTAATTTGATTTTACTTGTTTATGTTTTTTATTTGTGAGTACTTGCCCAATTGCTGACTCATTGGGTATGTATACTATGCTTGAAGTTGAGACCATGTTTTGGTCTTGAAAAAAGATACACTTCATTTATTTTTAGATTGGCTTGTTGGCTTTTTAGAGCACCATTTTGTATTAGTTTCGAGCACTTGTGTGCAACTCATTTTGTATCATTCAATTGTAATTTTGCAGCTAAGACTTTTATTTTCAATGGGAGGAATAAATAAATTCTATAAATTTGTGGGTGTTTTATACATGGGTGTCATGGACTGAGGAGGAGCACAACCTATTTTTGACTGGACTAGAAAAGCTTGGGAACGGTGATTGGAGAGGGATATCCAAATTTTTTGTTACAACCATAAATCCAACACAAGTGGCCAGGCATGCCCCGAATACTCAAAGGGCCCGTTTGGGTGCTGGAATTAGACTGGATATTCTAGAGTAAGATTTTCGGATAATGTCAATTCCATGATTGTTTCCATCCAAAAATTTGGAATTGGAATTTTGAAATTCCAATTTTGCCCCCAAAATGGGCATTTCATCTTCCACTCAAATAGGAGGAATTGGAATTTTGAATTCCAATTCCA
This sequence comes from Chamaecyparis obtusa, assembly GCA_027943335.1. Taxonomy (NCBI): domain Eukaryota; kingdom Viridiplantae; phylum Streptophyta; class Pinopsida; order Cupressales; family Cupressaceae; genus Chamaecyparis; species Chamaecyparis obtusa. Next base: position 3,327 of record BSBK01006035.1, on the reverse strand, counting down.
ATTTTTATAAAACCAAATTTAATATTTCGTGGGATTCGTGACTATAAGGATGTATATTATATTGCTATAAGGATATATATATACATGTGTATATATATACACATGTGTATATATATACACATGTGTGTGTATATATACATGTGTGTATATATAAACAAACATGTGTATGTATGTGTATATATACACATGTGTGTGTATTTGTATATATATATATATATATACACACATGTGTGTGTATATACGTACATGTATGTGTATATATATGTGTATATATACACACATGTATGTGTATATATATACACACATACATGTATATAGACACATACATGTGTATATACATACATACGTGTGTATATACACACACATGTATGTGTATATATATACACACATACGTGTGTGTATATATACATACATATGTATCTATATACATGTGTGTATATATACATATATGCATATATATACATGTGTGTGTATATATACATGTATGTGTATATATACATGTGTGTGTATATATACATGTATGTGTATATATACATGTGTGTGTATATATACATGTATGTGTATATATACATGTGTGTGTATATATACACATGTGTGTAATATATATAAACACACGTGTGTATGTGTATATGTGTGTATACACACATGTGCATGTATGTATGTATATATACACATGTGTATACATGTATATATATACACACACATGTATATACATATACACACATGTGTGTATGTGTATATATATACATATGTGCATGTGTATATATACATACATGTACAGACATATACACACCATATTTAAAGAAATTAAAATAAAGAATTGAAATTCCTTATGCATCTTCTTAGTCATCTTCTGGGTGAACCAAATGGGTCAGCTCATATTTCAAAAATCATTTTTAGGATTTGTATCTTCCAGAATTGCAACATCTTCCAGAATTGACTGGAATTGGCATTTGGTATTCCAGCACCCAAACAAGCCCAAAATGTATAAATCTCTCATTTCCATAGCTTAATCAAGATTCGTAAAAAAATGCTCTATAAGTACCAACTTTTTTTTTATTTCCTCTATTTTTATTAGATTACAAGCTTCTCTGTGAATGAGGATTCAATGGAAAACCTACAAGAATCTTCCCCAAATTTATCTCAAAATTTAGATTTATCAACAAAGGTAGTTCCAAATTTATCCATGTGCATATCTAAGCATGGAGAAAGCATGACTAATTTTGAGGCACAATTATTGTTGTCTTTATGGCCAAAACTTAAATAGAGCACAGTGGCATGAACTTTGGATTTAAGCTTTAGGAAATACAAAGTCTGTTCAATATTATTTTGGGAGAAACCAAAATAGTTTTCATATTCTTAATTGATATGTATAGATTCTTGAGTTTGTAATTTAGTTTGAAGTTGAATTTTCAATTTCTTGTTCTTACTTGAAATTGAACTAAATTTATAATATTTTTATATCCATAATTAAATTATTAAATGCCTATAGTTTATGCAAATATTATAATATTTAAATTTTATTTTAAATACAATAAAAAGTTTACTAATTTATAGAAAAAATGATCAAAACTTTGGAACTTCTTCTTATGTTGTTTTGTTACTATATATTTTTAGTTCTCTACATTTTAGTGTGTGATTTCAAATATCAATGCACAAAACATGTATAATATGATATACCAAATATTATAGATTGTGCAAATATGATATTTTTAAATAATGTATACTTTAAAATTAAATCACTTTTGACAAAAACCGTAACATCTTACCCTTAACTGTGTGCTGGGCCCGCGGTATTATAAAGAGTCGGGCGCATGATGTAACCCCTAGTCGCATGATCGCATAAGGTGAAAATGCTCTATGCAATCATGCGACTAGGCCTTTAGAGAGAAGATCTGGGGGGTCTGCCTGAGGATGTTATGTGGTATAGTGCCCTGAAGGGGGGAAATTTCTTCTTAGGATACGCCACGGGTGCTTTAGGGGGCTCATATGAATTTAATAGTTTTTTAAACCAGAGAACCGAAAGGCATATGAACAAGGAAGTCCTTTGAGGGCTAAAATAAGACTAAACTGTTAATCAGAGTAGACCAGGCCAAATGGATAAGATGGGAAAACATTGGATGATGTAGAGCAATGCAAATACACTTCAAGTCCATTGGGAAATGGAGCAATTGTTGAGACAATCGATAACTTTGTTCTTGTATTAAGAAGAAGTCACAATGTGGGAGAATTTCTAGGGCACCTTGTCTTTCCTAGTGGGCATTCAGAGGTACAAACACAATCTGAACTTAAAGCTTCTACCTGAAATGAATGTAAGGAAATAAGAACCTAGTTTTAGTTACTGGTGATTATGTTATTACAAAAATGATAAATAATTTCATGTAAAAGTTAGCAGAATTACTTTAGATATTTTTAGGTGCCTTAATATATATTTTTTATTTTTCTTTGAATACAAAAGAACATCTGAGTTGTTTCTGGATTCGATTGCATGAATATTTTTGCATCAACATTTCGGATCACACTCCGTGATCCATCATTAGGATGATACTGATAGAGAGCAAATGATGAGATGAATAGAGTAGCAGGCTCAACCAACTAAAAAGAGGGGGAAAGGTAGAAAGAGGGAGAGAGAGGAAGCAAAAGGAATGACAGTGACACCTGAAAAGACCAAAAACAACAAACAAAAACTGAATATTAATAAAATAAAATAAAAAGTATACAAAAATAATAAAAAAGATAAACAGTAAAAATATACATATTGTATATAAAATAAAAATAAAGACACGGAGCAAAGAGAAAAATGGAAAAGCTATTAAAATTAAGAGATATAAAAGAAAATAATAGAAGATAAATATATTATAGAGTAAACAATAACCATAATTACAATATAAATATATAATAAAGAATAAAAACGCAAACAAAGATGACCTAAAACTAATTAATAAAAGAAAGCAAACACTAAATTAATAGTATGAGAAGCAAACAAAAACAAAAAAGATAAGAAGACTAATAAACGATTAATAAATAAAACCAAAACAAATCATTTACACACTTGTAAGCATACACTTATATAAAGGTGTATACTTATGTAGTCAAGTGTTTAATAATATATATATATATATATATATATATATATATATATATATATATATATATATATATATATATATATATATATATATATATATATATATATATATATATATATATATATATATATATATATATATATATATATATATATATATATATATATATATATATATATATATATATATATATATATATATAATAAAAGGAAAACAAAAGATGAGAATGCATAAAAAC
>BSBK01006034.1:0-100468 GCA_027943335.1 Chamaecyparis obtusa | reverse complement strand
TATGAAGCTGAAATGCTTTTAAGTATGAGTCAAAATATCAGAAATGATATTATTAGTCTTGATGTTTGTATCAAGAACTTGAGGAAACTTTGGAGACTAGAAAAGATTTGTACATACAGTGTACAAAACCTAAGATTTTGACAGTAGCAGAGGAGCAAAAAATCAAGGTGAAGGAAGCTGAGATTCAGAATGAATCTAATCTTCTTTCTGGACCCAATGTAAAAAGTAAGTGATGTTGAGAAGAAAGTTAGGAAGTGTTCTGATGAAATAAGATCATTGCAAGATGAAAAGAATAGGAAATTGAGAAGATTTGAACTTCTGAGAGAGCACACGTCTATGAAGTTGAGCATTATGAGGAACAATTGGAAGAATGTCTCACTGCTAAGACATCATTTTAGAAATTTAATTTTGAGAACCTTCAAGCTTGTCAGATAGCAGCTTATGGATTAAGCACACTTCCAAACGTGGCAAATTCTATCAGAAAGTCATGGAGAAAGAGTTTGAAGCCATGAAAGTAATTTTTGTAGATGTGTTGCAAGGCCTACTGGCTTTGCAATAAGTAAATGGAGGTATAATCTTTTTTTTGGGTTAAATTTTGTAATCCTCCTACTTTATTTTGTCATTGTTGTCAAAGGGGAGTGATTATAGTAGAGCAGAAAATTGTTATGTATATGAGGATTGATACTCTTTAGGTGGAGTATTGTATGAAGTTTGTATCAGAAAGTATATTTTGAGGAGTTATAAGGATAGTATACATATTCTATACTATGGCCAAAATTTTGTTATACATTTTGAGATTTTGACTTGTGCACTTAGCAATTTTCTCATATGTTGCCACCAATGACAAAGGGGAGATTGTTGGAAATTTGGGCTAAAGTGAGTACATGGATGTTGTCATTATGGAAAAATATGATCCACATTAAGAGCACACATGTTAGAGAGAAAGTATGGTAGATTGCAATGCAAATTTGTCTAAGTGTGAGACAGTGTTTTCATAGTGTACTAGGATACAATTTTGGTTTGTGACATTGACTGGAGCAAGTTCAATGCTTGTGCACTTTAACATAGATGCTATGATGGCTACTAATGACCCCATCTCAGAGTGCAAGTCAGTATGGAATGTACGGAATTAGTTATGGCAGTTTTACCCAAGACATTATTAAGCCGACAGGTCAGAATAAGAAGACAAATTTGGTAAAGAGTTAAGGGATTATTTTGTTTACCAAAATAAAGACTTTTAACAATATAAAGGGATGACATCCTAGATGTTTACCTTAGATAAATATATATGGAAGGCTGACCCATGTAAAGTTATTAGCCTTAATAACTTGTATATATGTAATTGTAATGTATGAATAAGAGTGTAATATGGTGATGATATGATATGATGCGAATGTTAAGAGTAGTGAAGAAGAAATTGATGCAAGTAGTATAAGGTTATGTACCTTAATCCATTTTTGTAATCATTATACATCTTATATTACTTGTTTGGGCAGTGGGCTCATTTTGTAATCAGATTTTGTATCTACAATTCCTAACAGGGTTGAGGCTTCTAACAAGGACTATAGTCCCTTAACCAGGACTGATACACTATACATATGTAATAGACTCCTAATAGGGTCAACATCCTTAAAAAGATACTTTTGATTAGTGGATCTTTGTGGATACCATCCCCACCAGGGTTTCCCTTGGCCAGGGTTTCCTCGAGAAGATATCATGTGTTATGAGTTTTTTATCGTTATGCATATTGTTTAGTTTCTTATGTTATGTATGTATAAAGATAATCTATTATATCCATAATTTGGGAAAAAGATAAAGTTTGGTAGAATACTGATTCACCCCCCCCCCCTCTCAGTATTCCCTATTTTCTAACAATATATGTGTATATATATATATATATATACATATCTATATATATACATCTATATATATACATATATGTATATGTATATATAAACACATAGATACACACACACATAGATATATATATATATATATTTATATATATATATATATATATATGATATATATATATATATTTATATATATTAATATATATATATTAATATATATATATATATATATATATATATATTATATATATATATATATATATATATATATATATAATATATGCATATATCGATAGTGTATATACAATGTATATGTGTGTGTGTATATATATAGATAGACATATACCATAGATAGGACATTATAATATATATACATATATATATGTGTACATATATATATGTGTACATATATAATATGTACATACATATATATATTATATATATATATATTATATATATATATATATAGTATATATATATATATATATATATATATATATAGATTATATATATATATATATATATATATATATATATATATAATTTATATATATATATATATATACATACATACAGACATACATACATACATTATATATATATACATACATATATATGTGTGTGGTGTGTGTGTGTGTGTGTGTGTGTGTATCTGTATATCTATATATATATATAATGTATATATATATATGTATATATAGATATATATATATATATATATATATATATAATATATATATACATATACATATATATACATTATATATACATACACACACACACACACCACACAGATATATATATATATTTGTCTTCTATATATATATATATATATATATATATATATATATAGACACACTCACACACACACACCTGGGTGTGTGTGTAGATACACACACCATGTAGATTATGTTTTTCATTATGTTTATTCTATATCAAAAATTTATTTTTCTCCTTGATGAATATAATCTTCTATGGAAAAGATATATTCTAGGATGCCTAGTTTCTCATCACATATTTTATAATATTTTACTTTTTCTTTTTCACCATGGAACTAAAAGTAAATGAGAACTATGGAACACTAGGATATATTTTTGAAGGGGCTGAAGAACTCATTATCCAGTTGAAGTCTTTGACCTTTTTTATGAATCTATTTTGTTTAAGTGTTTACTTCTAAATTTTCATAATTATTAGTAGTTTCTTGTTTTATTTATTCTTAGATCAACCCTGTCTCACCATGTACAATTTTTTGGCCTAATTTTTAATTTTTATTAATGTATTTTTATTGCTTTGGCTATAGGCAATCAAAAATATCACAATGAAACCATAAAAAGATAGGAAAAAAACAAAAAACACTAGACATCAAGATGGGAAACACATAAACATAGTAATGGAAACAACAAAAACTATTAACAATACCTCAATTCTAAAGCTAGACTCTCATTACAGAACCTTACTATGTTGGATCTTTTGTGCATGTAAGACAATAATAATGGAACAAAACCAATGCTAGTTGGGGAAAAAGCATACTTCATTTTCTCTATACAACTCACAAATTCACCATAATGCTAGGTAGCATTTTCCACTATAGAGATCTTTTACTTCATCAATCACTACATTACAATTGCAGAAAACATAGGCCCTTTCTTTTTTTTTTCTCTTCTTTTCTTGACATTCCAAGAAAAGGAAATCATTATAGGGGAAATACACAACCAATCAGTTAAGTTAATAAATTCTCTAGGACAAGCATTTTTGTTTAATTTATAGGACCCAAACAATACACTTTGACCCAAAATTTATTTTTTTCATTTGAAACATAATTGTTAAAATAATAACAAAATATAAAGAGACAAGAAATTGTTTAATCAATGAGCAAGGAAAAGAAGATTTACCATGAATAATCACAAAACTAGGAGCAGTCACCAAAGAGCAAAGCAACAAAGGAGACAATATTTTTAAAGGGGAAAAGCATAAAAAAACCCCTGTGATATAATGAATGTGGCAAAAATGCCTAAGAGAGAGAGAGAAAGAGAGAGAGAGAGCTTAGCTCATACAATAATAATCAAGAAGAAGAAGTATCTCATGTGAAGAGAGAAGGAGAGCCATATCTTTTAATAGAGATGTGAGAAAAGAGTTACATTGTAACTCCCATTTCTATGTATGCTACATTTCACTAGTGTATGAGACAAGTGTAGGATTCCTCATAAGGAGGAATATCTATTTTCCTTAATAAAGGAAATCACAAATATGGACATGTCCTCCCACTTGGACTAGAGGACAAATACAATAGGATACCTTGGTTATGCTTACATATTGTCAAGCCCCTGACAGTTCCAGGCTTTACTTTTCTATGTTATGTATGTTATGTTAGTTTTCTTTGAGTTCGAACTCTGACTACATTCTTTGAACTTTTGTTTTTGGATTAAATATGTTATCTCTATTATTCTGCCAGACATTCAGAGAATTATGTCTATTTCTGTCGCTTTATGAGTCCTATTCTGATGACAAAAATTGGCTTAGACTGAATTTGACATTGGTTTGATTATGAAATAAGGACAAACTATATGGTTAGTCAATTGTCTGATTATTGATTCATTGTATTGGAAACCTTAATAATATGTTAGACATGATTAGAAATGGTTATGTTATTATGGTTAATTGTATCTTATAATTATAGACAGTATATAGAGAATTATTGTTATTTGATGTTAATCTAATTCTGAATTCAAAATAAATAAATTTGTATATATGTATTTTAATACATATAAATATGAGTGAATGTTTTAGTAAGTATGTGGTAATTCATTTACTAAAATTATATGAATTATCTAAGTTAGTATATCCTATTTTGTATGTTAGTAAGAGGTTAGTGTGATAAAGTGTTAGTTATTTAACATTGTCATGCGCTATTATCCTAGATGTTTAAGTTAGTATGAATGACTAATGTTATTAACAAAGAAATGTGTTAACCTATCCCTAAGTCTTCATATTTTAAACTGGCTCGAAGACATGACTTACGGTAGGGTTTTAATGCACTTTCATTTCATTGAGGTGTTAGTGGGGTTTAAGCTATTTTTTGGGTTGTGGAATTGTACTATGTTGGACATTTGGCAGGAAGTGGGTTGTGTTCACTGCAAGAGATAATTTTTCATTGAATGAACTTATCGATGGGAATTCATTGTTGAGTTTGAAGTCCGCCATTTGCTCTGGTTAAGGAGTTGCAGTTTGTATATGACTCCATTTTTTTTTACCATGTTATGCTGCGGCATTTTGGGAAAATAGTTGGTTATGGACCCGTGTTATCGTTGTATCCTTCATGATAAGTGGCTTGGAATAAAATGGGTTTTCACGGCAAAGATAAACCCTTCTGTTCATGGTCATTTAGGAAGTTGGGAGTTTCACACTATTATCTCTGCATTTTGGGCTCTCTTGCATGGCATTTTGGTAATTTGTGATAAGGGATCTTCGTGGTTGAGTTTGGGATTCATTTGTGAAGCTCACCAGGCAGGGGCTAGCTCTAGCATTCTGGTTCTAGATATCTTCTCCATACGAATACCAGGCAGGGGCATCTCTTACCTTAACCTCTATTTCCATTTTATGATTCTACAAATGTATTAATGGAATGTTAGTTAACACTGTTTGTTAGTCGATGAAATGTGAAGCTTTGTGTTTGTTTATTTTGTAAGTTCGGTCATGAATCAATCTTTTCTTTCTTGGATAGATTAGAAAGTTATCTAGTTATAAATGTTGTGAATAGTGGAGAAACTTGGTAACAAACGACTGTTTAGTAAGTGTTTGGTTTTAGTGTGGTATTTAACACTTGTTTTTGATATGCTGTTTTGAGCATAATGTGTTAAGGGGTTTTCTCTGTTCTGAGTATGAATTTGGCAATGTTTTAGTTAAGTCTGTGCCAAACTATGGAATATAGATATGTAGTTGTCATAGGGTTATATCCTTTTGTGTTTTGGTGTCAATGTTTACTCGCTTTGGACAGTGTTAAGGGAGTTAGTTGGGTTTGAAAATTGACATATTAATACAATATGGAACCAGCATGAATTTTTGTGCTTAAAAAAACTTCTGTAATGGTCTTCTCGCACTGTTCCTGTTGTTAGGAACTCTGTAGCAACATAATGTATTAAATGTGAAAAGTCTGGGTTATAAGATGATATCGGGTTTCTCTATCATTGTTATAAACTAAATTTTGGTATCGATGTTTTCTTTTAAGCTTAATTGTGGAAAAGAGAATTAGTGGTATTTCATAGTGTTTTAGATACCTGTCGTATTTTGTGTTAACACTTGCAACATAAGTATGGATTAAAGTATTTCTTTTGGGTGAACTCCTTTAGTCATCTGGTGTCGATGTTTTGTCAATGGGTGATTGTCACTGTATGTATCAGTCAATAAAGGAATGTGAATATCTTTAGTTATGTCAAAACTTGTTTGCGAGCTTTATGATCTTCAGTATTTATCACCAGTGTGTATTATAGTTGATACAACATTAGGAAATGTGAGGGATTCATAGGAAATTCAATTACTATCTTGTTCAAACAGTAAGGAAAAGCACTTTGGTAATTTGTTTAAGAGGTAGAAGTCGGTTATTATTATTATTCTATCATTATTTCATGTATTCGGTAGATTTAGTAGTATATTAAGGTTGATTTATTATATGATAGTACTAAGACAATTCGAATGGTTTTTCTATTGAATATTTATGGACTTGAACTATTAATTACAAGTTTATGTAATTCGATATATAAATATATATATATATATATATATATATATATATATATATATACCTGCTGGGATATGTATATGTATACACAAGCCATGGTGTATACATGTACATACGCCAACATGTATATAATAGATGCTATGACTGTCAATCTGAACTATTAATTACAAGCTTATATAATTATATATTCATATATACATATACCTGCTGGGATATGTATATGTATACACAAGCCATGGTGTATACATGTACATACGCCAACATGTATATAAATGGTATAAACTTGTAATTAATAGAGCAGGGTGTATGGCCATTTAGTTTAATAATTCAGTTATGGTAAACTAGTATGTTTGTTAAAAGTGATGGGTGTTGTGTTGATTCAGTTGATGTATGATTATGTTAGTTCTTTTCTATTCAATGGAAACATGGATTTGATATGGATATTTTATTGTACAGTTACAGTTTTAATGTTAAGTTAATATGGAGATTATTTTGATTGGATTTGTGATGGAGAAAGAGTTGTGATCTTTTCATCTTACGTGAAACATCATGTTTATGAATGTATGTTAAGAAATATGGTAATATGGTTTTATAATGGATTTCTGTTTGCTGTTTCAATTTTGTAAATTGATGCATTAGAAATAGAATGTTAGTGAAATTGTGTTATGTTGTTCATTTCACTACTTTCATTAATTGCTAGATCAAGTGTTTTTAAGATAATGCAAGTATGATCCTTAGATTGGGGGCTGACACTAGTCTAGTACCTTGTGATGATAGAATTTCTTTCAGTTGTGACTGACACTAGTCTATATCCTTATGGGAAAGAATTTCTATCAATTGTTTAATTAAGTGATAATTATAAATTCAAGGGTTATGGGTTTCAATTAACAAAGATAAAACATTATGGTTTCATCAGACATAATGGATTACTATGAGTTTCCTTATGGATACATAGCGTAGGTCCTTATGTGGACACCCATGAACTATTGGATCATTACTTTGTCATTTTCTTTGTGAGTTTATTTCTATTAGAAAGAAATTTAGTGCTTGATGATTTTGGTGTAAAAGAATGGAAATTATGTTATTTAGTTCTCAATTACATCTGTATTTAAATCTACATAAATGTTATATTATACTGACTTTGATGATTGCAGATATTTGGAGATGATTCATTTTTCTTTATCATTGTGACTGAGCCCTATTTGTTGTTTTCATTTGTGTTCATTTTGATTTTTAGGTTTTAGATGGATAAATCAATGAGTTTGGGACAGTGGATAGCAGTTGTAAAGTTTTATGGGAAACAGATCATTTCATGGTTATTAGTTATCAGATCTATTCGTAGAATGTAATGGTTTTGGAAAGAAGGAAATATTGTTTTTGGAAATTAATCTTTGAATAAAGAGTATTATTATTACTCTGATGTAAATTGATTGTAAACTATAAAGCTCTTAAAAGCAGTTGCTATGATTATATGTAATAGTTTGTACTTTTAAGAAAAAAAAATTTATTACTATGGTTTTATGTGAATTTTTTTATGGTTGTTTCTTCTTTAGTATCATCTTTTATCTTTAAGTATAGATGGGGTGTTACACATATTTACCAAGGAAAGATTAAATTCTAACACCCCCCTTTGATATTTACTTGGGGGTTTACAATCAAAGGGTTTTAAACCCAAATTTGTACAATGAATATGGAATTTCTCTCTAGAGAGAGGTTTTGTCAAGATATCTACAACTTGACCTTCTCCTCTACAGAAGATGAAGGACACTTGTCTGTCCTGAATTTGTTCTCTGATGAAGTGATGATGGAGAGAAATGTTCTTAGATCTTGCATGGTAAACTGGATTCTTTGCTAAGTAATTGCACTTTGATTATCACAATACAATGGTGTAGGTTCTTGTTGAGGTAGACCCAAATTTTCAAGTATTCTTCTAAGCCATAGAGCTACTTTAGAGGTAGTAGTACATCCTTTATATTCAGCCTCAATAGAACATAATGAAATTGATTATTGCTTTTTACTTTTCCAAGAAATTGCACCTGAACCAAGGAAAAAATAGTTACCACTAGTGGATCTCCCATCATTGGGGTCACCTCCTAGATCTTAATCAGAATAACCTTTAAGAGTAAAATCAGCATTGGCATCATAAAATAAAGCATAATTTAGAGTACCTTTAATATACCTTAGGATTCTTTTAGCAACTTTCAAGTGAGATTGTTGAGGTTTAGACATGTATCTAGAAACTAAGCCTACACTATAAGATAAATTGGGTCTAGTGAGGGTTAGATAAATTAAACTACCTACAAGTTCTCTATAAGAAGTAGCATCTATGAAAGGATATTGCATATCTATCATTAACTTAGTTCCTAATTCACAAGGAATAGAGACATCATTAGCATTAGTCATATCAAATCTTTGTAAGAGATCTTGAGCATACTTAGATTGAGAAACAAATATACCATTAGAAGTTTGCCAAATTTGCATGCCTAAGAAATAGTGCAAGATGCCTAAATTTGTCATTTGAAAGTTTTGATTGAGTTGAAATTTGATTTCAGAAAGTAAAGGAGTAGAGTTGGAGGTAAGGATTAAATCATCAACATATAAGATAATAATAACAATGTCATTTTTAGTATGCTTAATATATAGGTTTGGATCATTTTTACTTCTATCAAAACCTTGAGAAATGAAGAAAGAATTGATTTTAGAGTATCATTCTCTAGGAGATTGTTTTAAACAATAAATAGACTTCTTGAGTTTACATACTAGATGTTCATTACCTTGTTGAATAAAACCAGGAGGTTGAGACATGCATATTTCTTCATGCAAATCACCTTTCAAAAAGGCACTTTTAACATCCATTTGGTGAATAGGCCAATTCATTTTAGCAGCTAAAGCAAGAACAACTTTAATGGTAGGCATTTTAGCAATAAGAGCAAAGGTTTCATTATAGTCTATTCCTTCAACTTGAGAAAAACCTCTTGCTACTAGTCTAGCTTTAAACTTACTAATATCATTATTTGCATTTAACTTAGTTTTATATAACCATTTACAGGAAACTAGATTTTTACCATGAGGTAAAGTAACTAAATCCCAAGTATTATTAGAAATTAAAGAGTCATATTCTTCTTGCATAGAAATTTTCCAATGAGGTTGATTTTTAGCTTGATCAAAGGTTTGAGGATCATTAGATTTAGAGAGAGAAGTCATAAGAGCATAATTGCAGTAGTCTATCCTTCTAGGTTTAAGTCCACCCATTCTAGTAATGTAATCATCACCTTCATTAAGTAAATATTTAAAGCATTTAGGATTTCTCCTAGAATTAATAGAAATATTACTAGGAGGAGTAAACAGATTATCATCATCATCATCATCATCACTGCTACTACTAGAAGGAACAAAATCATTAGAAGGAGTATCATTACTATCTTTATGTTCATAATTATCCTTTTTATTAGTATTATCCTTAGTGTTAGGAGCAAAAACAGAAGGAACATAAACATTAAGAGAATAAATTTGAGGAATAGGGTTGAGAGATGGAGGTTGGTCCTCCATGAGAACTATGTTGATGTGACTAAAATTAGAATCTAGAATTTGAGAATAGTCATGGACACCATTTTCAGCAATGCAAACATCTCTAGCTATTTGAACTTTATTAGTAAGAGGATCATAAACTCTATAGCCTTTAGTGTTCTCAGAATAGCCAACAAATATATGAGGTGAGGATTTAGGATCTAACTTTTTGCTTTTCTATTTAGGTGTGTGAACATAAGTAGTGGAGCCAAAAATCTGTAAATGAGAGAAATTGGGTTTTCTTCCTGACCAAGCTTCTTCAAGAGTTTTATTTGGTAGGGCCTTAGTAGGAGTTATATTAAGAATATAGGTGGCACATGCCATGGCTTCAGCCCAAAATTTATAATCCATATTTCTAGCATGTAAAAAACATCTAGCCATTTCTACTATAGTTCTATGCTTCCATTCAGCCACACCATTTTGTTCTGGTGTATAAGGAATGGTAAGCTCATGTTTAATGCCAAAAGATCTTAAGTAAGAATGGAAAGCATGATTAACATATTCAGTACCATCATCAGTCCTAAGAATCTAAATTTTACAACCACTTTGTCTTTCTACAAAAACATGAAATTTGGCAAAAATATCAAGGACTTGATCTTTACTATGTGAGAAATAAATCCAAGTTCTACGAGAATAATCATCAACAAAATTCAAAGCATATTTAGAGCCTAAAAGAGAAGTATTTTCCATAGGTCCTAAAAGATCACTATGAATGAGAACTAACTTATTATTAGCTCTCCAAGATGATTTATGGGGAAAATATTCTCTATGCATTTTACCACTCATACATCCATTGCAATCAAACTTAGAAGGAGTAAACTTAGGTAGCCCATCTACCATATTTTCTTTTTGCATTAATGAAATATGATCAGAATTTAAATGTCCTAGCCTCTCATGCCAAATGTGAAAATCAATAGTAGTGAGTAATGAATATCTAGGAGAGGAAAATTGATAAAATTTAAAGAGATTATCATCATCCAATTTAGCATCAGCAACTATATAATCAGTATTGGGATCAATGATATGGAAATTATTTTTATAAAACTCAACCTTAGAGTCTTGACATAATTGAGGAACAAAAATAAGGTTAGCTTTCAAATCAGGAACATAAAGCACATCATGTAATTTACCATTTGGAATAGAAACATTACCAATTCCTTCAACTTGATAGCAATGATTATCAGCTAAAGAAATAGGAATATTCATAGAATCGGGTTGCAAAGAATCAAAGACTTCCTTATGAGATGTAACATGTTGAGATGCACCACTATCAATAATCCATTCAAGTGGTTTAGAAGCATTAAAATAGATAGTAAAAGTAGAACGAGATTGATTTCCATAAGATTTTCCATTTGAGTAGTTTTGAGAATTATTTTGATCACCCTTTTGTTTCTTAAAATAGTTATGTATTAAGTGACCATCTTTATCGTAGTAGGTGCAATGTGGCCTATTTGAATGATTACTATTATGATAGTTATTTGAAGGCCTAGAATTATTATTTGAATTATTAGTATTGTTAGATCTTTGATAATTTTGGTTATTTTGATTAGTGTTAGAAGATCTATTGTTATTATGACTTTGAGAGACATATGCATGTTCATGAGTTTTAAGTATGCCAAATTGAATCAATTTTGCTTCCTCTTGACGCAACATATTTTGAAAGATAACATAAGTCAGTTGAGATGCTAAAGAAGGAATAGCTAACTGAGAGTAAATATTTGTAATAAACTATTGGAACTGTCTAGGCAAACATTTACAAATAATTATGTGGATTATCCTTAAATCAGAAAGAGGAACTTATAAACTAGTTAGTAAAACTTTAATGGAATCAAACTTGAGCAAGAAATCATCAACATAGTTGAAATCGGTATACTTAAGGTCTTCAAGTTGGTCTTGAAGCTAGATTTTTTGAGTCTCATCTGCACTGTCATAGGTATTTTTTAGGATGTCCCAAACTTGATGAGCTTTTGTATAGGTAGAAATTAAGACATATAATTTGGGACTTAAGGAGATCCCGATTAAACCAAGTGCTTCCTCATTTTTATTCTACCAAGCAGTTTGGTCAGCTTGAGGAGTAGAGGCTGTAGGTTTTGAACCGGTAATAGTAGCAATATCTAAAATATGTTTGAATCTAAAGATGAAGGTCATGTGCATTTTCCATGCATGATAATTTTTACTAGTTAACTTTATTTCTGGCATTAGGGTAGTCATGGTTAAATATGAAGATTAAAGTAAAGAACACCTAAACTTGAGATAAATAAATAAAAACCCTTCACAGAACTTAGAAAAGATACATAGATCAAACACATGAAAAAGAAATTATATACACTTGCATGCAATAGCAGAAAGCTATAAAAGCTTACGCCAAGGATGCATGCAAGGAGAAAACAATTACCAGAGGTAAAACTGAAACTAAGAACAATAAACTAAATCTATTGAAGCTCGATCACAAATTCTAGAAACACTCTATAGAGAATTGCATACAATCTCTAGGAAAACTATTGCATGCAAGAAAAAAAACTAAATATATTCCATGCAATAAGAAAAAAATGTAAATACTAAAAAAAAACTTCAAACTTGCAAAGAAATGTTAGGAAACTGATATACGTTAATAATAAAAAAGGTTTCAACCTACAAAGAAATGTTAGAAAAAAAATATAACTAGGTAAATATAATGTGGGATTAGTAATGGGTATGTGCAGTATCATGAGGGGCCAAACTATGCCCAAAAGTGGCAATGAAAAATTAGCAAATCAGGGTTAGTCAACTTGACGTGAAAATTTGAACTAGCTATCAACCTAATACCAAAAAGTTGTAAGAATAGAATCTGTAGGAAATTGAATTTAGTTTCTAAACTACTAGGCCTTTTCTAAAAAAAAATTAATATAATTGGTGAAAAGTATATATTTCAATATAGCAGTACAAAAATTTTAAGAAAAAAATAAGAAGTAGGTGTATGTCTAACCACCTTAATCATGATCAAATGATAATATTTTTTTCTAAGATTTGATATAAGTAGTAGACTCATGCCCAGATGTGATGCATATTTTTTTGTAATTTCATTCCAAAAAAATAATTAATTGTGAATTTTCTACTACAACATTTTTAGAATTAAAAAAATTTCATGTCTAACCACCTTAACTCATTCAAAACTTTACAAAATTCAAAATTTATTTATTTTTCCTTATAGTAGGTGAAGCATAAAATGTGACACATTTTTCAGATTTCAAAAATGTTATACCGTTTGAAAGTTATAGTCATTTTTCAATCAGTACATAAATCAGCACTTTAGAGGTAGCTCAATTAGAAAATAACTAATACTTACTTAATTCAAAATTTGATAGCAACTATATCGATAGAAAGCTGATAATATCCTTCAAATACCCTTTTCATTTTATCAAATTTGGGTGAAAAAAAAGTTGTCAGCTACATTGTCGAAGTCTGGAACTCAGAGAAATAGGGGAAAAACACATATTTGAGACATTTCAATAGTTGACCATGTTGGTTTGGTGCACAAGGCAATACCGAACCTAATCGGGTAACCAATATTTTTGGGTAGCCGAATATGATGGCAAAATTTTTAATTTTTACTTTCCCTTCCCTCCACTTTCTCCCTCCCATTTCTCCATATATATTATATATAAAAAATTATATATTAGATATATTAAATATTATATAATATACATTTTACATTAAATATTATTTAATATATATTAATATTAAAAACTATATATTAGATTATATATTATATATATTAAATATTATATAATATACATTTTACATTTTAAATATTATTTAATATATATTAATATTAAATGTTACATTATATATTATATATTATTTTATATGTATAATATATTAATATGTATTTTACGACTATGTACGAAAGGTTGGAAGATTGCAGAAAAATCATGGATGGCCATTGAAAGAAGCAAAGGAAATTAATTAGCCATTTAAAAAATTCATGGGCAGCCATTGAGGAAGAGAGAGAGTGAGAAGTTGGCGGGGGCTAAGAGAGGAAGAGAGAGAGTGAGAAGGTGTGAGAGAGAGAGAGGAGATAATGGAGAGAGAGAGAGAGAGAGAAGGGGATGGGGAGAGAGTAGAAGAGAGAGAAGGGGATGGGGAGAGAGTAGTTGAGAGAGAGAAGAGGAAGGGGAGAGAGTAGGAGAGATAGAGAGAAGGGGAAGGGGGGAGAGAGAGAGAGAGAGAGAGAGAGAGAGAGAGAGAGAGAGAATGGGAAGGGGATAGAGTAGGAGAGAGAGAAGGGGAAGGGGAGAGCATACGAGAGAGAGAGAGAAGGGGAAGGATAACCAATTCATTGCAATATTAATCAGTAAGGAGCAAGCCAAACTTAAATAATATCATAGCAGGCATTAGAAATCCAAATTCTAATTAGGAGTTTTAAGAAAAGTGAGTGGGGTCCTAGATAGGGACATTACAGATCCACACATTGTTTAGTAGATACCTCCAAGAACCCACATACACAGGAGTAGGTTTGAAGTAAGACTAAGATTGTATATCAGTTCAAATTTATATTACTATGTTGTACTTTTGATTAAAATCCAATGATTGGATGTAAAATTCATAAAATTGATTATATTGCCACTAATTCTATTTCAAATTCTGGAAAAAATGGATATTTGACATATGTTCATAAATTTCAGTCAACACCATTTTAAAATAACACATCAGTTTATTTTTACACATTGAGAATATCATCCTTAGGAATTGAACTGAAATTGACATAGGTCATAGGAAATAAATGCCCCAACTATTTGGTGTCTTCTGCATTTTGAGTTTCTTATTACAATCAGGAGAATAATATTGCTCTCCAAATGGTTTTGGATAGTAACATTTGTACTTCCTCTTCACAAATATATTTCTTCCCTCATCTTGCTACCTATTGATACTGACAAAGTGAATCTAGGCATTTATTCCATGTAATGGGAGAAAATTGGTTTCCTAATTTATTGATATGTGTCTAAATAACACATGCAAGAACCTTTTCTTTGATATTTCTCACTAACACTTTAGAACTGAAAATGTTTACAAAAACTGGCATGTACTTGCATGAGGACATTATATATTACAGGAATCCTACACAGAAGCAACTAGAAAGCCACTCAAAAAGTAGTAACTGATAGCAAGTGGGATAATGCAGATGCTTTAATAAACCACTATCTTCTTTACTCAAGCAACATTTGGTTCATTTTCTTGACTGGGGCATGTTTGGGAACAAACAGTCTCAATTTAAACTCAAGTCTTTGGAAATGCAGTTATATTTTTTAGTGGAGAAGATACACCCATTGGATCTGCAATAACTTTATGCTCACTGGAATTTCCATTTCTCTTCAATTGGGCTACCTTTCCAAAATTGCATCTACCCTTTTACCAATTTGGGAAATCAATGGGTCTACTTGTGGACCTCAAAGGAGTTGGTCACCTAAATGAGAACCTTGAGATGAATCAAGAACTTCTCTATGAAAGAGATCAATACCTTGAGAAGCTCTCCATTTGCCAGCTGAATTAAAACCTTGGACCATAGATGGCTACCCTTTGTTGTAAAATGAGGAGTGAGATTTCCTTGCCAAAGGTGGAAATGAACTTACATTTGAGGGATATTTCTGAACATGAGTAACCTGGTTTCCCAAGTCTTGTAAATTCAAGGCCATTAATGAATAGGCATTTCTAATAGAAATATTTGTGGTGCTAGAATGAAGTGCATGACCAAATTCTTTGCCTGCTAATGAACCAATTTGAGGCTTCATTTCACATTGCTCTGTGGATAATTCCACAACACTTGTTACTTCTCTATCTGAATTTTTTGTGTCAGTGTACATGTGCACTGAAGAGCTTCTATCACTACTTGAGCTACTACCAGATAGTGAGTACTCATCATCATCATCTAACATAGGCTCACACGCATATCTTACTTCTTTCCTTTGTTGTTTTCCCCTTCCTAGATCTTCCTCCTTATCTATAACTTCTATTATGGGTCCAAGAAGCTCTTCCCACTCTTTCCCATTAATATGCAAATATTTTTGTCCATAACAGTATTTTCTGCATTTATTATGATATTGATCTAATTTGATGCACCATCACTATTTGATCCATACTTCCTTTTCATTTTACTTGCTTTTCTCCTTTTGCACATCATAGGCCAGGATTTGACAATGGGTATGACCTTGGTACTATCGGCGTTAATGATAAATTTTACCTTTTAGCTATTAATTTTTTGTCATTTTTCCTGTATGATGCTTTTGTATATGAATTGTGGATATTCTTTGGGAAAATTTTCATTTTTTCCTATAGGATGTCTTTTTATACAAATTTTGGAGAATCTCTATTAAAGAGTAGGTAAGGATGGCTAAGCTGAGTGGAGTAGAGAGGGAGATGACTAAATTGAGAGAGCAGAGGGAGAGAGCAATAACGACAAAAAAATTTTAAGGCTTGTGGAAATACATGGAAATTATAATCTTCCTCCCAGAGCAGACATTAATGAAGTTCTTTGTGCCTTAGTAGAGGAAGCTGACTGGATTGTTGAAGCTGATGGTACTACATACAGAAATGTGGTATGTATTTTTGGCCTAATTTTTATTTTTCATTTCTTCTAGGTCTTTAAAGGTGGTTGGCTAAATATTTGTATTAAATGTTAGGGAATGCATGAAGATAATATGATTCTAAGCATGAGCATGAGTCCCTACAGGGGCATAGTTGTTCCTTTTACATGCGTCGTAAACCCTAGCTACCTAGAAATGGAGGCTTTGAAGAATAGTTCATTGGAGGTGGATTACAAAAGAAAAGGGCAATAGAATCACTCTATTTCCACCACTTGTGGCTGTGAAATGGTATCTTTCCCTACTTTTTCAATCAAAACACTAAATTGCAAAGGTTCTTGAAATAGATTATGGTTGAACCAGACAATTGTACCACACCTATTGATAATTTGGCAGCTCAATAGAGTCATTGGGAGGCTAAAAAAGAACAACTAGACAGATCTTTGAACTGGTCGAAGATTATGGAGAGTGGGGAAGGGTTTGGTAAAATAAGTAGCTGTAGTAGAAATTATGCAAGTGTCATAGAACCAACCACATTAATAAATTTAAACAAGATATCAGTGGCAGTGCGACATTATGAGGAAAGCCTTTCTATTTTGATGGCACCGCCTTGATATTATAAAGAATGTCTTGCCACTTCAATGTCAGTGTCACCTCTATCTCAGACTTTCACCATTGCTTCTCATCAGTACTCTGAGATATGGCATGGATTGCAAGCTTTTGCACAGCATACTCTATCATAAATTCTCTATAAATCATCATGCGTTACAGTATTCTGCATGTTTCTGAATGACTTACTTGAAGAATTTAATTTTCACCATAATTTTGGCTCAATGGATTATCATTTTGCACTTAGAGAGAAGCTGGGGATTACAAGAATTTGATAAATTTGGATTATCTCATTTTCTTTCTTTTCCATTTCTAAGTAATATGATTTTGTTTTTGTCTATCTTAAATGATTTCACTTAAAGTTAATGAATTTTTCTAGATGATTTTGTCTGAAGTTAATGAAATTTCTTCAATGGATGCTAATGAAATCTCTTCCATGAATGCTGATAAGACATTTAAATTTAGAGTTAATAAATTGTATGGCTTGAATGTTCTTTGTTGCAGAAGGTTATTTTCATGGTTTGTGATTCATGCAATTCCTTAATAGTTTCTTTCTTAACAAAATTCATAACTAGATTTTCCATAGTCAATTTTCTTCTTGATCATTGCAATATTTTCTACTCAACTAAACATTTTGTAATCAGATGATCTAAAATCACATTTTTCTCTTGGCCAATCTTGTGGGCTCGCGATTGAACCTGTAGATCCACAAAAGGATTCAAATGTGGATCTGGTGGAAGAGTAGTATTATCAAGAAGTCATTCACTAACATCTAATCATTATAAAAACTAAATTTGGGTTCACTAGAAGCACTAAAGAATTTGGAATGACCCCTCTTGACACATTGTAACACTCAAGTGTGTCTTAAGGGGTCCTAGGACCCCTTCGGACACACTTGAGCATTCAAATGTTTCAAAATGGGTCATGGGGACTCTCTAGGGGTCCTAGTATGCCTTACCACATGTTATGACCCCTAGGAAGTCCCCATGACCACTTTTGACACATTTGAATGCTTAAGTGTGTTTTAAGGAGTCTTAGGACCCCTTCTGACACACTTGAGCATTCAAATGTGTCAAAAGGGGTCATGGGGACTCCCTAGAGGTCCTGGTATGCCTTATCATGCGTTGGGACCCCTAGGGAGTCCCCATGACCCCTTTTGACACATTTGAACACTCAAGTGTGTCTTAAGGGGTCTTAGGACCACTTCAGACACACCTGAGCATTCAAATGAGTCAAAAGGGGTCATGGGGGCTCTTGAGGGGTCCTAGTACACCTTACCACATGTTAGGACCCCTACAGAGTCCCGATGACCCCTGTTGACACATTCACATGCTCAAGTGTGTCTTAAAGGATCTTAGGACCCCTTTGGACACACTTGTGCATTTGAATGTTTCAAAAGGAGTCATGGGGACTCCCTACAGGTCCTAATTATTATGACCCCTTCTAACATACTTGAGCATTCAAATGTGTCAAAAGGGGTCATGGGGACTCCCTAGAGGTCCTAGTATGCCTTATCATGCATTGGGACCCCTAGGGAGTCCCCATGACCCCTTTTGACACATTTTACCACTCAAGCATGTCTTAAGGGGTCTTAGGACTACTTTGGACACACTTGAGCATTCAAATGAGTCAAAAGGGGTCATGGGGGCTCCCTAGGGGTCCTAGTACACCTTATCACATGTTAGGACCCCTATGGAGTCCCCACGACCCCTTTTGACACATTCAAATGCTCAAGTGTGTCTTAAAGGGTCTTAGGACCCCTTTGGACACACTTGAGCATTTGAATGTTTCAAAAGGAGTCATGGGGACTCCCTAGGGGTCCTAGTATGCCTTATCATGCATTAGGACCCCTAGGGAATCCCCATGACCCATTTTGACACATTGGAATGCTCAAGTGTGTCTTAAGGGGTCCTAAGACCCCTTAAGACATACTTGAGCATTCCAATGTTTCAAAAATTGTCATGGGGACTCCCTAGGGGTCCTAGTACACCTTATCACACATTAGGACCCCTAGGGAGTCCCCATGACCCCTTTTGACACATTAGAATACTCAAGTGTGTCTTAAGGGGTCCTAGGATCCCTTCTAACACACTTGAGCATTCAAATGTGTCAAAAGGGGTCATCGAGGCTCCCAAGGGGTCCTAGTATTTTGTATCATGTGTTAAGACCCCTAAGGAGTCCCCTTGACCCCTTTTGACACATTCAAATGAACAAGTGTGTCTTGAGGGGTCTTAGGACCCCTTCTGAGAGACTTTAGCATTTAAATGTGTCAAAAGGGGTCATGGGGACTCCCTAGGGGTCCTAGTATGCCTTATCATGTATTAGGACCCCCAGGGTGTCCCCATGACACCTTTTGACACATTAGAACACTCAAGTGTGTCTTAAGGGGTCTTAGGACCACTATAGACACACTTGAGCATTTGAATGTGTCAAAACAGGTCATGGGGACTGCCTAGGGGTCCTAGTACATCTTATCAGATGTTAAGACCCCTAGGGAGTCCCGATCACCCCTTTTGACACATTCAAATGTGCAAGTGTGTCTTAAGGGGTCTTAGGACACCTTCGAACACACTTGAGCATTTGAATGTGTCAAAAGGGGTCATGGGGACTCCCTAGGGGCCTAGTACACCTTATCACCTATTAGGATGCCTAGGGTTCCCCTATGACCCATTTTGACACATTGGAATGCTCAAGTGTGTCTGAAGGGGTCTTAGGACCCCTTCACACACACTTGAGCATTCCAGTGTGTCAAAATGGGTCATGGGGACTCCTTAGGGGTCCTAGTATGCCTTATCACATGTTAGGACCCCTAGGGAGTCCATAGTACACCTTTTGGGACATTCGAATGCTCAAGTGTGTCTTAATGGATCTTATGAACCCTTCAAACACACTTGAGTTCTTGAATATGTCAAAAGGGGTCATGATGGCTCCCTAGGGGTCCTAGTATGCCTTATCATGTGTTAGGACCCCTAGGGAGTCCCCATGACACCTTTTGACAAATTTGAATGCTCAAGTGTGTCTTAAGGGATCTTAAGACCCCTGAGGAGACACTTGAGCATTAGAATGTGTCAAAAGGGGTCATGGGGAGTCCCTAGTGGTCCTAATATGCCTTATCACATGTTAGGACCCCTAGGGAGTCCCCATGACCCATTTTGACACATTTTTATAATCAAGTGTGTCTTAAGGGGTCTTAGGACTCCTTCAGATAGAATTGAGAATTCAAATGTGTCAAAAGGGGACATGGGGACTCCTTAGGGGTCCTAGTAGACCTTATCATGTGTTAGGACCCATAGGGAGTCCCCATGACCCCTTTTGACACATTGGAATGCTCAAGTGTGTCTTAAGGGGTCTTAGGACTCCTTTGAACACACTTGAGCATTTGAATGTGTCAAAAGGGGTCATGGGGACTCTGTAGGGGTCCTAGTACACCTTATGATGCATTAGGACCCCTAGGGAGTGCCCATGAACCCTTTTGATAGATTGGAATGCTCAACTATGTCTCAAGGGGTCCTAGGACCCCTTCGGACACACTTGAGCATTAAAATGTGTCAAAAGGGGTCATGGGACCTCCCTAGGGGTCTTAGTATGCCTTATCATGTGTTACAACCCCTAGGGAGTCCCCATGACCCCTTTTGACACATTTTAATGATGAAGTGTCTTAAGGGGTCTTAGGACCCCTTTAGACACACTTGAGCATTAGAATGTGTCAAAAGGGGTCATGGGTACTCCCTAGGGGTCCTGGTATGCCTTCTCATGTGTTAGGACCCCTAGGGAGTCCACATGACCCATTTTGACACATTCGAATGCTCAAGTGTGTGGTAAGGGGTCTTTGGACCCCTTCAAACACACTTGAGCATTCTAATGTGTCAAAAGGGGTCATGAGGACCCCCTAGGGGTCCTAGTACACCTTATCATGTATTAGGACACCTAGGCAATCCCCATGACCCCTTTTGACACATTGGAATACTCAAGTGCGTCTTAAGGTATCTTAGGACCCCTTCGGACACAATTGAGAATTCAAATGTTTCAAAAGGGGTCATGGGAAATCCCTAGGGGTTCTAGTAAGCCTTATCACTCATTAGGACCCCTAGGGAGTCCCCATGACCCCTTTTGACACATTGGAATGCTCAAGTGTGTCTTGAGGGGTCTTAGGAACCCTTTGGAAACACTTGAGCATTCCAATGTGTCAAAAGGGATCATGGGGACTCCCTAGGGGTCCTAGTATGCCTTATCATGTCTTAGGACCCCTAGGGAGTCCCCATGACCCCTTTTGATACATTGGAATGCTCAAGTGTGTCATAAGGGGTCCTAGGACCCCTTCAGACACTCTTGAGCATTCAAATGTGTCAAAAGGGGTCATGGGGGCTCTCTAGTGGTCCTGTTATGCCTTATGACATGTTAGGACCCCTACAGAGTCCCCTTGGACCCTGTTGACACATTGGAATGCTCAAGTGTGTCTTAAGGGGTCTTAGGACCCCTTCGGGCACACTTGAGCATTTGAATGTGTCAAAAGGGGTCAGGGGGACTCCCTAGGGGTGCTAGTATGCCTTATCACATGTTAGGACCCCTAGGGAGTCCCCATGACCCCTTTTGATACATTGGAAAACTCAAGTGTGTCTTAAGGGGTCTTAGGACCCCTTCAAACACACTTGAGCATTTAAATGTGTTAAAAGGGGTCATGGGGACTCCCTAGGGGTCCTAGTATGTCTTATCACATGTTAAGATCTCTAGGGAGTCCCCATGACCCCTTTTCACACATTGGAAGGCTCAAGTGTGTCTTAAGGCATTCTAGGACCCCTTAAGACACACTTGAGCCTTCCAATGTTTCAAAAGGGGTCATGGGGACTCCCTAGGGGTCCCAGTAGGCCTTATCACGTGTTAGGACCCCTATAGAGTCCCCATGACCCCTTTTGACACATTGGAATGCTCAAGTGTGTCTTAAGGGGTTTTAGGACCCCTTCAGACACACTTGAGTGTTTGAGTGTGTCAAAAGGAGTCATGGGGACTCCCTAGGGGTCCTAATATGCTCTATCATTTTTTAAGACCCCTAGGGAGTCCCCATCACCCCTTTTGACACATTGGAATGCTCAAGTGTTTCTTAAGGGGTCCTAGGACCCCTTCGCACATAATTGATGATGAAGGGTGCTCCGCTTAATACCACAAACACATAATAGATATAGAGAAACAACAACAATATGCAAGAACAGAAAATTGGCTTCTTATTATCTCCACAAATGTCAAATTAAAAACTTTCAGAATTACAATATGCAAAGCCACATGGGCATTCCCTTACAATATTTTGTAGGACAAAGCCTCGAACTATTACCCAGATCTACTACCCAGAACTATTTTGAACTGCCTAAGACAATAATACAGCCTTCCTTATATAGGCAATTTTACACCACCTGGGAAGGTTCCAAAATTTTAGCCAATAAGGCCGACCAAACTTAGAATTATTTTATTTTACATTTTATTACATCATAGTCAGCTCAAGATAACCTTTGAAACCCGAATAGAAATTTTGAAGAAAAAATATTTTCTGCCATTTTAGGTGGCCCAACTTCCGAAGACCATAAGTCATCACCAGTTGACCCGATCAGCTATTATAACCCCATTTTGGAAATGCCACGAAGTGTTCTACAAGCTTGGCCAATGCAAGCGCCCATCACCCAAATTTTTGACCTCATTCGGGGCCTCTAAAGTCTTCAAAACTGAGTTCAAAGTTTCTGTACCCTGCTGCCAATACCGAAAGTCTTCAATATCTTCAAAACTAGACCTGATCTAGCCATGAAACTTCACTGGTAGGCTGATATGACTGAGATGAACCTCCACATGTAACATCAGAACATTTCGAGATCGTAAGACCAACTTACTAAAAATAGAAAGTTTCCATAAATAGTAACTCTGCACAAGATAGCCCTTATTGAATACAAAAACAAAATATTTTTGGGTGATGCAAGATTGCTCTTACATCCAGGATGCTCCTGCATCAATTGAGCATTCAAATGTGTTAACAGGGGTCATGGGGGCTCCCTAAGGGTACTAATAAGCCTTATCATGCATTAGTACCCCTAGGGAGTCCCCATCACCCCTTTTGACACATTTGAATACTCAAGTGTGTCTTAAGGGATCTTAGGACCCCTTCGAACACACTTAAGCAGTCAAATGTGTTAAAAGGGGTCATGGGGTCTCTGTAGGGGTCCTAGTACACCTTATCACATGTTTGGACACTTAGGGAATTCCCATGACCCCTTTTCACACATTCAAATATTCAAGTCTATCTTATGGGGTCTTAGGACCCATTCAAACACAATTGAGCATTTCAATGTGTCAAATGGGGTCATGGGGACTCCCTAGGGGTCCTAGTATGCCTTATCACATGTTAAGACCCCTAGGGAGTCCCCATGACCCCTTTTAAAACATTGAAAATCTCAAGTGTGTCTTAAGGGGTCTTAGGACCCCTTCTGACACACTTGAGCATTCGAATGTGTCAAAAGGGCTCATGGGGACTCCCTAGGGGTCCTAGTATGCCTGATCATGCATTAGGACCCCTAGGGAGTCCCCTTCACCACTTTTGAAACATTAGAATGCTCAAGTATGTCTTAAGGGGTCTTAGACCCCTTAAGACACACTTGAGCATTCCAATGTGTCAAAAGGGGTCAACGGGACTCCCTAGGGGTCCTAGTATGTGTTATCACATGTTAGGACCCCTAGGGAATCCCCATGACACCTTTTGACACATTGGAATGCTCAAGTGTGCCTTAAGGTGTCCTAGGACCCCTTTGGACACACTTGACCATTCAAATGTGTCAAAAGGGTTCATGGGGGCTCCCTAGGGGTCCTAGTACACCTTATCATGCATTAGGACCCCTAGGGAGTCCCTATGACCCCTTTTGACACATTCAAATTCTCATGTGTGTCTTAAGGGGTCTTAGGACCCCTTTAGACCCACTTAATCATTTGAATGTTTCAAAAGGCATCATGGGAACTCCCTAGGTGTCCTAGTATGTCTTATCATGTGTTAGGACCCCTAGGGAGTCCCCGTAAAACATTTTGACACATTAGAATGCTCAAGTGTGTCTTAAGGGATCTTAGGACCCCTTCAGACACACTTGAGTATTCAAATGTGTTAGAAGGGGTCATGGGGACTCCCTATGGGTCCTAGTATGCCTTATCATGTGTTAGGACCCCTAGGGAGTTGCCATGACCACTTTTGACACATTGGAATGCTCAAGTGTGTCTTAAGGAGTCTTAGGACCCCTTCAGACACACTTGAGCATTTGAATGTGTCAAAAGGTGTCATGGGGACTCCTTAGGGGTCCTAGTACACCTTATCATGTGATAGGACCCCTAGGGAGTCCCCATGACCCCTTTTGACACATTTGAATGCTCAAGTACACACTTGAGCATTCAAATGTGTCAAAAGGGGTCATGAGGACTCCCTAGGGGTCCTAGTACACCTTATCACATGTACTAGGACACCTAGGGAGTCCTCATGACCCCTTTTGACACATTTGGAACTCTGAAGTGTGTCTAAACAGGTCCTAAGACTCCTTAAGACACACTTGGGTATTTGAATGTGTCAAAAGGGATCATGGGGACTCCCTAGGGGTCCTAACACATGATAAGGCATTCTAGGACCCCTAGGGAGTCCCCATGACCCCTTTTGACACATTCAAATGCTCAAGTGTGTCCGAAGGGGTCCTAAGACCCTTTAAGACAAAGGCAGTGCCGACATTGAAGTGGCAAGACATTCTTCATAATATTGGTGTGGCGCCATCAAAATGTTAAGGCTTTCGTCATAATGTCACACTGCCCCTGATCTCTTCTTTAAATTTATTAATGCGGTCAGTTCTACAGTGCTTGCATAATTTTTAGTATAGCTGCTCACTTTACCAAACCCTTCCCTGCTCTCCATAATCTTTGACCGGTTCAAAGATCTATCTGGTTCTTCTTGTTTAACCTCCTAATGACTCTATTGAGCTATCAGATTATCAACAGGGTTGGTACTATTGTTTCGTTCAACCATAATCTATTTTGAGAACC
Source organism: Chamaecyparis obtusa (assembly GCA_027943335.1). Classification (NCBI taxonomy): domain Eukaryota; kingdom Viridiplantae; phylum Streptophyta; class Pinopsida; order Cupressales; family Cupressaceae; genus Chamaecyparis; species Chamaecyparis obtusa. The sequence goes on along the minus strand of BSBK01006034.1, from coordinate 75,101 downwards.
TTTGCAATTTAGCATTCTGGTTGAAAAAGCAAGGAAAGATACCATTTCACAGCCACAAGCAGTGGAAATAGAGTGATTCTCTTATCCTTTGCTTCTTTAATCCACCTCCAGTGAACTATTCTTCAAAGCCTCCATTTTTGCATAGCTAGGGTTTACGACACCTGTAAAAGGCACAACTATGCCCCAATAGGGACTCATGCTCGTGCTTAGAATCATATTATCTTCATGCATTCCCTAACATTTAATACAAGGATATATATCATATTATATACATTAGTGTGTGTGTGTGTGTGTATATATATATATATATATATATATATATATATATATATATATATATATATATATATATATATATATATATATATATATATATATATATATATATATATATATATATATATATATATATATATATATATATATATATATATATATATATATATATATATATATATATATATATATATATATATATATATATATATATATATATTTATATATATATATATATATAAGAGGCATATGATATATATTAGTATATATATAATATATACATTATATATATCATATGCCTCTTATATATATATATATATATATATATATATATATATATATATATATATATATATATATATATATATATATATATATATATATATATATATATATATATATATATATATATATATTATATACATTAATATATGTAAAAGTTCAATTTTTTTCATTTGCTCCTGCCCTTTTTTTAACCTGCCTAGGAATATTAGGTACCCGATATGAAATCGGATACCCGATTTTGGACAGGTATTATTTGACCAAAATATTCCTTGTCCCAACAGACCAGACAATCATGAGATTTTATACTTTTTTCACGTGTTGCAGAAAAAAAAATGTGATTTGGGGCCCATCGTTTGATTTTTTTCGACTTGTGGTCTCAACATGGGTAGCAGTAGTTGTCGAAAGGCTAAATGCAAGAGGAAGCTGATGGATGAAGAAATTGAAGCATATAGGGAAAAGGATAAGGAAAATCACCAAAGAAGGAGAGAAGGTATGTTAAACATTAATCAATTGGACCCTGCAAATGTAGTTGTAAGTGAAGAGGATGTTGAATTTGAAAATGTACAGATGGAGATTGAAAATGTAGACTTCAGGAATGAAAATGTTGCACAAGAACCACATGAACATTACACATCTCTAAATTATATGCGAAATGAAGTCCCTTGCAATAAAGATAATCAAACTTCAAATTCAAGGCTTTTAGGAAAACCTAAATGGTTAATTTAAATTAAGGAGAACATTATGAATAATTGGGAAGGAAAGAGGTCACATAGAACTATTAGGTTGTGGGCTTCAAGACTTTATGATCAATTTTTTGGAAACAAAACATTGATTAAGTAATGTCAAATTTTTGTGCAAATGTTAAAGATGCAAAAGATGAGACCTATGCTTGTGAAATTGAAGATTCGTGTGAATAAAAAAATGTAGAGAAATGCCATTGTTGTGAAGAATCTTTTCAATGATCTCAATAGCATTGGGAAGACTAGTAGAGAAAAAGACAAGAGAGTTGCTCGAAGGATTATTACAACCTCCTTAGTAAGTCATCAGTTGAGAAAAGCTCATTTGATGAGACAAACTTGTGTTGACTTCAATATAGACCATAAATTTGGGTAGAGAACTTGAAAGAAAAGAAAGACTTGATGATCCACTTCAAATTGATACATGGGCTTATGGTGGGAGACTTCCACATTTTGAGAAGAACCCAACATATGTTGTCAAGGATGAAATTCAACAATTTGGTGATGCTAACTCAAGAGTGTCACCAAATGTGAAGGATGTCTTGAAGTTGAGAGTTGGAAATCGAGACCGCACTCCACATCCTAAACATTATGTGGAGATAGGTCAAACAATGTTGTATAAAATTTTTTGTGAGACACATCCAACATTGAAAATATCACAAAGGTCTTTTGAATCCAGGAAGCCATTTTATTGTGTACCCCTTAAGATTCGGAATACATGTTGTTACAAATATCATGTTGAGTTTTCAATGCATCATGAATTATTATGGTCCATTCATTCTACTTTGCATACTAATGATATGCTAGAGGATTGTGGTGCAAGTGGTCTTCCCAAATCATCAAGAGACTTGCTAGATCAATTTTTATGTCATAGAGATGATGGTTGTTTATTTTATAAAAAAGATTGCTTAAATGCCAAGTGCTCAGAATGTGGTGGCTTGTCCAAGTTCAAAACATGTTTTCATGAGGGTTTGGAACACAATTTTGGAAAGAAACTCATCCAAAAAAAGGTATATGAAACTATGAAATATACATTGAAGATTGGAGGTGAAGGCTCTAGATGTGAGTTAGTTGCCAAAGAATACAATGTTGCTGATTTTATCTCAGATTTCAAGACAAATCTTTTTTACAAGTATGCAAGGCATAGTCATAGGTCTCAATGGTTGGATCAACAATTCAAGACATGTAAGGACACTTTCCCCATTGGAACTATTATATCCATTGTAGACTTTGCGAAGAACTATACATTGCAGCCCCAAAATGAGACTCAAGCTCAATATTACAATTCCATTCAGGATGCTATTTTTGTACACATCACATATAGACATTTCCCTGATAGCACAAAAGATGAGTGAAATATAATCAAAGAGTACAATTTTTATATGAGTGACAATAGGTCTCACTCTCATGAGTTTGTTCAACATTGTTTCCAAAACTATTTTGATTTCTTGTAGGAAAATGGTATTGCTATGGATAGGCATCTCATTTGGTTGGATAATTGCATCGGTCAATTTAAGAATGCTAGAATGTTTTATTGGTTGTGTAGAATGCATGTGGAGAGAGGTGTACCTCATATTTGGAGTTTTTTTGAGTCAGGGCATGGGAAAGGGGAGCATGATAGAGTAGGTGCATGTGTGAAGAGAGCTCTAGTTAAGGAGCAATTGAGGATTTTAGGTGCTATACTTCTTGATTCTTTTTCTATTGTTGATTGGTGTACTTTAGCATTATCATAGTGGGGGACTCTTGATTCTACAATGCGTATATTCTTTTGGTTGGTTGAGGAGGGAACTATAGGAGATAGATTGGATTGTCAAATAGTGAAAGACTCTTAAAAAATGCATTCATTCCGAAGCTCCAATAGTAGTACATAGACCATTTGGACATGAGAGTTGGCTAGTATCTAAGTCCTTTATCTTTGACACTCTCTATAAGAAATGATGACAAGGACACTTCAATTGACTATGACCATCTTTTAGATCTTTTGAAGCCAGGAAATGTTTTTGCATTGGTTGCACCGCAAGGGAATGATGAGAGGTCAGATTATTGGTTAGCACATTATGTACAAGGTAAACATAAGCTTGTACAACTAATGACAGATGGTGATGGCTTCACATATCCTACTGGTTTAGTTGTTGTTGCAGGAACATGGCTATGAACATACATGATTAGAAATAATGGGAGTCTCGCATTTGAAGATTATGAAAAGCACAAAACTATTCTCACGTACTCACACCTTGTTATAGCAACAAATGTCAAGTTTTCAAAGCATCAAGGAAGACCAAAGACAAAAGAACTTTGTACTATTAGTACTACTAATCATGAAGCACTATTGGAGACCCTGAAGTAAAGAGATGACCCTTCAGGAACACTTGACTAGGTAATAATTTAACTTAGTGCATTGTTTTCTAAGTTTGTTAAGCTTAATTTCAATACATTAATTTCACTTTTCTTAGATTGTATTTTGAGTCAATAAACTTGGTTTTGTATGTGGATTGTAACTTATGCAGGAGCACCTATGAAGATGCCTACGGTCACCATGGATCCAATCAGAGATAGAAGGAAAAAAGGATTCTTAATGGTTAATTGAGATCTTTTGAAGCCTATAATGACAATTTGTAACAATCAATTTGATTTAAAAGTTAAATGTCCTAAAACTCTTGATAAGGACTTATGACCAAAATCATGTATGGGTGGCCAATAGTGCCAAGAAGGGATCTTACATGTCATTTACTTATGTCATTTGCATGGTTTGAATTCTTACATGTTTGATTGTTGCTTATAATGCTTTAAGGATATTATTTTTTATCATTTCAAACAATCTACAAAAGTTAAACCTCAAACATAATAAGCTTCACAGTTCAAATTTCATAAGCTTAATCATGATTAGTTTCACAGTTCAAATTTCAAACATACCACTAACAGTCCATTTAAAGTGGCTCAGCAGCATATCTTTCAAACCGTCTGACATGACATTGAACCATCTTCTCCATCAGCTTCAGTTGGTCGGTTAAATGCTATTGACAACCCTGTTCCACCCATGGAGTCACGGGAACACTCATGACCACACTCGACCCAAGTGACCCCAAGGTACACTAAGCATGATTGGGAAGTGATCTTCCAAGGCTCATATCTCAGAGATCATGAGAGGTATTGACAAACCATTAGGGGCTACAAGATCATCTTTTTGAGGTCTACAATAAGCTCTCTAGTTTTGGGTGATTCGACTTCATTTGCATTTGGCAAGGTGATCTCAGTCAATGCCAAAACTTGCAGTGAGGGTCAGTTGAAAGTGGCTCAGCAACGTATGTTTCAAACTATCAAACTTGGCATTGAACCATCTACTCCGTTGGCTTCATTTGGCTAGGTAAATGCCAGTGACAACCCCATTCCTCCCACGGAGTCACAAGAATGCTCGCGACCATGCTCGACCCAAGTGACCCCAAGGTGCACTAAGCACAATTGGACAATGATCTTATAGGGCTTGTATCTCAAAGCTCATGAGAGATATCAAAAAACCATTAGCAGCTATGAGATCATGTTTCTAAGGTCTCCAATAACCTCTCTTAGTTTTGGGCGATTTGACTTCATTTGCATTTGGCAGGACAATCTCAGTCGATGCCAAAACTTGTAGTGAGGGTCACTTGAAAGTGGCTTAGTAACATATGTTTCAAACCATCCAACCTAGCATTGAACCATCTACTCTATCAGCTCCATTTGACTAGGTAAATGCCATTGATAACCTCATTCCACCCATGGAGTCAAATGAACAATCACGACCACACTTGACCTAAGTGAGCCCAAGGTACACTAGGCACGTTTGGGTAGTGATCTTTTGGAGCTCATATCTCAGAGATCTTTAGAGGTATCAACAAACCATTAGGGGATTTAGAATCATGTTTTTGAGGTCTACAATAACCTCTCTCATTTTTGGGCTATTCAAGTTCCTTTGCATTTGGCAGTTCAATCTCAGTCGATGCCAAAACTTGCAGTGAGGGTCAGTTGAAAGCGGCTCAACAGCATATCTTTCAAACTATCTGACTTGGCATCAAACCGTCTACTCCATCAGCTCTAGTTGGCAGGGTAAACACTAGTGACAACCCTATTCTTCCCATGGAGTCACGAGAATGCTCACGACCATGATCAACCCAAGTGACCCCAAGGTGCACTAAGCATGATTGGCCAACAATCTTTTGGGGCTTGTATCTTGGAGCTTGTGAGAGGTATCGACAAACCATTAGGGGAAATGGGATCATGTTTCCAAGCTCTACATAACCTCTCTCAATTTTGGGTGATTCAACTTTGTTTGCATTTGACAGGACAATTTCAATCTATGTCAAAACTTGTAGTGAGGGTCAGTTGAAAGCGGCTAAGAAGCATATCTTTAAAACCATCTAACTTGGCATCAAACCATCTATTCCATCTACTTTGGTTGGCCATGTAAATGCTAGTGATAACCCTATTCCACACATGGAGTCACAAGAACAGTTGCGACCACGCTCAACCCAAGTGACCCCAAGGTGCACTAAGCATGATTGGGTAGTGATCTTTCATGGCTCATATCTTGGAGCTTGTGAGAGGTATCAACAAACCATCAAGTGTTACAAGATCATTTTTCTAAGGTCTACAATAACCTCTCTTGGTTTTGGGCAATTCAACTTTGTTTACATTTGGCAAGGTGATCTTAGTCGATGCCAAAAAACTGTAGTGAGGGTCAGTTGAAAGCAACTCAATAACATATCTTTGAAACCCTCTGACCTAGCATCAAATAGTCTACTCAATTAGCTCCAGTTGGCCAAGTAAACACTAGTGACAACCCGGTTCCACCCATAGAGTCATGGGAAAGATCACGACCACACTCGACCCAAGTGACCCTAAGGTGCACTAACAATGATTGGGTAGTGATCTTCTGGGGCTTGTATCTCAGAGCTCATGAGAGGTATCAACAAACCATTAGGTTCTAAGGGATCATGTTTCTAAGGTCTACTATAACCTCTCTCATTTTTGGGTGATTCAACTTCATTTGCATTTGGCAAGGTGATCTCAGTCGATGCCAAAACTTGTAGTGAGGGTCAATTGAAAGCAGCTCAACAGCATATCTTTCAAACCGTCTGACTTGGCATCAAACCATTTACTCCATCAGCTTTGGTTGGCTAGGTAAATGTGAGTGACAACCCCATTCTTCCCACAAAGTCATGGGAAAGCTCATGACCATGCTCAACCTAAGTGACCCCAAGGTGCACTAAGCACGATTGGGTGGCGATCTTCTGGGGCTCGTATATCAGAGATCATGAGAGGTATCAACAAACCATCAAGGGATAATGGATCATGTTTCCAAGGTATAAAATAACATCTCTCCATTTTGGATGATTCGACTTCATTTTCATTTGGCAAGGTGATCTCAGTCAATGCCAAAACTTAGAGTAAGGGTCAGTTGAAAGCGGTCAAACAACATATCTTTCAAACCATCTGACCTGGCATCGAACTATCTACTCCATCAGCTCCGATTGGCTAGGTAAATGCTAGTGACTACCCTATTCCACCCATGGAGTCATGGGATCATGTTTTTGAGGTCTACTATAAGCTCTCTCAATTTTGGGCAATTTGACTTCATTTGCATTTAGCAAGATGATCTCAGTTGATGCTAAAACTTGCAATGAGGGTCAATTAAAAATGGCTCAGCAACATATCTTTCAAATCATCTAACTTGGCATCAAACCATCTACTCCATCTACTCTGGTTGGCTGGGTAAACGCCAATGACAACCTCGTTCTACCCACTGAGTCATGGGAAAGCTCACGACTATGCTTGACCAAAGTGACCCCAAGGTGCACTAACAATGATTAGGTAGTGATCTTCTAGGGCTCATATCTTAGAGCTCATGAGAGGTATCAACAAACTATCAGGGGCTAAAGTATCATTTTTTCAAAGTCTACAATAACCTCTCTCAGTTTTGGGTTATTTGACTTCATTTGCATTTCACAAGGTGATTTAAGTTGATGCCAAAACTTGCAGTGAGGGTCAGTTGAAAGTGGCTCAATCATGTATCTTTCAAACCATCTGACCTGTAATTGAACCATCTACTCCATCAGGTCTGGTTGGTTGGGTAAATGCTAGTGACAACCTTGTTTAGCCCATGGAGTCACCGAAATGATCACGACCATGCTCGATCCAAGTGACCCGAAGGTGCACTAAATATGATTGGATAGAAATATTCTAGGGCTAGTATCTTGGAGATTGTGAGAGGTATCAACAAACCATCAAGTGCTACATGATCATGTTTCTAAGATCTACAATAACCTCTCTCGATTTTGGGTGATTCGACTTCATTTACATTTGGTAGGACAATCTTAATTGATGCCAAAACTTGCAGTGAGGGTTAGTTGAAAGTGGCTTAGTAATGTATGTTTCAAATTGTCCAATCTAGCATCGAACCATTTTCTCCATCAGCTCTAGTTGGCTAGGTAAACACCAGTGACAACCTTGTTCCACCCATGGAGTCACAAGAATGCTCGTGACCATGCTCGACCCAAGTGACCCAAAGTGCACTAAGCATGATTGGGTAGTGATCTTCTGAGGCTCATATCTCAAAGGTCATGAGACATATCAAAAAACCATTAGGGACTATGAGATTGTATTTCCAAGGTCTCCAATAACCTCTCTCAATTTTGGGTGATTTGACTTCGTTTGCATTTGGCAGGACAATCTCAGTCGATGCCAAAACTTGCATTGAGGGTTAGTTGAAAGTGGCTTAGTAACATATGTTTCAAACTATCTAACCTGGCATCAAACCATCTACTCCATCAGCTCCATTTGGATGGGTAAATGCCCATGACAACCCTTTTCCACCCATCGAGTCACAAGAATGCTCACAACCATGCTTGACCTAAGTGACCCCAATGTGCACTAAGCATGATTGGGTAGTGATCTTCTAGGGCTTGTATCTCGGAGGTCATGAGAGGTATTGACAAACTGTTAGGTCCTATGGGATCATTTTTTTGAGGTCTACAATAACCTCTCAGTTTTGGGTGATTTGACTTCATTTCCATTTGGCAGAGCAATCTCAGTTGATGCTAAAACTTGTAGTGAGGGTCAGTTGAAAGTGGCTCAGCAACATATCTTTCAAACTGTCTGACGTAACATTGAACTATCTACTCCATCAACTCTGGTTGGCCAAGTAAATTCTAGTGACAACCTCATTTTTCCCACAGAATCATGGGAATGCTCACAACCATGCTCTACCCAAGTGACCCCAATGTGCACTAAGCATGATTGGCCAGTGATCTTTTAAGGCCTGTATCTAGGAGTTCATAAGATGTATCAACAAACCATTAGGGGCTACAAGGTCATGTTTCCAAGGTCTCCAATAACCTCTCTCAGTTTTAGGTGATTCAACTTCATTTGCATTTGGCAGGACAATCTCAGTCGATGCCAAAACTTGCATTGAGGGTCAGTTGAAAGTGGCTGAGTAATGTATGTTTCAAACCATCTGACCTAGCATCGAACTATCTACTCCATCAGCTCTAGTTGGCTGGGTAAACACTAGTGACAACCTATTTCTATCCATAGAGTCATGGGAATGCTCACAACCACACTCGACATAAGTGAGCCCAAGGTGCACTAAGCACGATTGGGTAGTGATCTTCCAGGGCTCATATCTTAGAGCTTGTTAGAGGTATCAAAAAACCATTAGGTGCTACAGGATCATGTTTCTAAGATCTACTATAACCTCTCTCATTTTTGGGTGATTCAACTTCATTTGCATTTGGCAAGGTGATCTAATTCGATGCTAAAGCTTGTAGTGAGGGTCAATTGAAAGTGGCTCTGCAGCATATCTTTCAAACCATCTTCATTGGCATTGAACAGTCTACTCCATCTACTCTAGTTGGCCAGGTAAATGGCAGTGACAACCCCATTCCACCCATGGAGTCATGGGAAAGCTTGTGACTACACTTGACCCAAGTGACCCCAAGGTGCACTAAGCATGATTGGACAATGATCTTCTGGGGCCCATATCTCAGAGCTCGTGAGAGGTATTGACAAACTATTAGGGGATAAATGATCATGTTTTCAAGATCTACAATAGCCTCTCTCAGTTTTGGGTGATTCGACTTCATTTGCATTTGGCAAGGCAATTTAATTTGGTGCCAAAACTTACAGTGTGGGTCAGTTGAAAGCGGCTTAACAATGTATCTTTCAAACTATCTGACATGTAATTGAACCATCTACTCCATCAGCTTTGGTTGGCTAGGTAAATACTAGTGACAACCCCGTTCAGCCCACGAAATCACCGAAATGCTCACGACTATGCCCAACCCAAGTGACCCCAAAGTGCACTAAACATGATTGAGCAGTGATCTTCCAGAGCTCCTATCTTGAAGCTCATGAGAGGTATTGATAAACCATTAGGTGCTACATGATCATGTTTTTGAGAGCTCCAATAACCTCTCTCAGTTTTGGGTGATTCAACTTCATTTACATTTGGCAGGACAATCTCAATCGATGCCAAAACTTGTAGTGAGGGTCAGTTGAAAGCGGCTCAGCAATGTATGTTTCAAACTATCCAACTTGTCATCAAACCATCTACTCTATTAGCTCTGGTTAGCCAAGTAAACACTAGTGACAACCCCATTCCACCCATGGAGTCATAGGGACACTCACAACCATGCTCGACCCAAGTAACCCCAAGGTGCACTAAGCACGATTGGGTGGAAATCTTATGAGGCTGATATCTCAGAGCTTGTGAGGGGTATCAACAAACTATCAAGGGCTACGAGATCCTATTTTTGAGGTCTCCAATAACCTCTCTCAGTTTTGGGCAATTCAACTTCATTTGCATTTGGAAAGACAATCTCAGTTGATGCCAAAATGTGCATTGAGGGTCAGTTGAAAGCGGCTGAGTAACATATGTTTCAAACCATCTAACTTGGAATCAAACCATCTACTCCATTAGCTTCATTTGATTAGGTAAATGCAAGCGACAACCCTGTTCCACCCACAGAGTCACAGGAATGCTTGCGACCACGCTTGACCCAAGTGACCCCAAGGTGGACTAAGCACGATTGGGCAGCGATCTTTCAAGGCTTGTATCTTAGAGCTCATGAGAGGTATCAAAAAACTATCAATGGCTATTGGATTGTGTTTCTGATGTCTACAATAACCTCTCTTAGTTTTGGTCGATTCGACTTCATTTGCATTTGGTAGGGCAATCTCAGTCAATGCCAAAACTTGTAGTGAGGGTTAATTGAAAGTGGCTCAGTAGCATATCTTTCAAACCATCTAACCTAGCATCAAACTATCTACTCCATTAGCTCTGGTTGGCTGGGTAAATACTAGTGAGAACCTTGTTCCACCCATGGAGTCACTGGAACACTTGCGACCATGCTCGACCCAAGTGACCCCAAGGTGCACTAAGCAGGATTGGGTAGTGATCTTTCAGGGCTCATATCTCGGAACTCATGAGAGATATTGACAAATTGTCATGGGCTACAAAATCATATTTTTGAGGTCTACAATAACCTCTGTCAGTTTTGGTTGATTTGACTTCATTTTCATTTGACAAGACAATTTCAATCGATGTCAAAACTTGGAGTGAGGGTCAGTTGAAAGCGGCTAAGCAATGTATCTTTCAAGCCATCCAACATGGCATTAAACCATCTACTCCATCAGCTCTGGTTGGCTGGGTAAACACTAGTGACAACCTTGTTTCACCCACAAAGTCATGGGAATGCTTGCGACCATGCTCAACCCAAGTGACCCCAAGGTGCACTAAGCATGATTGGGCAGTGATCTTTCATGGCTCATAGCTCGGAGCTCGTGAGAGGTATCAAAAAACCATCAAGTGCTATAGGATCATGTTTTTGAGGTCTATAATAATCACTCTCAATTTTGGGTGATTCAACTTTGTTTGCATTTGGCAAAGTGATCTTAGTCGATGCCAAAACTTGCTGTGAGGGATAGTTAAAAGTAGCTTAGCAGCATATCTTTCAAACCGTCTAACTTGGCATCGAACTGTCTACTATATTAGCTCTGGTTAGCTAGGTAAACACTAGTGACAACCCCATTCCACCCATAGAGTCATGGGAAAGCTTGCAACCACACTTGACCCAAGTGACCCCAAGGTGCAGTAAGCATGATTGGGTAGTGATCTTTTTGGGCTTGAATCTTAGAGCTCGTGAGAGTATCAAAAAACTATGAGGTGCTACAGGATCATGTTTCTGAGGTCTACTATAACCTCTCTCATTTTTGGGTGATTCAACTTCATTTTCATTTGGCAAGGTGATCTCAGTTGATGCCAAAACTTACAGTGAGGGTCAATTAAAAATGGCTCAGTAGCATATCTTTGAAACCGTCTGATTTGACATTGAACCATCTACTCCATTAGCTCTAGTTGGCCAAGTAAACACCAGTGACAACCCCATTCTACCTATGGAGTTAGGGGAAAGCTTGGGACCACGCTTGACCCAAGTGACCCCAAGGTGCACTAAGCGTGATTGGGCAGAAATCCTTTGGGGCTTGTATCTTGGAGATCATGAGAGGTATCGACAAATTTTCAAGGTTTACAATAACCTCTCTTAGTTTTGGGTGATTTGACTTCATTTGCATTTGGCAAGGTGATCTCAATCGATGCCAAAACTTTTAGTGAGGGTCAATTGAAAGCGGCTTAGCAGTATGTCTTTCAAACCATCTGACCTGGCATCGAACTATTTTCTCCATCAGCTCTGGTTAGCTAGGTAATCACCAGTGACTACCCTGTTCCACCCACAAATTCATGAGAATGCTCGCGACCACACTCGACCCAAGTGACCCTAAGGTGCACTAAGCATGATTGGGTAGGGATCTTCCATGGCTCGTATCTTAGAACTTGTGAAAGGTATCAACAAATAGTCAAGTTTTATGGGATCATTTTTCTAAGGTCTACTATAACCTCTCTTAGTTTTGGACAATTTGACTTCATTTGCATTTGGCAAGGTGATCTCAGTCGATGTGAAAACTTGCAGTTAGGGTCAATTGAAAGTAACTCAACAACATATCTTTCAAACCATCTGACTTTGCATTGAACAGTCTACTCCATCAGCTCTGGTTGGCTGGGTAAATGCTAGTGACAACCCCATTCCACCCACAGAGTCATGGGAAAGCTTGCGACCATGCTCAGCCCAAGTGACCCCAAGGTGCACTAAGCATGATTGGGCAGCGATCTTCTAGGGCTCATATCTCATAGCTTGTGAGAGGTATCAACAAATCATCAAATGCTATGTGATTTTTCTTCCAAGGTCTACTATAACCTCTCTTAGTTTTGGATGATTTGAATTTGTTTGCATTTGGCAAGGTGATCTCAGTCGATGCCAAAACTTGCAGTGAGGGTCAATTAAAAGTGGCTCAGCAACATATCTTTCAAACCATCTGACTTGGCATTGAACCATCTACTCCATCAGTTTCAGTTGGCTGGGTAAACACCAGTGACAAACCCATTCCACCCATGGAGTCACGGGAATGCTCATGACCATGCTCGACCCAAGTGACCCCTAGGTGCACTAAGCACAATTGGGCAGCAATCTTTCAAAGCTCGTATCTCAGAGCTCATGAGAGGTATTGAAATATCATCAACTACAATGGGATCATGTTTCCAAGCTCTACTATAATCTCTCTTAGAGTTGGGTGATTTGACTTCATTTTCATTTGACAAGGCGATCTCAGTCGATGCCAAAACTTGCAGTGAGGGTCAATTGAAAGTGACTCAGCAACATATCTTTCAAACCATCTAACTTGGCATTGAACGATCTACTCCATCAGCTCTAGTTGGCTGGGTAAACACTAGTGACAACCTCGTTCCACCCACGGAGTCATAGGAAAGATCACGACCACGCTCGACCCAAGTGACTCCAAGGTGCACAAACATGATTGGGCAGTGATCTTCTGGGGCTCATATCTCAGAGCTCGTGAGAGGTATCAACAAACCATTGGGTGCTATGAGATCATGTTTCTAAGGTATATAGTAACCTCTCTTAGTTTTGGGTGATTCAACTTTGTTTGCATCTAGAAAGGCAATCTCAGTTGATGCCAAAACTTGTAGTGAGGGTTAGTTGAAAGTGGCTCAGCAGCATATCTTTCAAATAGTCTGACCTGGCATTGTACCATCTACTCCATTGGCTCTGGTTGGCTGGGTAAATGCTAGTGAAAACCCTATTCTAGACACAGAGTCATAGGAATGCTCACGACCACACTCAATCCAAGTAACCCCAAGGTGCACTAAGCTCAATTGGGCAGTGATCTTCTGGGGCTCATATCTCAGAGCTCGTGAGAGGTATTGACAAACCATTAGGTGCTATGTAATCATGTTTCTAAGGTCTACTATAATGTCTCTCAGTTTTAGGTGATTCGACTTCATTTTAATTTGGCAAGGTGATATTAGTTAATGCCAAAACTTGTAGTGAGGGTCAATTGAAAGTGGCTCAGCTGCATATCTTTCAAACCATCCAACTTGGCATCGAACCATCTTCTCGATTAGCTCCATTTTTCTGGGTAAATGCTAATGACAACCTCATTTCACCCATGGAGTCACTGGAATGCTCATGACCACGCTCAATCCAAGTGACCCCAAGGTGCACTAAGCATGATTAGGCAGTGATCTTCCATGACTCAAGTGACCCTAATATGATGAGTTATATACATAGTGAGTATATACATAGTATTCAAACAATGTAGTACTAAGTGGCTCAAGTGAGTATATATAATGGTATGAAACACAAGAACATAGGAAATCTATAGAAGTTAAACCTCAAACATAATAAGCTCCATGAATAGGGTATTCTAGAGTAAATAAAAACAAATGTAACTTCAACAAGATATAATTTCAATCATAATGATAATCATAGTCAAGATATAACCTCGCCATTCAATTCCATAAACATGAATAATAAATATGTATATATAAAAGATGACACAAATATAACATATTAATGAACATGTTCTATATATACAAAGTATCAAATGTATCAAAAGTATCTCCATATACAAATATGGCACATGCCATTTCAAAATGTCTACAAAATCAATGTTTTAAGGTGTACAATGTGGCATATATGTCATCTCAAAATGTACCAAGTGGCATGTCTAAATGACCACAAAACTAAAACTGCATCATATGTCGTGGGGGGATCATCAAAATGTAGCCTCTTTGAAGAAGTGTTGGGCTCTGATTGATCCTACATAAAAAATGAGTTCAAACCCAAGTTAGATTGCTTACTTTATATGATTTTTACACACATATATATATATATATATATATATATATATATATATATATATATATATATATATATATATATATATATATATATATATATATATATAGTTCATAATTTAAACACTAATTTAATTAAAATTATAACTAAATACAAATATATGTACCTGGTCTCTCGATCGCTTACCATGATCAGGTGTCCTAGCATAAGTCCTAGGTAGCGAAGGGACCATGCCAACAATACCAACTATGACCTATAAATATATATTTGCAATAATGAGATTAGTAGAGTGGTGCAACATACAGTAATAAATCTACAAAATAGGATGATATCATAATAAAATTACAAATTGATTGAACTAAAATTAAAACTTACATCTGATGATCCCTCCTTTGGAATGGTGGGCTGGGTCAACAAAGATACGAAAGATTCTCGTGGGCCCTCCCTCACACTCGGAGTAACCTATGAGAGTAAAAAAATTGTCAATTATATATAAATGTACTTCATCATAGCAACCCTAGTTACAAAATACAAATAACAATATGTAAAATTCTATGTACAATCAGGCTATCACTCTGAATCGAGATGCCTATAACCCTATGCTACCGAATAGCTATTGGGACATCATCAATAGCCATACCCTATACAATAAAGTACAAGTAAAATATTTCTTACTACACATAAGTGGCATACATGTGCATGCATAATTAATCTTAAACAATTAACTACCTTTCCTTTGTCAACACCTGATGAAGGAACCCCCTCGTGCCCCCCACTGACATTGACTATACCATGCAAGAACACAATCAAATTACAATATATAAGTAAATGTATGAATTTTATTGCTCTAATTGATAGAGATTTAAGCATGTACACCAAATGATATAAAAAATAAATAATGGGTAAAATTTATAATATACCGTATAGTCATCAAGGCCAAATGAAATGGCCAAAAGTGTGGACTCATCCACCTATCTCACCTCCTCCTGTGTCATCGACTGAACATAAATGGAAAAAATATATATACATAAGTGCATGCAATCATTAAAACTAATCTAAATAAATAAATTATTTTTAAATTAAATAAGTCATGTGACAAATTTATTTATAATTTTTACTCTTACCGTATCAACATGAGTCAATGACTCTACATACACCTCTTGAGCACTCTCATGAGATGTAGATGGTCCATGAGGTGTTGCAGCCTCTACAACTATGTCTCCTATATCCTCCTCATCAATAACATGTAACTAATATATATCAGCATCAGTAAGCGGTCTGAGGCACATGCTCTTGCATATAATGCAAATATGGGGCTCGCATACTTGTGAACTCCAATAAGATGTTGATGCACTAGCATCATCTAGACTAGGAGGCAACATTGACCTGCTCTGTGTGATCAACTAATCACTCAATAAATGAATGGCCCTAATATTCTATGAGGCAACATCTCCAATGATATTGAGATGTTGCACTCGAGGAGGGGGTGTGACATCAGTGGGGGGGACAAAGGTAGTGGCCTTTTTGTGCTGGGCAGATGACCTAGTCTGAGGAGCTCCTCTGCCTACACCCATGTTGGGCCTCATACTCCAATAATCAACATCATGACCAAGCACAAACTTAGCATATAATTTTTTTATGAAATAAAATGGGACCTCCAAATTGCTATGGGGTGGTTTATCAAAAACCATCCACTAGCTATCCCAAAAGTTTGTGTCCATTGCTTCATTTGTGCACCATTTTATTAATAATTTGGGATTTTTGGGGTCAACTGGTATTCCAATTTTAGGATTGACAAAAAAGGGTGGCTATATCTTTCTTGGTTATATTAAGGGCCACAATCCCATCATGGTCAAGTCTATCATCAAATTGGGCGTGCATATCATCACACCAATGAAGAGCAGCATTATGTTGTTGTGTGAGTGTGTCAATATTTTTAGCAATTGTATTTAGTGTGGCAAGCATGGGACCTAATGTAGGTATATTTTGATATGTGTTTTGGAAACCTCATATCATGTTCAAATTATCTTGTATCAAATCTTCTAAAGATCGAGGGTTTTGACATGAGGGATTGTTTTTAGGATTGTTATTTGGTGCGGGAGGGTTATTTTCTTCATTGTTGTCAGTCATGCCTAATTAAATAAAAAACAAATCTAAATTTCAATCTAATTTCATATAGTATTACAAATATAAATAGAAAACCCCATTTCAATAAAAAAATGACATTTGGCATGAAAATTAAATAAAATCATCAAAATAAACAAAAAATCTACATACCGAATATGCTGGGAGTCAAATTGGTTGTTGCCTAAATCAGATACCCTAAAATATATCAAGTATATGATATATCAAGCCATTTTAGCAAGGGAAAATGTGGAAAGAAATGAAGAAAAGGGCTCACAAGTTTCGGATTTATGCCACAGTTATTAGGTACCCAATTAGGCCTATGCTTTGGTGTCAAGTTTGTCCAGGTGTACTGACACCTAGGGCTACTCAAAAGTCAACAAGCATTTTCTTGTGCTTTTGGATGAGTGAAAAGTGAATAGTTTTCACATCGCTACTTTTTGGCCCCTCATGATCTTGCACATACCCTAATCTATAAAAAAAATGATTAGGAATCTCACTACATAAACCTACAACCCTTAGTACTTGAATTAAAACCACAACCAGAATAATAATAAAAAATAAAAAAGCACAGATGTTAGGGTGATTCAGAAGCACAATGGAGTAGTATTCCCTTTAGAAAATGTGAACAAATTTGATAAAACACCTTATATATTTTTTTAAAAAATAGAGTACTTTAAAAGATACCCCTCTTAAAAAATAAACAATTACTCTTTTTTTTAAAAAAATATTTTTAAAAAACTTATATGAAAAAGACTAAATTTCTATTAAAGGAAAAAAATAAGAATCAAAATATAATACAAACAAAACAAGGAAAATGAAACTACTATGTTACCTTAATGCCTCTATACTCAAATGTTACCTTGTATCCCTCTGCTTAAAAGGTTAAGGATTAATTTGGAGCCGCGAGTAAGGTGAGACCCCTAAAATGAAATGTTAGCAGAGATCCAAACAATATCAACGTACACTCAACCCTTTCTTCTTCCCTGCAAGTCGAACTTCTTTGCAACAATAGATTATCAATGTATTTTTCCAAATCTTTTGTCTCAATATAGTAAACATTAGATTATGAGTACATGATGGTATTACAAAGGAATGAAGGCACTGTAAAAGAATAAAATCTATTCGTGTCTTCTTCTTGAACCAAATACGGTGGACATTGCAGAATGAAGGCACATATAACCAAAGAGAAAATGCATGCAAAGTTAGATCAACACAACAAATAAAACTAAATGAAAACATGAACAATAAAGCCAAAGGAGATAAAGATGCATGCAAAGCATAAAATGTAGATGCATGCAAAGAAACTAAGAGATGGAGATAGGTTTCTAAGAAATTATATGAATGGCATACAAATCAGTTGTATCATAGCACTCTTAGGTGGCTAGGGTTAGGTTTTAAACTACAAACTCAAATAACAGTCACCATTCTTTGCTTCATGCACTACTAATAAGAAAAGGTCAAGAAGAAATGCTATCCACGCTATCTACTGCTATAAAAAAATGATCAAGAAGAAACACTATCCACTACTATATAAAAAAATGCTATCACTACTATCTCAATAAAAGAATATAAACAACACACACATCCACAGTGCATGCAAAGGAATATAAACAATGCATACATAACACTTAACAAAGAATGAAATTTTAAAAGAGATAAAATCACTGCATGCAAACAAAAGGGAAAAAGAAAACACCGCTATTAATCTGTGAGACTATATCTCATGAAACTAACACCTACTCGAAATGCTACATGTAGAAAATAAGGCCTAGATTTAATAGAATGAGAGAACAATGGTTGAGAAAGGCGAGGAGAGCAGCTAGATTTGAATGCTCTGAGCAAGGATCGCATATAAGTATGAAGAAGGGGAATTGAAAAAGGATGAAGGGAACTGAATATGTATGAAGGGATGTAGTGCTTGCTGAGCGATAATTGAGGGAGCAGAATACTTGATAAAGGAAACACATGCAAAGATAACATGCAATGAATCAATATTCCTTAGTCTCACATGCCATATAAATAAACACCAAAACAAAAACTAGTAGAGAAATGGAGAGGAATAAGATACTGATCACATACTTTCTTACAAATGAAGATTTAGTAATGCCTCTAGTTGTGTGAAGGCACCAGATCTCATATGGTGATTAAAAATTTCTTAGAAACACAACAACTGCATGCAAAAATTATCTTAACTCGTAACCAGCATGAATTTTATGGGAGTTATTGTTGTTTATACGAACAAATGAAAAAAAAAGCATGTAAAGAGAAATGATTTTTTTGAAAAAAATGCATGTAATCATGCAATGACAGTGCAATGATGATTTGATACCCTAAAGGGAAATTTGCAATAAGAACCGAAACGCATGCAAAAAGAAATAGAAACAAAAAACCAATATCTATAGAGAATATATATAAAAAATTAGAAACTAAATTAGTAAATATAAACTATATAAATGAACTAATAATTAAATTAATTAGAAAGAACTAAAAGTAATAACTAAAATGAGATTCAAAACTCTCTAAACAATGTCTCCGAATTTAGAGTCCACCAAGATATGGTAGCTCCTTCACCTACACACTCAAAACATGATTAAAACAGCCTGCTCTAATACCATGTTAAAATAATAACAAAATATAAAGAGACAGAAAATTGTTTAATCAATGAGCAAGAAAAAGAAGATTTACCATGAATAATCACAAAACTAGGAGCATTCCCCAAAAAGAAAAGCAACAAATGAGACAATATTTTGAAGGGGGAAAAGCATAAAAAAGCCCTCGTCATATAATGAATGTGGCAAAAATGCCTAAGAATGAGAGTGAGAGAGAGAGAGAGAGTGAGAGCTTAGCTCATACAATAATAATCAAGAAGAAGTATCTCATGTGAAGACAGAAGGAGAGCCATCTCTTTTAATAGAGATGTGAGAAAGGAATTACATTCTAACTCCCATTTCTATGTATGCCACATTTCACTAGTGTGTGAGACAAGTGTAGGATTCCTCATAAGGAGGAATATCTATTTTCCTTAATAAAAGAAACTACAAATATGACATGTCCTCCCACTTGGACTAGAAGACAAATACAATAGGATACCTTGGTTATCCTTACATATTTACCAAGGAAAGATTAAATTTTAACAATAATAGACTAGTGTTGTATCGATAATATTAGTTCATTGTATATATATATATATATATATATATATATATATATATATATATATATATATATATATATATATATATATATATATATATATATATATATATATATATATATATATATATATATATATATATATATATATATATATATAGACACACACACACACACTAGTGTTATATGGATGATATTAGTATATACATATATACATACATACATATATATATATATATATATATATATATATATATATATATATATATATATATATATATATATATATATATATATATATATATATATATATATATATATATATATATATATATAGATACACACACACACACACACACACACACACATATATATGTATCTATAAATGTATATATGTATCTATATATGTATATATGTATATATGTAAGGTGGAAAAGTGTGATGCATAGGTAGGGTTTTGAATAATGCACCTAATAGAGACCCTAAACCAATATTTAACACCAAAAATATAAATTGGAATGATAAGTAATGTAAATTTGGAAATTCTTGTCAAGAATACTAAAATTAGATCAAATAAAATACATACGTCATAATATACCTGATTTGAAAATACCTAATTTTTGGTGTATGTACTAAGTTTCAGAAAATTTTGCAACCGGGTCTAGGTCGGGATAACATCAATAGAGAAAACCCAAAAATATTTTTATTTTTTGGAAAAGGTCGACCTTGACCCTTTTATGTCGACCTTGACCTGCACTACTCTGATGGAAATTCTGTTTGCGGATCCTAGAAGTTTCCCAAAAAGGGTACTCAAATATGCTCTGCAACTACATGAATAGTCGAATGTAATAGAATAGGTGTGTGTGTTTCTCATAAGAAGAGCTTTGATTGCATAATACCAAGATCTAATCCTCTAAATTGAAACTCTAGCATGAATTTAAATGGGAGAGCAATGCATAGATTTGAATATGATAAAGAAAGCATACCAAGCCCCCAAGGATAAAGTACTCCTACCAAACTCACAATCCATAATTTCTACCCCATGATTGTATCTTTGAATCCTTGAATGTTGAAAATGGTGGATCAAGGAAGAAGGAATCTTTCTTTCTCCGAATGAATGTCCATAATGGCTTGTCCACAAAATCTTGATCTTCTATATCATCCTCTTGCAATCTTGCATCATCTCCTCATAACATCTTGCTTTCTACTTGAAGTTGCTTGATGTGTGGTTGTCTCACTTAATTGTGAAAATGAAGGGAAAAGAGAGTGGTTATATTAAGATTTCAAGGCAAGGCTCCTCAAGTAATGTAAGGGCCCATAATTCAAATTTCACCTAGAATTATGGTCCAATCACAATAACCAACTAAATAGGGAAACTAACTAAATGAATTTTAAATTAAAACCCTTCTGCATTCAGATTTGGAGGCTCACTTTTAATTTTGGGACCTGCTATGATCAAAACTTGAAAAGGGGGACCAAAGTCAACAAGCAACCTTGACCTAGCTCAGGGTTGACCTTGACCTTGACCTAAGTCAGGGTGAACCTCGATCCTGACCAAAAGTTTTAGGCTCAGTCTACTTTGAAAATAGAGAAGCTTTATGTCAGCCAGAGACTTTGGATGTTTAGAAAATCATAACAGAATATTGGAAAAGGGCCCAGAGGCCTAGGGGAGATGAGATGAAGGCTGGGAGGACCAATACCTAGGTCCTACCTAGAAAATAGAGCCATAATGAGAGAAATTAAGGAGAATCCTTGAGTTTCTAACCCTAATGTCACCGAGAAATGAAGAACCAAGTGCAAATGCATCTTAAATACAAATCTATCATGAAAAATGCACTAAATGAGGGTGCTAAACCTACCAAAATGGAAGTGCTTCCATTTTCAGTTAGCCCCCACTTTATCTTAGATATGACACTATATGAATATGCAAGCTAAAGTAAGAAAACATTAGAGTAAATAAAAAGGATATAACCAAGTCATCAATGTAGAGATCCTAAAAAAAAATGGTTAGTACTTGCAGCACATAAGGTTAATGAAAATCCATAAATCACCTAAGAATTACTAGAATGAAATTGAGAAGTGCATAGATATCCTTATGCCCCCCTATTTTGACTTTCTACTATAGAAGGGTGAAACATGGTGATAAGGATAACCTTATACACTAGATATGCAATTTGTTGAGAAAGCCTTTTCCTAAACCAATTAGAAGGATTCCTATCCTTCCTAAATTGATTCAAGGGGTTATATATCTGAATCAAAATTCCAACACCGCTAACAACACTGAAAATGGAGTTATTGAACTCAACTTATAATGAAAAGAGTGAATGTCTATCTAAATGCATATGAAGGGAAATTCAAATTTAACATAAATAAACCCTAACAAACCCTAACAAAAACCCTAATTTTTAACTATAAATAAGGGAAGAGAACTCATACGTACTCATTCTTACCATTTTCATATTCAAAGAGAGAAAGTAGAATGCCAAGTAGAGAAGAATTTTGAGTGACATTCATGGATCTCGTGAGATAGTGCCTAGCTACCAAATGACCGCTTCCCAAGGTAAGCTTGATATTATTGATTTTTGTATTTCTCAAATTCTTATTTTTGTAAGCAAGGTTGACCCTGACCCTTAAAGGTTGACCTTGACCCAGTTATGTCAACCTTGACCCTTAAAGGTCTACATGAACTGGAAGGTCCACACCTTTTTTGGAATGAGGATGATCTTGACCCAAAAAGGTCAACCCTAACCTACGAAGGTCAACCTTGACCAAGGAAGGTTGACCCTAACCTAACTGAGGTCGACCTTAACCTAGTCAAGTTGGATTTATAGATTTGTGATTCTAGAGTGCTGATATGATGTATGTTTATGCTAACCAGATCTGGTTCATCTATGAGAGAATCCCTTTGGAGGGTCACTACTAATTATTAGAGAGAGACTATTTGACCTGAGTGAGGATGAGATACAATTCTTGAGAGATGTAGGACTATACTAGGTAACATTCCTACCATAGATTAGACTCCACCAAGCCATGTTATCAGCTCTTATATAGAGGTGGGATGAGGATACATGTTCCTTTCATCTTCCCTTAGGTGAGATCACTATGACACTGGAGGATGTATACCAAATCGTATGACTTTCATTCTGAGGTGAGCCTGTTAAATCAAGAGTACAAAGGGGTCTTGAGGATATCCACATAGATGCAGAGTATTACTTTGATGGAGGAGCATCCTGGGTGTAAGAGAAATCTTGCATCACCCAAAAATATTTCTGGTTTCTTTTCAAGAAGGGCTATCTTATGCAAAGAAATTCTTTATGGAAACTTACTATTTTTAGTAAGTTAGTCATACAATCTCGCAATGTTCTAATTTCATAGGTGGAGGTTCATCTTAGTCATATCAGCCTACCAGTTGAGTTCCATTGCCATATCATCTATATCAGTGCAGTTATTGAGGTTTTTGGGTATGAAATCATTGATTTTTATTTTGAAGGCCTCAGAGGCTCCAAATCATGATCTAACCCCGACTAATTGGAGCTTACGTGAATGAGGCACTACAGAACAGGTCCTGTCATTTCTAAAAAGTGGTTATAATAGAAAAAAAGAGCTATGGTTAAAAAGTTATGGCCTTTGGAAGTTGGGCTACCTAAAAACATATTTTTTACTTATTTGGAGCCGACCCTATGTAAAATGAAATGAAAATAAAATAATTCTATGTGTAGTTGGCCTTAAGGGCTAAATTTTTGGAACCTTCTCGGGTGGTCGAAATTGCCTATATAAGAAAGGTCTGTAGTGATGTCTAGGGCAGTTCTGGGAGATCTGGGTAACAATTCAAGGATTTCTCCTATAGAGTATGGTAAGGGAAAATGCCCATGTGGCTTTGCATATTGTAATTTTGAAATTTGTAATTCCACATTTGTGGAGATAATAAGAAGCCTATTTTATGTTCTTTCAAATTGTTTTTGTTTCTCTATTTCTGTTATGTGTTTGTGGTAATAAGGGGAGCACCCTTCGTCAAGTCATACTAGAGCTGGAGTTCTTAAGTGTTTAAATAGATCGCTGACTATGAGGTAGTTTGCACTAGGACCATGGCTTAGGGTTTTAGCAAGCAGCGTGAAAATGCCTCCACAAAGGGAATGTGGTGGAAGAGCTGGTGGTGTGACACCTGAGGTTAGAGCACTTGAGAGACAAGTGCGAGCATTGCAAGAAGAGATTTGCAGAGGAATGAATCTTAATGTTAGAGATGAAAGTGAGGATGAAGTTGAAGAAGAAGGAAATTTTGATCAAGAAGGAGAAGGTGAAATTCTAAACCAAGAGGAAGAAAGACTTTTTCGAGCCATTTCCAAGATCGGGAAAAGACCTAAGATTGAGGTTCCTGCATTTTTAGAAAATCTTAACCTAGAGGAGTTGATCAACTGGATCAATGAATTAGAAGAATATTTTGAGTATCAAGATGTCGAGGATCCTAATCGGGTCAAGTTCATGAAGGCCAGACTGAAGGGTTATGTGAAGATTTAATGGCAAGAGATTCAATTGGAGTGAAATAAAAGAGGAAAGGATAAAATCACAAGATGGGATCAGATGGTGGATAAATTGAAGGGATAGTTCATCCCTATTGATTATGAGCTTGACCTACTAAAGAAAATGCAAGGTTTGAAGCAAGAAAAAAGATCTATTTAGGAGTATACAGAGGAGTTCTAATGAATCCTCATCAGAACAAGCCATATGGAAGCTAATAAGGAGAAAGTTGTCTATTACCTTAATGGGTTGAGGCTGAGAATTCAAGAGGAGTTGAATTTGGTTCAAATGAACAATATTGAAGAGGCATACTAGTTTTCCCTAAAAGTAGAGGAAAATATGAACAATAAGTTTGAGAGAAGACAAAGTGGAAGAAGTCATGGTGGAAGATTTGGTGGATGGTCATATGGAGGTCAAAATGAAGATCTAAAAAAGAAGGATGAGGCCAGTAGCCGTCAAAATCAGAGAGCAAACAATTTCAATCATTTCCATCATTAGAATAATAGAGATTAGAGAGGAAGAGGACAAGGATCATGAAAAGGAGGCTTCCATGGAACATGTTTTCACTGTGGAAAAGAAGGTCATAGGGCATTTGAATGTCCTCAATGCCAAGGAAGGACAAATAGGAGAACTAAAGGCCAGGATAGAGTTGCACATGTAGATGAAGATGCCAGATAATCACATTTTGAAGATGCCGAAAGAGGAGAAACAATAATTAATAGAAGAATCCTACTGAGTGGTGAGAATGAACCTAAGCAAAGGAGGATCTTTTTTCGCATTAGGTGCAAGTGTGAGGATAAGTGTTGTGATGCGATTATTGATAGTGGAAGAACTAACAATTTGGTGTCAGAAGAGATGGTAAAAAATTTGAAGCTCAAGAGATAGAAACATCCACATCCATACTGGATCACCTGGATATAGGATGACCACAAGGTCATGGTCAGTGAACAGTGCCTAGTAAAGTTCAAGATTGGAAGATACCATGATGAGATACTATGTGATATCATACCTATGGATGCATTTCATATGTTGTTGAGTAGACCATGAAAGTTTGATAGGTGTGTTGTACATGATGGCCACATGAATAACTATTCTCTAGCAAAGGATGGAGTGTGACATAGAAGAAAAGGTATGTGGTAAAGAAAGAATAACTTTTGTTGATGTAAGAAAATTCCTAGATGGTATGAGGCTTGAGCATATGTGTTTTTCTTTAATTCTAAAAGCTGGTAAAGAGGAAGTAGAAGATGTACTTGTAGAAGTTGTAGATTTTTTGAATGAGTTTTAGGATATTGTATCTAATAATGTACTTGATGGATTACCACTAGTAAGGAAGATTAGTCATCATATGGACTTGATTACAAGAGCTAGTTTACCAAATAAGGAAGCATGCAAAATGACACCAACAGAAAGTGAAGAGTTGAATAGAAAAGTACATGAGTTTATGCAAAAGGGGTTGATTCAGGAGAGCCTGAGTCCATGTTTTGTACTAGTCATATTAGCACCAAAGAAGAATGGAGAATGGAAGATGTGTACAGATTCTAGGGCTATGAACAAGATCACAATCAAGTATAGGTTTTCATTGCCATGGATGGATGATATTATAGATGGTTTGAGTGGAGATATGTATTTCTCAAAGATAGATCTGGAGAGTGGATATCATCAGATTCAAATCAAAGAAGGAGATGAATGGAAGACTACTTTAAAGATAAAGGAAAGACTATATGAGTGGTTGGTCATGCCTTTTGGGCTAACCAATGCACCAAGCATTTTCATGCAGCTCATCAATGAGGTTCTGAAATAATTTATGGGTAAGTTTGTCATTGTTTATCTATATGGTATTTTGATATCTAGTAAGATGTTAGAGGATTTTATGATGCATATTTGTATGGTTTTTGAGAAGTTAAGAGAAGAAAAATTGTTGATTAATTTAAAGAAGTGCAATTTTGTGAAGAATGAATTAGTGTATTTGGGATTTGTAGTTTCACCAAAAGGTCTAAAAATGAATCTAGAGAAAGTGAAAGCTATCCTTGAATGGCCTACCCCAAGAAGTTCTTCTGAGGTAAGATCTTTCCTTGGTTTGGCTAGTTTTTATAGAAAGTTTATCATGAATTTTAGCAGTATTTGTGCACCCTTGACTGAAATAATGAGAGGGGATAGAAAAGAGTTTAAGTGGACTACTGGGGTAGATAAAAGCTTTAAACTATTGAAATAGAAAGTTACAGAACAACCTATTTTAGCACTTCTAGATTTTAATAAGGTGTTTCAAGTAGACTATGATGCTAGTGGTACTGTAATAGCAGCTGTTATGAGCCAAGAAGGTAAACCTGTTTCTTATTTTAGTGAGAAGTTAAATGATGCCAAGAGAAAATATTTTGTTTATGATTAGAAATTTTATGCTATAGTTCAACTATTGAAGAAGTGGAGACACTATATTCTTCCTAAGGAGTTTGTTTTGTGTACAGATCGTCAAGCTTTTTAATATTTGAATAGTCAAGGAAAGTTGAATCAGAGGCATTTGAAATGGGTTGAGTTTTTGTAGATTTATACATTTGTTTTGAAACATGGGAGTGGAAAGTCTAACAGGGTTGTCGATGTGCTTAGCAGAAGGAAACTATTGCTAACAAATGATGCAGGAGCATCCTAGGGTAGTTGGCTATCCTGCATGTTTGGGAGATTTGATGGAGTTGTGTGGACTTATTTTCATGTGTGAGGGGTTTGGTAGAATTGGATAAACCTACTTGGGTCTTCGGTAATTGGATTTGATGTATTTAATGGAACTTGGCATGGTCTTGGTTGCTTAGCATGGCCTTGGGGAGCTCGGCCTTGCTTAGGAATTTGGTGCCTATTTCAGGCTGTATAAGTAATTTTCCATAAAGCGTTAGAGGCTAAAAATTTTAGGGATTGAAGAGGGCCTACATTTCTACTTGTGGTTCAAAGCACGAGTTCTAATTCATCTAGAGCTAGGAGATATCGCAATTTTACTAAGACATCTATTTTGGAAATTTAATTGTTGTTGTTGGCCGACTTGTGGCATTTAATTTTGGTATTTGTATTTAATTTATATTCAGGGCCGACCTATGGCTTGGATTGGTATAAGTAGAGGTTGTGGGGGAAAGTCTTTAGGCATTCATTTGATCCACTGAGGAGAAGAGGAGGTGGATGTGGAGTGAGTTTTGAGGAGAGCTAGTAGCTGCGGCTTGGGAAACAAGGAGATTGCTTGGTGGCTTGCGAGCACAAGTTTAGATCTTCCTTGGGGGTTCCTACCAGTGTGTGGATCTGGGCTAGCTAGGGTTTGGTTTGGATCTTGTGAGATCTTGTGGATTTTCTATTGAATTGCATTGTATTTGGCCGTAACCTGGAAGGCCTTACAGCTGGGCATGTTGGATGAAAATATGATAATTCTATTATGAGTATTGGCATTGTGTGGATCTATATCTCTGTATTGTTATTATATTCTATTGTGTGGTTATTTTCTAGGGGCTAGGACATCTCCATCAGGGATTCTCCTACCTTGCACTGCATCAAGTGGTATTAGAGCATAGTTGTTCCTGAGTGTGTGGACAGAGCGCCGAATGTGAGGCAGTTTACACCAGGACCTTGGGTGGAGTTTTTCAGAGTGAAGGTTGTTCCTGAGTGTTTGGACAGAGCACCAAATGTGAGGTAGTTTGCATCAAGACCTTGGGTGGAGTGAAGGTTGGATCTAGTTGGTGATTTGCTACAGAGGGTTTGCAAAGATCTTGGAAGATGGCTCTAAGAAGATTGGACCCTGAGATGATTGCAAAACTCCATGATGTAGTGGAGAAGAATATTTCAAACGCTTTTGCTTGGTTGGAAGCTAGATTGACTAATCAAGTTAAGGAAGGGATGGTTGAGAGTGATCCATCTCTGGATAAATTTCATAAGAGAGTTCGAGAGATCTTGAAACTGTGGAGCTGGAGTCTACTGATCAGGAAGTGAGTTGTTTGGCCAGTTAGAAGACTTGTTCAAGAGAGAAGAGGGCATAGAAAGGTCGAGATGGAAGTTGGTTTTGTTGATCAGTGTATGGAGGCTGATGCAGAACTTGCAGAGAAACCTATGGATGTTTCTATGGAGCTTCCTAACCTTGTTGATGATGTGATTAAGATTGGTTTTCATGATCAATTGGTTGAGTCTGACATGGAAATTGTGGAGCACTTGGTCATGGATAATCAGGTTACTAAGGGTGATGATCCATATGTTGGTGATATGGATGTTGCTAGTGTGGATTCACTAGTTGTTGATGTGGTTAAGGATCTACATGATACTACAGATCTGTATGTTCCTGATGTCGACTTGTTGGTGGTTGACATGGTTGAGGATTTACATGTTGCTCCTATTGTGGATTTGAGCTTACATGTTGGTGACATGGATTTCATGTTTGAGGATATTGTTGTTATTGGTAGTGATCAGCTATAGAGAATGTTGGTGAGGCACTATGTTCAGTTTGTTCCTGACAGTGAGCATGTTGATTGGATGGTTGAGATTCTAGTGGTTGACAGATGGATGGGGATTTGGGTGATTTGCATGTTCGTTCTATTGTCCCTGTTGGAGTGGAAGCCTTTGGTGAAGATGAAGATGGTTGCAGATATTTCATCTACTGTCAAAGTATGAGGCATACTTCTTTTCGCACCTGGGGAGTCTGATGTAGGAGCATCCCAGGGTAGTTGGCTATCCTGCATGTTTGGGAGATTTGATGGAGTTGTGTGGACTTATTTTCATGTGTGAGGGGTTTGGTAGAATTGGATAAACCTACTTGGGTCTTCGGTAATTGGATTTGATGTATTTAATGGAACTTGGCATGGTCTTGGTTGCTTAGCATGGCCTTGGGGAGCTCGGCCTTGCTTAGGAATTTGGTGCCTATTTTAGGCTGTATAAGTAATTTTCGATAAAGATTTAGTGTCTACAAATTTCAAGGATTGAAGAGGGCCTATATTTCTACTTGTGGTTCAAAGCACGAGTTCTAATTCATCCGAAACTAGGAGATATCACAATTTTACTAAGACATCTATTTTGGGAATTTAATTGTTGTTGTTGGCCGACTTGTGGCATTTAATTTCGGTATTTGTATTTAATTTATATTCAGGGCCGACCTGTGGCTTAGATTGGTATAAGTAGAGGTTGTGGGGGAAAGTCTTTAGGCATTCATTTGATCCACTGAGGAGAAGAGGAGGTGGATGTGGAGTGAGTTTTGAGGAGAGCTAGTAGCTGCGGCTTGGGAAACAAGGAGATTGCTTGGTGGCTTGCGAGCACAAGTTTAGATCTTCCTTGGGGGTTCCTACCAGTGTGTGGATCTGGGCTAGCTAGGGTTTGGTTTGGATCTTGTGAGATCTTATGCATTTTCTATTGAATTACATTGTATTTGGCCGTAACCCGGAAGGCCTTACAGCCGGGCATGTTGGATGAAAATATGATAATTCTATTATGAGTATTGGCATTGTGTGGATCTATATCTCTATATTGTTATTATATTCTATTGTGTGGTTATTTGCTGGGGGCTAGGACATCTCCATCAGGGATTCTCCTACCTTGCACTGCATCAACAAAGATTCCAATTGAGGTGGTTGTGCTCAAAGAACTCAAGAGTTTATATCCATAGGATCTTGATTTTTGTGAAGCTTGGAAAGCTTGTAAAGAACCTATTACTCTAGATAGAACAAAGTAGTTGGATTTCATCATTCAGGATGATATGCTACTCAAAGGGAGTCAGTTATGCATTCCAAGAAGTTCTATGAGGTAGAATCTCATCAAGGAGAAACATAGTGGAGGATTGGATGGAAATTTTGGTCCTGATAAAACCCTTGCTTTGGTTAGTAAAAATTATTACTTGCCATAGTTGCAGCAAGATTTCAAGAAGTTTGTACAAAGTTGTAGAGTATGTTAGATGGAAAATGGAGTAAAGAATAATATAGGGTTGTATCAGCTATTACCTATACCAAAGAAGCCTTGGGAGGATATCAGTATGGATTTTGTTCTTGGTTTACTTAGGACCCAGTGGGGACATGATTCAATTTTTGTGGTAGTTGACAGATTTTCAAAGATGACACATTTCATCCCCTGCAATAAGACAAATGATGCATTTCATGTGGCAGAATTATTTTTCAAAGAAGTGGTGAGACTACATGGTTTTCCAAAGAGTATAGTTTTAGATCGGAACACTAAGTTTGTTGGATATTTCTAGCGTACATTGTGGAAGAACTTGAAGATAGATTTGAAGTTTAGTTCATCAGATCATCCACAAATTGATGGATAGATAGAGGTGGTGGATAGGATTTTGGGAAATTTACTGAGATGTTTGGTTGGAGATAAGCCAATAGGATGGGATTTGATTTTACCATAGGCATAATTTGTATACAATAATTTAGTCAATAGGAGCACTGGTAAATCACCATTCTAGATTGTATATCGAAGTAGTCTCAAAAATGCGTCTGAGTTGAGGAAGATAGATGAAGGAGAAATAAGTAGTGTTGAAGGTAAGGATTTTGTAGAACATTTGAAGAACATCCATGAGGATGTGAGGAAGAACTTTACCAAGATGAATAAAAATTATAAGGCTAAGGAAGATGAAAAAAGAAGGCATAAGTAATTTCAGGTTGGGGATGAAGTCATGTTTCATTTGTGGAAGGAGAGATTTCCAGTTGGTACATATAACAAGCTTAAAATGAATAAGTTTGGGCCATGTAAGATACTGAAGAAGTATGATTCAAGAAATGATAATTTTGTTCATGGAATCATTTCCATATGGGGAATGAAATAAATTATCAAATTTATTAATTAACTATGCCTAAATCTCAGAGAAATGACAATTTTATCGACAAGACTTTCACAATTGTATCGGATTTATTATTGTAGATAATCCCAATGGCTTGAGGGGAGAAAAAGTCATTTACCTATTATAGAAATGGCGTGATTTGATTTTTTTTCTTTATACTTTTTCTCATTTCATAGAATGGTAGGATATTTATTAAGTTAAAACTTATGCTTAGTGAAGGTGAGTTTTAGAAATAGAATAATTCTTTATGTTGTGTATCATCAATTTATGCAGCCTTAGATGCTTTGATCTTCTGAGATTCTAGTATTGAGTGAAAGGTTATATCTATTACATAGATGTTAATGGTAAAATCTATATGATAGGTGTGCATAGGGGAAAAAGCAGTACGTGTTAAAATCTACAATAAAAATGCTTCTATGAGATCGACTTGCCTACTAAGTTGAATATTTCACTAGTATTTAACATTTTAGATTTGATGGAGTATCATGAATGTGGTGTTGAAGATGAGATCACAGAAGCACAGTGGAGTATTCCAACAACTAGTTCAGATACCAAGGATATTGAAGAAATATTGGATAGTTGTGTTGGTAGAAGCACAAGGAACAAGACATATGAAGAATATCTGGTAAAATGGAAAGGATGACCTATAGAAGATTTATCATGGCTAACAAGGAAGGAGGTTAACCATCTTGGTTTCCTTCTTCACACCAGAGTTGTGACATGGTCACTTCTCAAATTACCTTGGGTTTCTAATGCAGGAGCATCTTGGGTGTAAGAGAAATATTTCATCACCCAAAAATATTTCTTGTTTCTTTTCAATGAGGGTTATCTTGTGTAGAGCTGCTCTTTATGGAAACTTACTATATTTAGTAAGTTGGTCATACAATCTCAGAATGTTCTAATTTCATAGGTGGAGGTTCATCTTAGTCATATTAGCCTACTAGTTGAGTTCCATTGCCATATCATCTGTATTAGTGAAGTTATTGAGGTTTTTGGGTATGAAATATTTGAGCTCAATTTTGAAGGCCTTAAAGGCTCCAAATCATGATCAAACCTCGACTGACTAGAGCTTGCGTGAGTCAAGCACTATAGATCATGTCCCACCATTTCTAAAAAGTGGTTATAATAGAAAAATAGAACTACAGTTAAAACATTATGGGCTTTGAAAGTTGGGCTACCTAAAAACATATTTTGTATTTATTTGGAGCCGACCCTATGTAAAATGAAATGAAAATAAAATAATTCTATTTTTAGTCAGCCTTAAGGGCTAAATTTTTGGAACCTTCTC
The DNA here is from genome assembly GCA_027943335.1 of Chamaecyparis obtusa. Classification (NCBI taxonomy): domain Eukaryota; kingdom Viridiplantae; phylum Streptophyta; class Pinopsida; order Cupressales; family Cupressaceae; genus Chamaecyparis; species Chamaecyparis obtusa. The sequence goes on along the minus strand of BSBK01006034.1, from coordinate 42,692 downwards.
GGGTGGTGTAAATTGCCTATATAAGAAAGGTTCGTAGTATTGTCTAGGGAAGTTTTGGGAGATATGGGTAATAATTTGAGGCTTTCTCCTACATAATATGGTAAGGGAAAATGCCCATGTGGCTTTGCATATTGTAATTCTAAAATTTGTAATTCCACATTTGTGGACATAATAAGAAGCCCATTTTCTATTCTTGCAAATTATTTTTGTTTCTTTATTTCTATTATGTTTTTTTGGTATTAAGGGGAGCACCCTTCATCATACTTAGGATAGGTTCCATAGATGTGAACTTGAGAAGATCATATCACTCTATCAGCCATACTGGTAGGCTCGACACCCTTGGTATGGAAGGTGATGCTACGTATATTGTCCTTGGTTGTAGTACCCAACACAAAGGGTATAATCTTTTCAATAGCTTTCACCCATCTCGTACATAGGATGTAGAGTGATAGGACTATATTCATGTGGGGCCACAACATGCTAGCCCACTTATACCATGAGTTGTGTCATTTGGTGAGTTATCAGGGAGAGAGTCTCATGGTATGCACACTTTTGCAAATTTGGTTGTTTGAGCACTTCATATGTACATGACCACAAGGTGTTCATGTGATGGTAGATGCTAGCACACCGAGAGGCTTTTCTTATCCACTAAGAGATGTCTAGTAGAATGAAGATATCCTCTATTGGAGGGTATGTCTAGACTATATTCTAGGCACATATGTGATATGGAGACCCTAATGCTGCATGAAAAATTGGCTAGATACGTGACACCAGATGAGGCACTCACAATAGCACAAGCTACTAGAGGCTCATCATAGTCACATAGTGATGCCATACTACTATGACTAAGTGATGAGATAGTTCAGTCTGATATAGGGGCTCCCTAGAGTAGTACCTCACTACGCACATCCAATAAGGTATTATCAGAGACCCGACACCATACACTAGCCATCAATAGTAGACATTGTAGATAGTGATACATATGAGACAAATGATATAGAGGTATCACAAGATGTGGCCTATTTAGGCATCAACTAAGACTACATCAGATAATGGAGTCTAGAGGGAACACACCCCATCTTCCCTGATGACTATCCCATAGGTGATTCAGGCCTTTCAGAGAGGACACACTGGGATGGTGGCATAGCAGAGGAGGATGAGGATCACAGAGATGAGGAGAAGCCCATCTTTGAGGGAGACCCCATGGAGGAGGATAGGGTAGAGAACATAGTAGATGAGAGAGAAGAGGAGATGCCCATAGTTGCTAGTATAAGCTCTTATGTGCATGTCTTTCACACATCACCACTGAGATCATGATGACCTCCATGCGCCCATATAGAGATACCACCTGCAAGACCTAGACACAATGAGCATGGAGAGAGAAGTCACTCCATGCCCCCACCATCTAGATCCTTTAGTGATGCACATGAGGGAGATCGAGGGATGAAACATACATTTGATTTGAAAATTTAACTTAATTTGTGAAGAAAAATTACTAAAAGATAAATATATTTCCATTTTGTAGCTAGTGTGGTAGAGTGGAGGAGTTTTGTATCTGAGGATTTAAATGATACATGTTTGACCTACCGACTACCATCCAACAAGCGAGAGTTTCCCATTGGTCATAGAGATACTGATAGGCATGCTGATATCTTTGTGTGTGTCTAGCAAGAGTTGAGGTTGTGTAGAGAGACATCAAAGAGGCTGATGGCTGACTTGTGAAGAGCCCAAGAGTGCATGCATGATATGAGAATATCAAGGAGAAACTCAAGGACTAATAGACACAGGTCTACATCTTCTCATCATAGATTAGAGAGATCTGGGAGCCATCGACCATCAAAGCATATAGACAGATAGAGTGATAGATAGGGCCTTGTGCCACATATGTATCAAAACTCAAAAGATTTTATAAATGGAAATCTTTCTCTACTAGTTAGTTATGTGTTTGATTACTATATTTTCATAAATAATATAAAACTTAATAGAAAGAAAGAACGTGTATAAATGTATTCAAATGTAGTTTTCTAAAACCACATAACCTATAAAACAAACATAATTATTTTATAAGGAATACATAAATACACAAGGAAAGAAAGATAAATTAGGGATAATAATGTTTGAGATGCATAATATTGATAGGTTCCTTAAAAGAAACACCATCCATATCAGAAATTTTATAAGCACTTGATCCAAAGTCCTCAATTACAACAAAAGGTCCAAGCCAATTAGGGCTAAAATTTCCTTTTTCACTAGGTAAAGCATTCACATTTCTTTGATTCTCATATAATACTAAATTACCTACTAAAAATGATCATTCAATTACCTTTTGATTATACTTCTTCTGATGTGATTTATTATAAGCCTTTATATGTTCTAAATCATTTATTCATTGTTCATCCAACATTTCCAATTCTTGTAATCGTTGTTCTCTAAATGTATCTTTGCCAATTATCCCATGAAATGAAACACATAAAGAAGGTATTTCCAATTCCAAAGGCATAATAGAATATTTACCATAGACATTATTATAAGGAGAAGTACCTATGGAAATACAACACTGGTCTTATAAGCCCATAAAGCATAAGTAAGTTGGGTATGTGAATCTTTCACATGCTTATTAACTTTTTTCCTTAGAAAATCTTCTATGACTTTATTCAATGCTTCAGCTTGATGATTAGATTGAGGATAATAAGGAGTCAAAAATCTATGTTGAATTTTATATTTCTCTAAGAATTTTGTCACTTCTTTATTCTTAAAAGAGGTACCATTATCCAAAACTATGGTAAAAGGAATACCAAATCATGTTATAAGATTGTTAAGGATGAAATCACAAATAACATATGTAGTAGTTTAACAAAGAGAAAGAGCTTCTACCCACTTTTTAAAGTAGTCTATAGCGGTTAGGATATACATATGTCATTGAGAAGAAGTTGGTGAGATTTTTCCAATAAGGTCAAAACCCCAAATACTAAAAGGCCATGGAGAAACTTGATTACGAAGCTCACGAGTAGGAGCATGAATCAAATTACTATGCTACTAACATTGAGGATACTTCTTAACAAACATGAAATAGTCTAGTTCCATTGTTTGTCAATAATATCCCATTCTAAGAAATTTATTAAGTAAAGATTTTCCACCAAAATGTCCTCCACAAGAACCAGAATAAGCTTCTACCAAAGCTACTAGAATTTTGGTTCTACCAAGACATCTTAATACTAAACCCTCATAAGAGCGTTTGTAAAGCATGTCTCCTAAAATGATCTAATGAGCTACAAGCTTCCTAATTTGATTATGCATGTTCCTTGTTGCCGATTCAGGAAAAGTACTATCTTTCAAGAAATGTAAGATATGAGAATACCATTCATGTAAATGCAAATTGAAACAATCAGAGGTAAACCTATTAGAAATTGTAGGGTTTTTAGGAGTTTTTATAGTAAATTGAAAGTTTTTAGCATTGTTCTCAAGACAAACCAAAGAACGCTTTCCATGGAATTTGCATGATGTTGATTATCTTTCCAAGGTAAAGTTTGAATCATATAAGAAGAGAATTGTGTAACACCTATTCAAACTTAAAACTAAAAGACGAAACCAAAGAAGAATCAACCATAAACAAAACCACATAGAACCATAGTAATAATTTTTTTTTTTTTTAAATACAAACTGGAACATATAATCATAGTAACTACTTCTAAGAGCTTTATAGTTTTCAACAGAATTACATCAGAGTAATAAGAATACTCCTTATCCAAAGACTTAGTTTCAAAAACACAATTTCCTTTTTAACCAATCCTTTACATTCTAGGAATAGTTCTGATAACTAATAACCAAGAAATGATCTATTTCCCATAAATCTTAACAACTGCTATCCACTATCCCATACTCATTGATTTTTCCATCTAAAACCTCAAAATAAAAAATAAACACAAGCGCAATTGCAAATAGGGCTTAGTCACATTAATTTAGATAATGAATCATCTCCAAAATTTTGCAACCATAAAAGTCAGTATAATATAACAATTATGCAAATTAAATATAGATGTTATTGAAATCTAATAACATAATTCCATTCTTGTTACACCAAAATCATCAAGCACTTTATCTCTTTCTAACAAAAATAAACTTGCAAAGAAAATGACAAAGTAATGATCCAATAGTTCATGGGTGTCCACATAAGGACCTACGCTATGTATCTGTAAGGAAACCTCGTAGTAATCCATTATGTCTGATGAAACTGTGAGGCCCACCTTCGGCCCACATAGTGATCCTGTGTTATGCATATCAGCCTATCATTTTGATTATGTTTCTTTCAGAGATTCTTGGACTCTGTCGACTACTGTTATATTATGTTTGACTTGTTGGACTGTTCTTTTGATGATTCTGCATATGGGATCCATGATGTGTAGATTTGGTTTATGTATTTATATGATGTTTTTTGAACCTGATGATCTTGATGGTATTTAAATTACGTTATGGAATTTCATTTGAAATATGCAATCAAATCTTGAATATTACATGCAATTGAAGTATGAGTTGAATTATGCAATTTAATGATTAAATTTCGCTATATCATATATGTTTATTTTAATGGTTTTCTTCCTTGAATTACTGATGCTGCATTTAGGTATTGCAGGTGGAAGGACCATGGAAACACATTCGGGGAAATCACATTGAACGTAGGGTAACCAGTTAAACCAAGGCCCCGTCTATTAAGAGACCTGAGGCCTCGTTGTTAAGTAATTTATTTCGTAACAGTAATTTGAATGTTTGTGTGTTTTAATGTTATGTGTTGTGATATTGGACGTACCGTGTGTGAAATGTTATTTTGTAAAGTGTCGCTTGACACTATTGTTAATGTTATCAAGGTACGTCATGTGTTGTGTGAGAGCACTTGCTAGGAGTGTTAGGGAAATCTTAGCACACCTTTTTGCCATAGGAATCTTTATGCAGTCTCATTCCCCATTTCTGATGTTATTTCTCGACATGGGTTTAGAGGGTTTATTATGGCCTTAGGAGATAGTTTTATGCAAAATTTGTTAACCCATTCCATGTACCCATGGGTTAGGGGTATTTTCACCTCTTTAGAAGCCAAAAAGTGACTTTAGGACCCTTTTAAAAATTCATTTTCCTTCTTGAGCGAAATTGCAACTTGCATGTTTGAACCTCATTTATGAGGTTAGGTGTAGAAGCCCTATTTAGAGGAATTTTTGGCTAAGGATGATTCATTCACCCATTCTCTATTTTTAGAGAGTTTCCAGAAAGTTAGAGGAGAAAGCTTGAAGCTTGGATTAGGGCTCAACAAAATTCTTCCATAGCTTTGGACTTGAGGTAGGAAATCATGTGCTCTCTTTGTTTGTATGAGATGTTTGTTAATAGTGATCATGTTCTTGGCTTCCCATGGTTGGTCATGGTGGAAGCTTGTATTGTTTTGTGTTGTGTTTTAGCTCCCCATGGTTGGTCATGGTGAGAGCAAGCATGCAAATGTGTTATTCTTGTAATTGGATTTTGGGTTGTTTACTCTTGGATTCACTCACCCTTGGGAGGGAAGAGGAATCAAGAGGGGGTGTGGGAATGGAGGCAACTCCATGTGTAGAGTCTCCTCCATGTGTGGGGAAAGATGAACTTGGGTGAGTGATTTTCCCCAAGAAACCTTGCATTTAGCCCTTGTGGCAATGGGGGGCATAAGGAGGGAAAATTGGCCATGTGTGCCTTGTATGTAATTGAGAAATATGGGTCCATGTGTGGCCTTGTTTTGTTATGCAATGGTTATCTCCATGGTTTGTCTACCCACACCCTACAAAGGAAATTTCATGGGAATTCCTTAGTTTTCTGCTTGAGGGAATTTGGGATTTTGCCAATGTTTATAATCTTGTTGTGTTTGTGTGTGTGTGATTGTATCCTGTTCATTGTGATCTCCCCAAGCTCGGGGGTGGTCTCATGAGAGACCTTGGATGGGAGGTGAGCTCCCATGGTCTTTTCCTTGTCTTGTTTTCATTTGCAGATATTGAAGTATGGATGTATGAAGATGAAGATGTTAGAAATTCTTGCCTTGATGTTTTTGAATGAGGAAATCACTCCATGATTTGGATGCATTGTTGTAAATTTTATATGATGTAATTCTTCTTTCTTTGGAGCACTTGTAAATTGTAAATTTAGAAAGGAAAATAAGAAAGATAAGCATGTTGCTATAATGATCTTTCACTGTAAAGATTGATGTATTTAGTAGATGTATTTATTATGATACTCATGTAAAGGAAAGCAAGCATCATTTTGAATATTGCAATGTTATTTTGTAATCTAGGATGATGTAAATTTCAATGGAAATAAAGATAATGAGATGTTATGTAATTCATAATATGTATAAGATGAATCCTTGCATGTTTCTTAAAAGATCTTTATCTCTCTCTCTACCATTGAAATTACTCTCTTAATTATTGCAATGAGTTCTTCAAGTTGATAGATTCTATATTGTATTGTTATCATCACTTATTTGGATGAAATAGGAATATTGTAGTTTTCTATTAGATGTTTTTAATTGTCTAAGAACATTGGAAATAAACTCTGTATATATGTTTTATATCACTCTATTAGTTCTATAAGATTGTGATGAAACAGCTATGAAATATGAATGAATTGTTAATATTAGATTTACAATTAAACTATGATACTCATGAATGAAACACTATCTAATTTCAATATCCTAAACTCTTCATTCCATTTTAAAAATCATTAAATTTTCATTTGCTATACTCTTATAAGTTTTCAAAAAAAAATTGAACTAGAAGTGCCTAAAAAAAATTAGCACTCTACAGCAAATTTTTAAGAGAGCAAAATTGCTCTCTGGATTTTGTATGGGATAGAAATCCCATACAAAAATCCTTACCACAGTCTTATTAAAATATAAAACAAGACACCTAATTTAATAACTAATATAAAAACTAATATAATATCCAATAAAATATCTCTCCAAACTTAACTACCCCTTACCTCATTAATTTCCCCTTATCTCTTTGTCTACTCTTAAACCCACGCAGAGGATGATGATGTTTCTAATCATATAAACAAAAAATATATATTTTAAAATACCTATTAAATCCTTAACCCCACGTTGGACTTTGGGAAGTTTGTAAGTGCAGGCATTTCAAAGAGGATGAGTCATTGTTTGTAAGGACAAGGCTGTTAAAAAAATCTGCACCATACTTTATTAGATGTTGGAATTTATGGTGGAAGTTGACCTCCACTTCCAAGCCCAGACTCACGCAACCTTGGGGAAAGTTTAAAACTTTAAACATTTTCCTTCCCCCTCTTAAAGCTGCGTACCCTTTCCTTGTCATAGTGTGGGGAAGTGTGAATGGGGGGATGTGATGGGTTTTAGGGAGCTAGGAGTAGGGAAAAAAGGCTAGTTTAGTAAAGTTAGTTTAGTTAGTAGTTAATTTAGATGTTTAGATAGTTATTAAGTTAGTTTAGTGGATAATAAAGTTATGAATTATTTTATGATATTTTGTTATTTTTGCATATATGGATTTATTATTAGTGTAGAAAGATAATATGTTATGCAATGTAATTTTTATAGTAATTGGTTATTCCATTTTGTTCAATATTGTTAATTTTAAGCATGTATTATTTATTAGTTAATATATTATAATTTATTAATTAAATAATAACTATATTACTTAATTAATATTTTATAATTATTAATTAATATTATATAATAATTAAATATAATTATTGATTCTCAGCTAGTATCTTATGGAAACAACATTGTTGAGGTTATTCACCTGATTCTTTTGAAGTCTCGTCATAGACTTTCTTAACCGCATCATGAACGTAGGAAACTTTATCACCTTTTTAAAAAAAATTTGTTGGTTGTGTTTTGACCCTACTTTTGGGCATCACATTTTGGTATCAGAGCCAAGTTCAACTCTAGGAACCTTTGTGCCATTACGCTTTTCAAGGAAAGTATTCGTTTATGCATAAGTAACCCTTTTGAGTTATGTATATGAGGAGCATGCGTGAGTACATTATGGAATGGTCATAACAACATCATCGTGTGTGGGTGCCCTAGGATGGCTATGGGAATACCTCGAAGAAACCAGACCCTTATAACATTGGAGTGATGTAGAAACTAGGTAGAATGGCCTAACCATTTCAGTATGGGGTGGAAAAGTGTTCTATACCCTTGCAAGATTTACATTATTAAGTTATAGTGGGGCCCATGCGATGATGTAAATATTTTTATTATATACGATGGAAACACTCCAGGATCATTGACAATTTCTCCTTGTATAGACTAGGACCTTCTCGAAGTATTGGGAACTTACGATGCAGCTTGGGAAGGCTAATTAATCATAGGAGATGGACGATGGTAACCTATGTTATGAAAAGCATTGTAGTACCGGGGTAAGGTGAAGGAGACTCGTTTATTTATTGCTTCAGACAATGAAAGTATGGTGCCCTAGTCGAGGCATAGATTGTAGCACCTATGGATATGTAAGTTATAGGTTGAAATTCCTCAGTATTCTATGGTGGGTACTCCTTTTGAATTTGGTGTCAGTTGATTCAATTTTCTTATGGACTTCTTGAGTTGTTTGTCTTCTTGGTGGAACTTTCCACGTATTGGACTGGTACTTTTATTTGTTTCTCTTTCTTTGATTGAGTTTTGTCACCAACTGTATAGTTCTTATCTTGGCAGTTGCCACCATTAATTTTTTTTAATTGAAATGAGCTCACTTTTATTTTTTTGTATTCGAAGTTGAAGCAAATAGATTTCTTTTTGAGAATTATTTGTATCTATTTTTGGGTGACTATTATGAGCATTCCCTTTTGCTGCCAGTCCTATGTCATTTGTACTCATTTGGGTTTTAAAGAGTCCCACCAATCATGTGTATATGAGGTAACACCTACAAAGAGATAGTATCCCATGTCGGAAGGTACTATAGGATCGATAGATCAAATCCATGCTCTTCTATGAGGAATAATAGAAATGATTGGTTTCCTTGTAGTGGGAGTAGGTGAAAGTTGGTGTTTTGGCAAACCATGGTGATGTATATTTTTTTTTTTTTTTTTAAGACATATAGCTTTGTAAGTGGCTTTGCATGGGTGTTAGTATTATGAAGTTCATCCTTTGGGTAATCATGTACCCTAATAGGAAAGATCTATGATGTCATGATTGACCTTAAGAGATCAATGATTATTGAATGTTCTAAACTACCCTATTAGGGGAGTTGACCACTTCAACAGACCTTAGGATTACCCCGTTGGGATCATATGATGTAGTACTTGGCATGGATTGGCTGTATGCCCACAGAGCCAAGCTAGATTGCCGCCAGAAGAAGATAGAATGTTTGGATGATGACGGCATGGCTACAGTTATTTCGGGGGTTCAGAGACCAGTATCTCTTCGCATGATATCCGCTATGCAACTTAAGCGGTGTATGCGGAAGGGTTGTCAGTTGTTTTCTATCTCTATCATTGATAGAGGGGATGAGGACGAGAGTGAGACTTCTCTTGATGATCGTCCCATTCTCCAGGAATTTGCAGATGTTTTTCCATCAGAGTTACCTGGTATGCCTCCTCGCAGAGCAGTTGACTTTCACATAGACCTTGTGCCAGGAGCTGAGCCAGTATCTAGAGCGCCCTATAGGATGACCACGAATGAGCTTAATGAGCTCAAGATTCAGCTTGAGGAGTTGCTTGAGAAGGGACACATTCGTCCTAGTGTTTCTCCATGGGGTGCGCCAGTGATCTTCGTTAAGAAGAAAGATGGGTCACTTAGGTTGTGCATGGATTACCGACAGTTGAACAAGGTTACCATTAAGAATCGGTATCCACTTCCTAGGATTGATGACTTATTTGATCAGTTGCAGGGTGTCCGAGTATTCTCCAAGATAGATCTTAAGTCAGGGTACCATCAATTGCGGATAGTAGACAGTGACATTTATAAGACCCCATTTTGCACTAGGTACGGCCACTATGAGTTTATAGTGGTACCTTTCGGTCTTACGAATGCCCCAGCTATATTCATGAGCCTTATGAATGGTGTATTCCACACCTTCTTAGATAAGTTTGTTATAATCTTCCTTGATGACATCCTGATTTATTCTAAGGATGAGAAGGAGCACGAAGAGCACCTGAGACAGGTTTTGCAGTGTTTGAGAGATAATCAGTTGTTTGGCAGCTTGTTGAAGTGTTCCTTCTTCAAAAGAGAGGTTAAGTATTTGGGGCATGTCATATTTGGTGATGGGATCTCAGTAGACCCATCAAAGATTGAGGCCATTATGAATTGGCCAGCACCTACCACAGTGACTGAGGTCAGAAGTTTCATGGGACTTGCCGGTTATTACAGACATTTCGTTGAAGGATTTTCTAGAGTGGCACATCCTATCACTTCCCTTCAGCGGAAGGGGAAGAAGTTTGAGTGGACAGAGAAGTGTGAGAGGGCTTTTCAGGAGCTCAAGTGAGCACTCACCAGTGCACCAATTCTTGCAGTGCCAGATCCTTCAACAGAATTTGTGGTGTGCACTGATGCTTCATTAGATGGATTAGGGGCAGTCCTTATGCAGGGAGGGCGAGCCATTGCTTACGAGTCTAGGAAGCTTAAGACTCATGAGCTCAATTACCCCACGCACGATTTAGAGCTTGCAGCAGTGGTGCATGCCTTAGTACGTTGGCGTCACTTCCTCTTAGGTCACCGTTTTGAGCTTCATTCAGACCATCAGAGTCTTTAGTATATATTCACCCAGCCGAACCTTAATGCTCGGCAGAGGCGATGGATGGAGTTCTTATGTGAGTATGACTTTGATGTTCACTACATCAAGGGGAAGGAGAACGTGGTTGCAGATGCCTTGAGCAGGAGACGACATGATATTTATTCTATGACTGCAGGCACAGATTTGAGAGGTTGAATCCTCTATCATCTTCAGGAAGATGAGTGGTATTCCGAGGTATGTGAGATGATTCAGTCTCAGAGACCCTTGGAAGGGAAGTATGTTGGTTATACCTTAGAGTCTGATGGACTTTTACGTCATCGAGACCGTATTTATGTACCTTCTACCAGAGATTTACGTGCATTCATTATACTAGAGGCTCACAGAGCACCTTATGCAGCACATCCCGGGGTTAAGAAGCTGCATGCAGATTTGAGGCAGCTGTATCATTGGCCTGGCATGAGATTGTAGATTGCTGAGATAGTGGCCAGGTGTCTTGAGTGTCAGTGGGTTAAGGCGGAGCACCGCCATCCTGGTGGACTCCTGCAGCCGCATGAGATTCCAGTATGGAAGTGGGAGGTTATATCCATGGATTTTATAGTTGGTCTTCCGATGTCTTCCCGACGTCATGATGCTATTATGGTGACGGTGGACCGGTTGACTAAGGTAGCCCACTTTTCTCCAGTTCGTACTACCTTCACAGCACCCGCAGTAGCCCAGGTGTTCTTACGAGATATTGTCAGACTTCATGGCATACCTCATAAGATCATCTCGGATAGAGATTCTCTTTTCACTTCATCCTTTTGGAGAGAGCTTCAGGCAGCATTGGGCACTAGGCTCAATTTCAGTACAGCCTATCACCCTGAGACAGATGGGCAGACCGAGAGGGTCAATCAGATTTTAGAAGACATGCTTCGCATGTATGTTATGGATCATCAGACCCGGTGGGAGGAGTGTCTTCATCTTGTGGAGTTTGCCTATAACAATGGGCATCATACATCTTTGGGAATGCCACCTTTCCAGGCATTGTATGGTAGACCTTGCAGGACCCCACTGAGTTGGGATAGGATCAAGGACAGAGTTTCTATTGGTCCTGAGCTAGTTCGAGATATGGAGCAGCAGGTCACCCTGATTAGACAGCGTCTCTTAGAGGCTCAGGATAGACAGAAGAAGTATGCAGATGCGAAGAGGATTGACCGAGCCTACCTTGTGGGAGATAGAGTATTCTTGAGAGTGCGACCGCACAAGAGTCCAATCCGTTTTGGAAAGGGCTCTAAGCTTGCACCTCGTTTTGTTGGTTCGTTTGAGATCCTAGAGAGGATAGGGCCCATTGCTTATCGTCTAGCCTTGCCACCTAGCCTGTCACGCATCCACGATGTGTTCCATGTATCGGTATTGCGGAAGTATATCTATGACGAGTCTCATATTATTGATTGGGATGCCTTGCAGGTGGAGTCAGATGGCCAGCTAGCTCTGGAGCCCATTCGCATTTTGGCTCGACGGACGTTGGTACTTCGAGGCAGAACGCTGGACCAAGTTAGGGTCCAGTGGGATTGCTATGATGAGGTCACAGCCTCATGGGAGGATGCAGCTCAGATGAGGGCCCAGTATCCGCACCTCTTTGATGAACTCCAGGAGGATGTTCATACCTAGAGGGGGTGGATGTGAGGCCCACCTTCGGCCCACATAGTGATCCTGTGTTATGCATATCAGCCTATCATTTTGATTATGTTTCTTTCAGAGATTCTTGGACTCTGTCGACTACTGTTATATTATGTTTGACTTGTTGGACTGTTCTTTTGATGATTCTGCATATGGGATCCATGATGTGTAGATTTGGTTTATGTATTTATATGATGTTTTTTGAACCTGATGATCTTGATGGTATTTAAATTACGTTATGGAATTTCATTTGAAATATGCAATCAAATCTTGAATATTACATGCAATTGAAGTATGAGTTGAATTATGCAATTTAATGATTAAATTTCGCTATATCATATATGTTTATTTTAATGGTTTTCTTCCTTGAATTACTGATGCTGCATTTAGGTATTGCAGGTGGAAGGACCATGGAAACACATTCGGGGAAATCACATTGAACGTAGGGTAACCAGTTAAACCAAGGCCCCGTCTATTAAGAGACCTGAGGCCTCGTTGTTAAGTAATTTATTTCGTAACAGTAATTTGAATGTTTGTGTGTTTTAATGTTATGTGTTGTGATATTGGACGTACCGTGTGTGAAATGTTATTTTGTAAAGTGTCGCTTGACACTATTGTTAATGTTATCAAGGTACGTCGTGTGTTGTGTGAGAGCACTTGCTAGGAGTGTTAGGGAAATCTTAGCACACCTTTTTGCCATAGGAATCTTTATGCAGTCTCATTCCCCATTTCTGATGTTATTTCTCGACATGGGTTTAGAGGGTTTATTATGGCCTTAGGAGATAGTTTTATGCAAAATTTGTTAACCCATTCCATGTACCCATGGGTTAGGGGTATTTTCACCTCTTTAGAAGCCAAAAAGTGACTTTAGGACCCTTTTAAAAATTCATTTTCCTTCTTGAGCGAAATTGCAACTTGCATGTTTGAACCTCATTTATGAGGTTAGGTGTAGAAGCCCTATTTAGAGGAATTTTTGGCTAAGGATGATTCATTCACCCATTCTCTATTTTTAGAGAGTTTCCAGAAAGTTAGAGGAGAAAGCTTGAAGCTTGGATTAGGGCTCAACAAAATTCTTCCATAGCTTTGGACTTGAGGTAGGAAATCATGTGCTCTCTTTGTTTGTATGAGATGTTTGTTAATAGTGATCATGTTCTTGGCTTCCCATGGTTGGTCATGGTGGAAGCTTGTATTGTTTTGTGTTGTGTTTTAGCTCCCCATGGTTGGTCATGGTGAGAGCAAGCATGCAAATGTGTTATTCTTGTAATTGGATTTTGGGTTGTTTACTCTTGGATTCACTCACCCTTGGGAGGGAAGAGGAATCAAGAGGGGGTGTGGGAATGGAGGCAACTCCATGTGTAGAGTCTCCTCCATGTGTGGGGAAAGATGAACTTGGGTGAGTGATTTTCCCCAAGAAACCTTGCATTTAGCCCTTGTGGCAATGGGGGGCATAAGGAGGGAAAATTGGCCATGTGTGCCTTGTATGTAATTGAGAAATATGGGTCCATGTGTGGCCTTGTTTTGTTATGCAATGGTTATCTCCATGGTTTGTCTACCCACACCCTACAAAGGAAATTTCATGGGAATTCCTTAGTTTTCTGCTTGAGGGAATTTGGGATTTTGCCAATGTTTATAATCTTGTTGTGTTTGTGTGTGTGTGATTGTATCCTGTTCATTGTGATCTCCCCAAGCTCGGGGGTGGTCTCATGAGAGACCTTGGATGGGAGGTGAGCTCCCATGGTCTTTTCCTTGTCTTGTTTTCATTTGTAGATATTGAAGTATGGATGTATGAAGATGAAGATGTTAGAAATTCTTGCCTTGATGTTTTTGAATGAGGAAATCACTCCATGATTTGGATGCATTGTTGTAAATTTTATATGATGTAATTCTTCTTTCTTTGGAGCACTTGTAAATTGTAAATTTAGAAAGGAAAATAAGAAAGATAAGCATGTTGCTATAATGATCTTTCACTGTAAAGATTGATGTATTTAGTAGATGTATTTATTATGATACTCATGTAAAGGAAAGCAAGCATCATTTTGAATATTGCAATGTTATTTTGTAATCTAGGATGATGTAAATTTCAATGGAAATAAAGATAATGAGATGTTATGTAATTCATAATATGTATAAGATGAATCCTTGCATGTTTCTTAAAAGATTTTTATCTCTCTCTCTACCATTGAAATTACTCTCTTAATTATTGCAATGAGTTCTTCAAGTTGATAGATTCTATATTGTATTGTTATCATCACTTATTTGGATGAAATAGGAATATTGTAGTTTTCTATTAGATGTTTTTAATTGTCTAAGAACATTGGAAATAAACTCTGTATATATGTTTTATATCACTCTATTAGTTCTATAAGATTGTGATGAAACAGCTATGAAATATGAATGAATTGTTAATATTAGATTTACAATTAAACTATGATACTCATGAATGAAACACTATCTAATTTCAATATCCTAAACTCTTCATTCCATTTTAAAAATCATTAAATTTTCATTTGCTATACTCTTATAAGTTTTCAAAAAAAAATTGAACTAGAAGTGCCTAAAAAAAATTAGCACTCTACAGCAAATTTTTAAGAGAGCAAAATTGCTCTCTGGATTTTGTATGGGATAGAAATCCCATACAAAAATCCTTACCACAGTCTTATTAAAATATAAAACAAGACACCTAATTTAATAACTAATATAAAAACTAATATAATATCCAATAAAATATCTCTCCAAACTTAACTACCCCTTACCTCATTAATTTCCCCTTATCTCTTTGTCTACTCTTAAACCCACGCAGAGGATGATGATGTTTCTAATCATATAAACAAAAAATATATATTTTAAAATACCTATTAAATCCTTAACCCCACGTTGGACTTTGGGAAGTTTGTAAGTGCAGGCATTTCAAAGAGGATGAGTCATTGTTTGTAAGGACAAGGCTGTTAAAAAAATCTGCACCATACTTTATTAGATGTTGGAATTTATGGTGGAAGTTGACCTCCACTTCCAAGCCCAGACTCACGCAACCTTGGGGAAAGTTTAAAACTTTAAACATTTTCCTTCCCCCTCTTAAAGCTGCGTACCCTTTCCTTGTCATAGTGTGGGGAAGTGTGAATGGGGGGATGTGATGGGTTTTAGGGAGCTAGGAGTAGGGAAAAAAGGCTAGTTTAGTAAAGTTAGTTTAGTTAGTAGTTAATTTAGATGTTTAGATAGTTATTAAGTTAGTTTAGTGGATAATAAAGTTATGAATTATTTTATGATATTTTGTTATTTTTGCATATATGGATTTATTATTAGTGTAGAAAGATAATATGTTATGCAATGTAATTTTCATAGTAATTGGTTATTCCATTTTGTTCAATATTGTTAATTTTAAGCATGTATTATTTATTAGTTAATATATTATAATTTATTAATTAAATAATAACTATATTACTTAATTAATATTTTATAATTATTAATTAATATTATATAATAATTAAATATAATTATTGATTCTCAGCTAGTATCTTATGGAAACAACATTGTTGAGGTTATTCACCTGATTCTTTTGAAGTCTCGTCATAGACTTTCTTAACCGCATCATGAACGTAGGAAACTTTATCACCTTTTTAAAAAAAATTTGTTGGTTGTGTTTTGACCCTACTTTTGGGCATCACAGAAACCATAATTTTTTATCTTGTTAATTGAAACCCATATCCCTTGAATTTATAATTATCACTTAATTAAACAACTGACAAAAATTCTTTCCCATAAGGATATAGACTAGTGTCAGTCACAACTGATAGAAATTCTATCACCACAAGGTACTAGACTAGTGTCAGCCCCCAATCTAAGGATCACACTTGCATTATCTCAAAACACATTATCTAGCAATTAATGATTGAAATGAAATGAACTACATTACACAATTTCACTAAGACTCCATTTCTATTGCATCAATTATAGAATTGAAACAGCAATCAGAAATCCATTTAGATCCATGTTTCCATTTTCCTTAACATACATTCTTAAACATGATGTTTCCCAAAAGAAGAAAAGATCACAATACTTTCTCCATCACAAATCCAATCAAATAATAACCTCCACATTAACTTAGCATTATATTTGAAACTGTACAATAAAATGTCCATATTGAAATCACAATTCCATTGAATAGAAAAGAACTAAAATAATCATATATCAACTGAATAAACACAACACCCTTCACTTTTAACAACCATACAAGCTTGCCATAAACCAATTTATTATAAACTAATTTGCTATACATCCTACTCTGTTAATCACAAGTTCATACTTTTATATACATGTTGGCGTATGTACATGTATACACCACGGCTTGTGTATACATATACATATCTAAGTAGATATACATACATACATACATATATATATATATATATATATATATATATATATATATATATATATATATATATATATATATATATATATATATATATATATATATATATATATATATATATATATATATATATATATATATATATATATATATATATATATATATATATATATATATATATATAAACTTGTAATTAATAGTTTAGAATGATAAACATAGCATCTTTTATATACATGTTGGTGTATGTACATGTATACACCATGGCTTGTGTATACATATACATATCCCAGTAGGTATATATAAATATATATAATTATATAATGTAACTCATCATTCGCAAAAGTTCAAGTCCATAAATACACATTGGAAAAACCATACTAGTCATCTCAGTCCTATCAAAAACACATCTAGCTTATAATACTACTGAATCTGCCAATTACATAAAAGGAATAACAGAATAATAAGAACTGTCATCTACATTTTAAACAAGATATCATAGTGGTCTTCCTTACTGACTAAAAAGATAATAATTGACTTTCCTAAATATTCCTTGCATTTCCTAAGGTCAAAACAAAATTGTATTTCACACTGGTAATTATTTCTGAAGAATCATCTAGCTCGTAGTCAAGATTTGATACAACCAAAATATCTACATTTTCACTATTGACTGAACCAAAATAGTGAAAAACACTCATTTAGACACAACACATATTCAGATAACTAAAGGTGTACACCCAAGAATACCTTAAACCACACCTATGATGTGAGAGTATAAATACACAATACAACAGGTTTCAGGTAACACTATGAACTACCACTAATCTCTACTTCCACGATACAACTCTATAAAAAAAAATCGATACTAGATTCAGATTATAACAGTGGTAAGAATACTCAATTTCACCTTATGACCAATGACTCTTACATGTTGCAAACATTTTGTTGCTATGGTGTTCCTAACAATAGGAATCAGTATGAGAATACCTTTAAAGAATCTTTTAAACAAAACTCATTCTGTGTTTCAAACTACATTTATAAGGCGATTCTCATTCCCGATTAACCTCCTTAATACTAACCAAAAATAAAATAAACATCGACACAAAATGCACTATGGAATAACCATATTCATAGCAACAAACTATATGCCCCATAGTTTGGCACAAGCTTAAAGAAAACAATATCAACTTCATACCCAGAAACAAAGAAAACCCATCAACACAATATGTTCAAAAATAGCATATTAAGAACATGTATTTAATACCACAAAAAAACCAATCTCCTACTTCCTCAACTTAAAAAAAAAAAAAACATCAAGAGTGAAACAGTCGTTCATTTAAAATTCCTCCACTAATCATAACATCTATTAACTAAATAAATTTCTTAATCCATCCAAGAAGAAACCGGTTCATGACCAAGCTCACAGAGAATACAATCACAAATACTTCACATTCATCAACTAACTAACAACGGTAATTAAACATTCTAATATTTAATTTGGAGAAAGAAAAATGGAAACAGAGGATAAGGTGAGAGAATGCCCCTGCCTGGTATTTGTGTGGGAAGGTATCCAAAGACTGAAGTATGCCAAAGCTAGCCCCTGCCTGGTGAGCTTCACAGTCAAACCCTAATCTCAACCACGAAGATCTCTTTCCACTGACTGCCAAAGTGTTGTGCAAAAGAGCCCACAACACAAATACAGAGATGACAGTATGAAACACAAAACTTCCTAAATGACCATGAACAAAAGGGTAAAACTTTCCATGAAAGCCCCTTTCCATTCCAAGAAACTTATCATATAAAATATGATAGGAAAATGGGTCCATTACTAACTGTTTACCGAAACTATTGCAGAAATACATGGTGAAAAATGGAGTCATTATTCAACTGCAACTTCTTCACCAGAGCTAATGGTGGACATCAAACACAAAGATGAATTACATCGATGAGTTCATTCAATACGAGCTTATCTCTTTTAGCAAACACAATGCATTCCCTACCATATGTCCATCAATGTACAATCCCATAACCCAAAAATAGCTTAAACCCCACTAACTCCACTATGCAATGAAAGTGCAATTAAACCCTGCCGTGATAAGTCATGTCTTCAAGCTAGAACATAAATAGGAAGGCTTAGGGATAGATTAATATACATCTATGTTAGATATCATTAGTCGATCTTAGGTTAAGAAAAACTAACTTAAGCATTAATGATATTAGCACATTAACAATGCCAAACTACTAACACTCACCAAACTAACCGCCTTCTAACATACAAAATAGGGTATGCTAACTTAGATAATTCTTTAGTTTTAGCAAAAGGAATACCACATAATTTCTAAAACAATCACTCATAAATATATGTATAAATATACATATATATATATTTATTTATTTTGAACTCAAAATTTGATTAAAATTAAGTAACAACAATCTCTATTTACTGTCTACAACATCAAGATACATTTATCCATAATAATAATACCAATTCTAATTATGTTTAACATATTATTTAGAATTCCAAAAAAATGAACCAATTATAAGACAATTGACCAACTATTTTAGTTGTACTTATTTTCACAATCATACCAATACTCGAATCTCTGCTGAACTATCCAGTACCATTAATTCAAAAGTCAGTCTATACCAATTCTGACATCAGAAAATCTCATTAAGCTATAGAAATAGACATAATTCTTTGAGTGTTTGGTAGAACCAAAATACCTATTACAGAGATAAACATATTTATTCCAAACAACAAGGTTCAAATGAATGAAGTCAGAGTTCAAACTCATAGAAGTCTAACAGAAATTTTGTTCCAGATAAAATGATGCTAATCAAACCAGAAATCCAACCATAACATAACATCTGAAAAGTAAAGCCTGAGACTGTCAGGGGCATGACACCCTTCCCCACCAGACTAGGCTTACTCCTGGAAGCCTGTAAACAAATGAGGATGTGAAGCTCTCATAGCCCCTGTATCTTCCCAAGTTGTAGAAGCTACATCATCAAGATCCCATAACACCTTTACCTGCTCCACCTTGCATCCTCTAAGATTTAGCTCTCTTTGCTAGATGATCTGTACTGGTTCCAGCATCAGTTGACCATCTACCACCTGTAAATTTTTCCAATTTAGCACGTGTTCAATGTCAGGTATATATTTCCTTAAGATAGAAATATGAAATACATCATGAATTCGTGAAAAGCTGGGAGGCAAAGCAAGTCTGTAGGCAACTGGATGCACTCGTTCTAGGATCTCAAATGGTCCCACAAATCTTGGAGACAATTTTGACCCTTTACCATACTTAATAGGACTTTTCTAGGGCCTAACCCGAAGAAATACCTTATTCCCAACTTCAAATTGACGTTCAATCCTATGTAGGTCTGCATACTTTTTCTACCTGTCTTGAGCTATAGATAGGTGTTCTCTAATGTGCTTAACCTGCTGTTCTAAATCCTGAAGCATCTCGGGACCTAAAAGAATTATGTCCTCAAGATTGTCCCAGCTTAAAGGTGTTCTACACAGTCTTCCATACAAAGCCTGGAAAGGAGCCATACCTGTAGAACTATGGTAACCATTGTTGTAAGAAAATTCAACTAGATGTAAGTACTCTTCCCATCTATTTTGCCTATCCATCACATACATTCTAAGCATATCTTCTAAAATTTGATTGACACGTTCAGTCTGTCCATCAGTTATGGGATGATAAGCTGAACTAAAGTTCAGCTAAGTACCTAATTCACACTGCAAAGATCTCCATAGAGATGAAGTAAAAATTGAATCCCTATCATATATGATCTTCTTAGGAATCCCATGTAGCTTAACAACCTATTCCATATAAATACGTGCCATAGATGCAGCATTATAAGTGGATCTTATGGGAATAAAGTGGGCAACTTTGGTTAACCGGTCAACAACAACCATAATGGCATCATGTCGCCTAGCTGAAAATGGTAACCCCACTATGAAATCTATGGATATGGTATCCCATTTCCATTCAGGCACACTGTGAGATTGAAGTAAACCAGCTAGATGTTGATGTTTAGCTTTTACTCTCTAACACTCCAAGCATCTAGCCACAAAATCAATAATATCCCTCTTCATACCCGGCCAGTAGTGATGCTGCTTAAGATCAGCATGCATCTTCTTCACACCAGGATGTGCTGAATAAGGTGCCTTATGTGCTTCAGTCATAACTAGGTTCTGAAGATTCCTGACTTCTGGCACATATATGCTACCTCGGTAAGTGATCATTCCTTCAGTGCTGATAGAGTAACCCTCAAATCTACCTTCTAATACACTGCCACTATCAATCACTGCATTGACATCTAAGTACCAAGGATCAGTAACCAAATTTAGAAGTATTCTCTCTTTCAAGTCAATTGTGAGGGTCAAAGAAGAGAGTTCATGATGCCTTCTGCTAAGAGCACCTGCTACTTTGTTTTCTTTACCCTGAATATACTTCATTTCAAAGTCATACTCACACAAAAAATCCATCCATTTGTGCTGATGTGCATTAAGATTGGGCTACGTGAACAAATATTGTAGACTTCTATGATTAGTATGTAGCTCAAAATGTTGACCAAGAAGAAAATGCCACCATTTGGTCAAAGCATGAATCACTACTGCAAGTTCCAAATCATGAGTAGGATAATTAATTTAATGATCCTTTAGTTTCCTAGATTCATAAGCAATGACCCTGTTGTCTTGCATCAAGACAACCCCTAAACCATCCAATGAGGCATCGGTGCACACAACAAATTCCTTAGAAGGATCAGGTATCACTAAAATTGGTGCACTAGTCAAACGTTCCTTAAGATGTTGGAATGCTTCTTCACATTTATCTGACCAAATGAATTTCTTACCCTTTCTCTGGAGAGAAGTAATGGAATGGGCTATCTTTGAAAAATTAGCCACAAATCTTCTGTAGTAGCTAGCCAGACCCATAAAACTTTGTACTTCAAACACATTGGTAGGAGTTGGCCACTCTACAATTGCCTTGATCTTAGCAGGATCAATAGCTATTCCATCTCCTGTAATGATGTGACCCAAATAACTTATTTCAGTTTTGAAAAATTCACATTTTTTAGGATTGGCATATAGCTTGTTCCTACGGAGACATTCAAAGACTTGCCTCAAATGCTGCTCATGCTCCTCCAAGGAGTTAGAATATACCAAAATGTCATCAAGGAACACTACCACAAACTTATCAAAGAAAGTCCTGAATACTCCCTGCATCAAACTCATGAATACTGATGGTGCATTAGTCAACCCAAATGACACTACTATGAATTCATAATGCCCATACCTTGTGCAAAAGGTTGTTTTATGAATGTCAGCTTCTTGAATCCTTAACTGATGGTATCCAGATTTGAGATCAATCTTAGAAAACACCTTGGCACCCTTCACTTGATCAAACAAATCATTGATGCGAGGCAAAGGATATCTATTTTTGATGGTAGCTTTGTTCAGTTGTCTATAGTTGATACATAGCCTCAAAGATCCATCCTTCTTCTTGATGAAGATAATAGGTGCTCCCCAAGGTGAAACACTAGGTCTAATAAGCCCCTTCTCAAGAAGTTCCTCAAGTTGAACCTTGAGCTCCACTAATTCTTGAGCGGTCATGCGATAAGGAGTCTTGGAAATTGGTTTGGTTCCCAGAAAAAGATCAATCCTAAAATCAATTTCTCTTTTAGGTGGGATTCCCAAAATCTCTGTAATAAATACATCTAAGAATTCTTTCCAAATTGGATGATCTAAGCTGGTGTTCCAAGAAACTGGTTCTTCAAAATCATTGATAGAAATAGCAAACAATTTGCATCCCTTTTGTAAACATCTCTGAAGTTGCTTAGCAGAAATAGTTCTGACTGACATAGGCCTCTTAACACCTGTAATAAACTTGATGGTTCTATTATCATCGATACATCTAATGGTCTTCTCTCTATAATCGATGATAGCTTGATGTTGATCTAACCAATCCATACCCAGAATAATGTCATAAGAACCTAAAGGGATAACCCTAAGGCTAACTGTAGTAGTAAAAGCCTTAAATTGGACCTTACAATTTTCAGCTATAAACCCTGATTCAACCTTAGTCCCTGATGCTAACTCAACTTGCCATGCCAATTTAGCTTTACTCACAGGAATTCCACATTGCTTAACCAAATTGGAAGAAATAAAAGAGTCAGTGGCACCAGAGTCAAATAAAATAGAGATCTTCTTACCTTGGTAATTACCTCTAGCTTCAATCATAGTGTTCTAATGATCTGCTTGTTTCTAATCCATAGTAGCGAAGATGTGATGATTCCTTCTAGAATCACCAACAGTAGCCTCAGAACTTGTGGCTTTAGACCTGACCTGATTATTGCCTCGAAGGGGACAATTCCATTGCAAATGCCCCAATTGCCCACATTGCCAACATTCTGCTCCTCTCTTGGTACTTTTATCCTGTGATGATTTTGCTAGAGGTGATGCATAAACTCTATTGTACACTCTAAATTGGTTTAAAGGACTTAGGTTGCTTAGGAACCTTGAAACTCTTGTTTGATTTGGAAAACTTTTCAAACTTCCTCTTTTGAAATTTACCACTCGATCCATTGGAAACTGCCTTAAAATTATCTTGATAAGGTTTTTGATTCTTCCCACTACTTTGAGCCGGTGGATTCACTAATCCTTTGGCTGAAAATCCTAACTTCAATTCTATGAGCTTGGCTTGATCAGTAGCTTCTTTCACTGTTTTAGGTTTGAAAGTTCTCACTTCTTCTCCAATTTTAGGGTTCAAATCCCTAATGAAATGTTGTACTAAAGGCTTATCATTCTCTAACCAACCAAAATATTTCTTCAGTTGAAAAAACCTCCTCTCATACATTTCCACCATTGAGTTGCCTTGAGAAATACTGAAGAATTCTTCGGATCTAGTTTTCTACCAATAATCCGACATGAATCTCTCGTGGAATCTTTCTATGAAAAGCTCCCATGTAACCTGAGAGATAAGAATTCCAAGTTGCTCTAGTTCCATATTCCACCATATGGAAGCAAAGGATCTTAGCTACATTACGGTCCAATGAACCTTCACATAACCATGATAATCATGGAGAATAAAACATCTTTCGATGTTCAAGAGCCATGCTTCAGCTTCAGCACCACCCTCTGTTCCATTGAAATATGGTCCTTTGAGCTTAGAAAGGTCTTTTAACTGAGTCTTGATAATAGGATCTTCTACTATAGGGACTTGTATAACATGAGCATTTGCTACACCAACTGGAATATTGTTCCTTGCTTCAATGTTATCCAACCTATCAAGGATCCATTGGAGAACTTCAACCTGAGGTACCTCTCGATCTTCCTGATCCATTCCTATTAAAGGATCAACTTGTTCATCACAAAGTATTCCTTGGCGACCTTGTCCTCTTCCTCAGCCATGACCACGACCGTGTCATCCAACCCTACCTCTACCTAAATCAGCATCAACTAGGTCACCACATATTTTTACTCCTTGTGTAACAGGAGGCATACTTGAAATCCTATAGAAAAGATCAATAAAAATCACTAACAGAAGCATAATGATAAAACCCCTTTTTTTTAAAAACCCTCAAGCCCTGAGTGTTTAAACTTGGCTCTGATACCAAATGTAACACCTATTCAAACTTAAAACTAAAAGATGAAACCAAAGAAGAATCAACCATAAACAAAACCACATAGAACCATAGTAATAATTTTTTTAAAAAAAAATACAAACCAGAACATATAATCATAGTAACTACTTCTAAGAGCTTTATAGTTTTCAACTGAATTTGATGCAGGAGCATCCCCGGGTAGTTGGCTATCCTGCATGTTTGGGAGATTTGATGGAGTTGTGTGGACTTATTTTCATATGTGAGGGGTTTGGTAGAGTTGGATAAACCCACTTGGGTCTTGGGTAATTGGTTTTGATGTATTTAATGGAACTTGGCATGATCTTGGTTGCTCAGCATGGCCTAGGGGAGCTCGGCCTTGCTTAGGAATTTGGTGCCTATTTCAAGCTGTATAAGTAATTTTCCATAAAGAGTTAGAGGCTGAAAATTTTAGGGATTGAAGAGGGCCTATATTTCTACCTATGTTTTGAAGCATGAGTTCTAATTCATTTGGAGCTAGGAGATATCATGATTTTACTAAGACATCTATTTTGGGAATTTAATTGTTGTTGTTGGCCAACTTGTGGCATTTAATTTCGGTATTTGTATTTAATTTATTTTCAGGGCCGACCTGTGGCTTAGATTGGTATAAGTAGGGGTTGTGGGGGAATTCTTTAGGCATTCATTCATCCACTTGGGAGAAGAGGAGGTGGATGTGGAGTGAGTTTTGAGGAGAGCTAGTAGCTGTGGCTTGGGAAACAAGGAGATTGCTTGGTGGGCTTGCGAGCACAAGTTTAGATCTTCCTTGGGGGTTCCTACCAGTGTGTGGATCTGGGCTAGCTAGGGTTTGGTTTGGATCTTGTGAGATCTTGTGGAGTTTCTATTGTAATTGCATTGTATTTGGCCGTAACCTGGAAGGCCTTACAGCCGGGCATGTTGGATGAAAATATGATAATTCTATTATGAGTTTTGGCATTGTGTGGTTCTAAATCTTTGTATTGTTATTATATTCTATTGTGTGGTTATTTGCTGGGGGCTAGGACATCTCCATCAGAGATTCTCCTACCTTGCACTGCATCAAGTGGTATCAGAGCACAGTTGTTCCTGAGTGTGTGGATAGAGCACCGAATGTGAGGCAGTTTACACCAGGACCTTGGGTGGAGTTTTTCAGAGTGAAGGTTGTTCTTGAGTGTGTGGACAGAACACCAAATGTGAGGTAGTTTGCACTAGGACCTGGTTGAAGGTTGGATCTAGTTGGTGATTTGCTACAGAGGGTTTGCGAAGATCTTAGAAGATGGCTCTAAGAAGATTGGACCCTGAGATGATTGCAAAAATCCATGATGTGGTGGAGAAGAATATTTCAAAGACTTGTGCTCGGTTGGAAGCTAGATTGACTAATCAAGTTAAGGAAGGTATGGTTGAGAGTGATCCATCTTTGGATAAATTTCGTAAGAGAGTTCGAGAGATCTTGAATCCATGGAGCTGGAGTCTACCGATCAGGAAGCGAGTTCTGTGGCCGGTTAGAAGACTTGTTCGAGAGAGAAGAGGGCATAGCAAGGTCGAGATGGAAGTTGGTTTTGTTGATCAGTGTGTGGAGGTTGATGCGGAACCTGTGGAGAAACTTGTGGATGTTTTTATGGAGATTCCTAACCTTGTTGATGCTGTGATTGAGATTGGTTTTCATGATCAGTTGGTTGAGTCTGACATGGAAATTGTGGAGCACTTGGTCGTGGATAATCAGGTTGCTAAGGGTGGTGATCCATATGTTGGTGATATGGATGTTGTTGATATGGATTTTGCTGGTGTGGATTCACTAGTTGTTGATGTGGTTGAGGATCTACATGATACTACGGATCTGTATGTTCCTGATGTGGACCTGTTGGTGGTTGACATGGTTGAGGATTTACATGTTGCTCCTATTGTGGATTTGAGCTTACATGTTGGTGACATGGATTTCATGATTGAGGATATTGTTTTTGTTGGTAGTGATCAGCTACAGAGAATGTTGGTGAGGCACTATGTTCAGTTTGTTCCTGGCAGTGAGCATGTTGATTGGATTGTTGAGATTCTAGTGGTTGACAGATGGATGCGGATTTGGGTGATTTGCATGTTGGTTCTACTGTCCCTGTTGGAGTGGAAGCCTTTGGTGAAGATGAAGATGGTTGCAGATATTTCATCTGGCATCAAAGTATGAGGCATACTTCTTTTCGCACCTGGGGAGTCTGATGCAGGAGCATCCTAGGGTAGTTGGCTATCCTACATGTTTGGGAGATTTGATGGAGTTGTGTGGACTTATTTTCATATGTGAGGGGTTTGGTAGAGTTTGATAAACCCACTTGGGTCTTGGGTAATTGGTTTTGATGTATTTAATGGAACTTGGCATGATCTTGGTTGCTCAGCATGGCCTAGGGGAGCTCGGCCTTGCTTAGGAATTTGGTGCCTATTTCAGGCTGTATAAGTAATTTTCCATAAAGAGTTAGAGGCTGAAAATTTTAGGGATTGAATAGGGCCTATCTTTCTACCTACTTTTTGAAGCACAAGTTCTAATTCATCCGGAGCTAGGAGATATTGCAATTTTACTAAGACATCTATTTTGGGAATTTAATTGTTGTTGTTGGCCGGCTTGTGGCATTTAATTTCGGTATTTGTATTTAATTTATTTTCAGGGCCGACCTGTGGCTTAGATTGGTATAAGTAGGGGTTGTGGGGGAAGTCTTTAGGCATTCATTCATCCACTTGGGAGAAGAGGAGGTGGATGTGGAGCGAGTTTTGAGGAGAGCTAGTAGCTGTGGCTTGGGAAACAAGGAGATTGCTTGGTGGGCTTGCGAGCACAAGTTTAGATCTTCCTTGGGGGTTCCTACCAGTGTGTGGATCTGGGCTAGCTAGGGTTTGGTTTGGATCTTGTGAGATCTTGTGGAGTTTCTATTGTAATTGCATTGAATTTGGCCGTAACCAGGAAGGCCTTATAGTCGAGCATGTTGGATGAAAATATGATAATTCTATTATGAGTTTTGGCATTGTGTGGTTCTAAATCTTTGTATTGTTATTATATTCTATTGTGTGGTTATTTGCTATGGGCTAGGACATCTCCATCAGAGATTCTCCTACCTTGCACTGCATCAGAATTACATCAGAGTAATAAGAATAGTCCTTATCCAAAGACTTAGTTTCAAAAACAAAATTTCCTTTTTAACTAATCCTTTACATTCTACGAATAGTTCTGATAACTAATAACCAAGAAATGATCTATTTCCCATAAATCTTAACAACTGCTATCCACTGTCCCATACTCATTAATTTATCCATCTAAAACTTGAAAATAAAAAATAAACACAAGCGCAATTGCAAACAGGGCTCAGTCACATTAATTTAGATAACGAATCATCTCCAAAATTCTACAACCATAAAAGTCAGTATAATATAACAATTATGCAGATTAAATACAGATGTTATTGAAATCTAATAACATAATTCCATTCTTGTTACACCAAAATCATCAAGCATTGTATCTCTTTCTAACAAAAATAAACTCGCAAAGAAAATGACAAAGTAATGATCCAATAGTTCATGCGTGTCCACATAAGGACCTACGCTATGTATCCGTAAGGAAACCTCGTAGTAGTCCATTATGTCTGATGAAACCATAATGTTTTACCTTGTTAATTGAAACCCATATCGCTTGAATTTATAATTATCACTTAATTAAACAACTGACATAAATTCTTTCCCATAAGGATATAGACTAGTGTTAGTCACAACTGATAGAAATTATATCACCACAAGGTACTAGACTAGTGTTAGCCCCCAATCTAAGGATCACACTTGCATTATCTCAAAACACTTGATCTAGCAATTAATTATTGAAATGAAATGAACTACATTAGACAATTTCACTAACACTCCATTTCTATTGCATCAATTATAGAATTGAAACAGCAATCAGAAATCCATTTAGATCCATGTTTCCATTTTCCTTAACATACATTCTTAATCATGATGTTTCCCAAAAGAAGAAAAGATCACAATACTTTCTCCATCACAAATCCAATCAAATAATAACCTCCACATTAACTTAGCATTATATCTGAAACTATACAATAAAATGTCCATATTGAAATCATGATTCCATTGAATAGAAAAGAACTAAAATAATCATATATCAACTGAATGAACACAACACCCACGCTTTTAACAACCATACAAGCTTGCCATAAACCAATTTATTATAAACTAATTTGCTATACATCCTACTCTGTTAATTACAAGTTCATACTTTTATATACATGTTGGCGTATGTACATGTATACACCATGGCTTGTGTATACATATACATATCCCAGCAGGTATATATATATATATATATATATATATATATATATATATATATATATATATATATATATATATATATATATATATATATATATATATATATATATATATATATATATATATATATATATATAAACTTGTAATTAATAGTTCAGAATGATAAACATAGCATCTTTTATATACATGTTGGCATATGTACATGTATACACCACGGCTTGTGTATACATATACATATCCCAGTAGGTATATATAAATATATATAATTATATAACATAACTCATCATTTGCAAAAGTTCAAGTCCATAAATACACATTGGAAAAACCATACTAGTCATCTCAGTCCTATCAAAAACACATCTACCTTGTAATACTACTGAATCTGCCGATTACATAAAAGGAATAACAGAATAATAAGAACCATCATCCACATTTTAAACAAGATATCACAGTGGTCTTCCTTACTGACTGAAAAGATAATAATTGAATTTCCTAAATATTCCTTGCATTTCCTAAGGTTGAAACAAAACTATATTTCACACTGGTAATTATTTTTGAAGAATCATCTAGCTCGCAGTCAAGATTTGGTACAACCAAAATATCTACATTTTCACTATTGACTGAACCAAAATAGTGACAAACACCCATTTAGACACAACACATATTCAGATAACTAAAGGAGTACACCCAAGAATACCTTAAACCACCCCTATGATGCGAGAATATAAATACACAATACAACAGGTTTTAGGTAACACTATGAACTACCACTAATCTCTACTTCCACAATATAGCTCTAAAAAAAAAACATCGATACCAGATTCGAATTACAACAATGGTAAGAATACCTGATTTCACCTTATGACCAATGACTCTTACATGTTGCAAACATTTTGTTGCTATAGTGTTCCTAACAATAGGAATTAGTACGAGAATACCTTTAAAGAATCTTTTAAATAAAACTCATTCTGTGTTCCAAACTGCATTTATATGCCGATTCTCATTCTTGATTAACCCCCTTAATACTGACCAAAAATAAAGTAAACATCAACACAAAATGCACTATGGAATAACCATATTCATAGCAACAAACTATATTCCCCATAGTTCGGCAGAAGCTTAAAGAAAACACTGTCAACTTCATATCTAGAAACAAGGAAAACCCATCAACACAATATGCTCGAAAACAACATATTAAGAACATGTATTTAATGCCACACAAAAACCAATCTCCTACTTCCTCAACTTAAAAAAAAAAAACATCAAGAGTGAAACAGTCATTCGTTTCAAATTCCTCCACTAATCATAACATCTATTAACTAAATAAACTTCTTAATCCATCCAAGAAGAAACCGGTTCATGACCGAGCTCACAGAGAATACAATCACAAATACCTCACATTCATCAACTAACTAACATCGGTAATTAAACATTCTAATATTTCATTTGCAGAAAGAAAAATGGAAATAGAGGATAAGGTGAGAGAATGCCCCTACCTGGTATTTGTGTGGGGAGGTATCCAAAGACTGAAGTATGCCAAAGCTAGCCCCTGCCTGGTGAGCTTCACAGTCGAACCCTAATCTCAACCACGAAGATCTCTTTCCACTGACTACCAAAGTGTCATGCAAAAGAGCCCACAACACAAATATAGAGATGATAGTATGAAACACAAAACTTCCTAAATGACCACAAACAGAAGGGTAAAACTTGCTGTGAAAATCCCTTTCCATTCCAAGCAACTTATCATATAAAATATAACAGGAAAACGGGTCCATTACTAACTGTTTACCCAAACTGTCGTAGAAATACATGGTGAAAAATGGAGTCATTATTCAACTGCAACTTCTCAACCAGAGCTAATGGCAGACATCAAACACAAAGATGAGTTCATTCAATACGAGCTTATCTCTTTCAGCAAACATAATACATTCCCTGCCATATGTCCATCAACGTATAATCCCATAACCCGAAAATAGCTTAAACCCCACTAACTCCACTATGCGATGAAAGTGCAATTAAACCCTACTGTGATAAGTCATGTCTTTGAGCTAGAACATAAATAGGAAGGCTTAGGGATAGATTAATATACATCTATGTTAGATATCATTAGTCGATCTTAGGTTAAGAAAAACTAACTTAAGCATCAATGATATCAGCACATTAACAATGCCAAACTACTAACACTCACCAAACTAACCTCCTTTTAACATACAAAATAGGGTATGCTAACTTAGATAATTCTTTAGGGTATTCTTTAGGGTGTATATATATATATATATATATATATATATATATATATATATATATATATATATATATATATATATATATATATATATATATATATATATATATATATATTGAACTCAAAATTTGATTAAAATTAAGTAACAACAATCTCTATGATTAAAATTAAGTAACAACAATCTCTATTTACTGTCTGCAACATCAAGATACATTTATCCATAATAATAATACCAATTCTAATTATGTTTAACATATTATTTAGAATTCCAAAACAATGAACCAATTATAAGACAATTGACCAACCATTTTAGTTGTACTTATTTTCACAATCATACCAATACTCGAATCTCTACTAATCTATCTAGTACCATTAATTCAAAAGTCAATCTATACCAATTCTGACATCAGAAAATCTCATTAAGCTACAGAAATAGACATAATTCTCTGAGTGTCTGGCAGAACCAAAATACCTATTACAGAGATAAACATATTTATTCCAAACAACAAGGTTCAAATGAACGAAGTCAGAGTTCAAACTCATAGAAGTCTAACAAAAATTTTGTTCCAGATAAAACGATGCTAATCAAACCAAAAATCCAACCATAACATAACATCTGAAAAGTAAAGCCTGAGACTGTCAGGGGCATGACAAATTGTGAAAGAACATCAAGAGCCAAATCTATATATTGTCTCATTTTATCATTCTTACTCTGATAACCTCCCTTAATCTATTCTGCAATCAATTGTGAATCTCCATAAATTTCTAAATTTATAATGTAAAGGGATGAAGTTTCTCATAAGCTAGCTATAAGATCTCCATACTCTACAATATTTTTAGTACAAGGAAAAGTTAATTTATAAGATAGAGGGATGAGATTTTTTGTAGGAGGGATCAAGATAATACCAACACAAAAACCTATCTTACATCTAGATCCATCCAAATCTAACTCTCAAATATCATCCTATTTAATAGTAAGAATGATTTTATTAGGGAATTCCATCGTAGTAACACATGTATCCAAATGAGGACAAGCAGCTTTGGCCAAATAATCTGTTAAAGCTTGTCCTTTAATTGACGTTTGAGAAATGAAATTATGATCAAATTTTATAAGTAACATCACCCACTTTGCTAAACACTCAGAGAGATTAGTTTTTGAGAAAAGATGTTTCAAAGGATCAAATTTAACAATCACATTGACTTCAACATTTAAGAGATAATGCCTGAGTTTTTTACAAGCATAAAGCACAACTAAGCATTGTCTTTCCAAATTTGTATATCTTGTTTTGTAATCGAGTAAAGTCTGACTAATGTATTACATAGGTATTTCCTTACCATTACTATCATACTGAGAAAACAACACTCTCACCGCTTTCTGAGTGGCTGAAGTATACAGATAAAAGGGTTTATAAAATTGATTGGGTTGCAAAATAGGAAGATTGGTGAGATACTCCTTAAATTTCTCAAAGGAATGTTTACATTGATCATTCAAAGAGAAAGTGGTACCCTTTCTTAGCAATGAAGTGAAAGGAATAATTCTATCAACTAAGTTGGAAACAAAGTGATGAATAGCTTGGATTTTTCCTTGTAAACTTCATAACTGAGAAATATTCTTAGGAGGAGGCATATTAACAATAGCTTCAGTATTTTCATTAGCTACCTCTATGCCTTGCTTAGAGATTATAAATCCTAATAATTTATCAGAATCAACTCCAAAGACACATTTCTTAGGATTCAACCTCATATTTTAACTTCTAATCCTTTCAAATATCTATCGTAAAATACTAACATGATATTCTCTTTGTATAGATTTTGCCAAGATATCATCCACATAATCCTCTATAATTTTATGAATATAATCATGAAAAAACAAAGTCATGGCTCATTGATAAGTTGCTCCTGCATTTTTTAATCCAAAAGGCATCATGACCCAACAAAATGTTCCCCATGGTGTTATAAATATGGTCTTAAATTGATCTTCTAGAGGGATAAAAATTTGATTATAGCTAGAAAAACCATCCATAAAAGATAATAATGCATGACCCACTATTGAATCCACAATCATATCAATATTAGGTAATGGGAAATCATCTTTTAAGGATGCTTTATTTAAATCTCTAAAGTCAGTACACATCCTTATCTTATTTTCTCCTTTTGAAATGGGCACAATATTTGAAATCCAATCTAAATAATCAATAAAGCAGATGAATCCAACATTCAATAATCTTTCAATTTCATCTTTAACTAATAAAGAAATTTGTGGAATTATCTTTTGAATTTTCTACTTCATAGGTTTAACATTTGGTTTGAGAACAATATTTTGAGTAACAATCTTAGAATATATACCTCGCATATTCAAATATGTCCAACCAAACATATCCTTAAATTCAGGTAAAAGGGAAACCAACTGATCACATTCATCTTGATTCAAACATTTCCCAATTTTTATCATCTTCTTAGAATCATTTTCATCCATTTAAACCTCAACAGTCTCAGTTATTAGCAAATCCCTTTGTATTGGAAAATCCATTGGTAAAGAAGAAATATTATGTTCATCATGGTCTCCAAAATAAGCTTCTATACTTAAGCAATAAGGCTTCTATCATTTATGATGAAACGTAGGTAAATCCTCAAAAACCATTAAAAAATATGCTAAGGCTTCATCTTCGGGAAAAACATCGAAGGTAGGTCTTTGATTAATGTCAAGGATGAGTGGGTTAACCAACTTCAACTGTCCACCACATATATGATTAACATTGACATGAAAATTTGATGGTTGTTTGTAAGGATTGAACCCTAATCCATATGTATAATCATAAATTTCATTGTCCAAAGGTACTTGTATACCTTGCTCATATTTACCACATCCTTTCCCATTGAATCTTGATTTCTTTAGTAGATGCTAACTAGAACCATATTTATCAGTGATGCAGGAGCATCCTAGGTGTAAGAGCAATCTTGCATCACCCAAAAATATTTTTGTTTTTGTTTTCAATAAGGGCTATTTTGTGTAGAGCTGCTATTTATGGAAAGTTACTATTTTTGGTAATTTTCATATGTGCTCAGAATGATCTTATTTCTTTCTTGGAGGTTCATTTTGGTCATATAAGTCTGCTAGTAAAGTTTCATTGCCAGATCAAGTGTATATTGGAAGATATTGAAGATTTTTGGTATTGGCAGCAGGGTACAGAAACTTTGAACTTAGTTTTGAAGGCTTTAGAGGCCCTAGATGAGGTCAAAAATTTGGGTGATGGGTGCCTGCGCGGGTCAAGCCTGTAGAGCACTTCGTGGCATTTCTAAAAGGGGGTTATAATAGCCGAGCGGGTCAACTGGTGATGACTTATGGTCTTCGGAAGTTGGGCCACCTGAAATGGCGAAAAATAATTTTCTTCAAAATTTATGTTCGGGTTTCAAAGGTCATCTTGAGCCGACTATGATGTAATAAAATATAAAATAAAATAATTCTAAGTTGGTCGGCCTTATTGGCTAAAATTCTGGAACCTTCCCAAGTGGTGGAAAATTGCCTATATAAGGAAGGCTGTATTGTTGTCTTAGGCAGTTCAGAATAATTCTGGGTAGTAGATCTGGGTATTGATTCGAGGCTTTGTCCTATAGAATATTGTAAGGGAATGCCCATGTGGCTTTGCATATTGTAATTTTGAAAGTTTGTAATTCCACATTTGTGGAGATAATAAGAAGCCAATTTTCTGTTCTTGCATATTACTGTTGTTATTTCTCTATTTCTGTTATGTGTTTGTGGTATTAAGGGGAGCACCCTTCATCAGGTGGTATCAGAGCAGGAGTTCTTGAGTGTGTAAATAGATCGCCGACTGTGAGGCAGTTTGCACCAAGATTGTGGCTAGGGTTTCAGTGCGCATCACAAAAATTCCTCCACGAAGGGAACGTGGGGGAAGAGCTGGTGTTGCAACACCTGAGGTTAGAGAGCTGCAGAGACAAGTGCGAGCATTACAAGAAGAGATTCATAGAGGAAGGAATCTTAATGTTAGAGATGAAAGTGAAGATGAAGCCGAAGAAGAATATCAAGAAGGAGAAGCTGAAATTGTGAACCAGGAGGAAGAAAGACTTTTTCGGGCGATTTCCAAGATTGGGAAAAGACCTAAGATTGAGGTTCCTACATTTTCTAGAAATCTTAACCCAGAGGAATTGATCGACTGGATCAATGAATGTGAGGAATATTTTGAGTATGAAGATGTTGAGGATCCTGATAGGGTAAAATTTGTGAAGGCCAGACTGAAAGGTCATGCGAAGATCTGGTGGCAAGAAATTCAATTGGAGCGAAATAGAAGAGGGAAAGATAAAATCACAAGATGGGATCGGATGGTGGATAAATTGAAATGACAGTTCATTCCTGTTGATTATGAGCTTGATCTAATAAAGAAAATACAAAGTTTGAAGCAAGCAGGAAGATCTGTTCAGGAGTATACAGAGGAGTTCTATCGACTCCTCATCAAAACAGGCCATGCAGAAGTTGATAAGGAGAAAGTTGCCCGATACCTTAATGGGTTAAGGCCAAGCATTCAGGAGGAGTTGAATTTGGTTTGAATGAACAACATTGAGGAGGCATACCAATTTGCCCTAAAAGTAGAGGAAAAGCTGAACAAGAAGTTCGAGAGTAGACAAAACGGAAGAGGTCGCGGTGGACGATCTGGTGGATGGTCATATGGTGGCCGAAATGAAGATCCGAAAAAGAAGGATGAGGCCAGCAGCAGTCAAAATCAGCGTGGAAATAATTCTAATCACTTCCAGGATCAGAATAATAGAGATCAGAGAGGAAGAGGAAGAAGACAAGGATCTGGAAGAGGTGGCTTCCGTGGAACATGTTTTCACTGTGGAGAAGAAGGTCATAGGGCATTTGAATGTCCTCAGTGCCAATGCAGAATAGACAGGAGAAATGAAGGGCAGGCCAGAGTTGCACATGTAGATGAAGATGCCAGATCATCAAATTCTAAAGATGCTAAAAGAGGAGAAATGTTGATTAACAGAAGAGTCCTGTTGAGTGGTGAGAATGAACCTGAGCAAAGGAGGAGCCTGTTTCGCACCAGGTGCAAGTGTGAAGGTAAATGTTGTGATGTGATTATCGATAGTGGAAGCACTAACAATTTGGTGTCCGAAGAGATGGTGACAAAGTTGAAGCTCAAGAGACAGAAACACCCACATCCATATCAGATTGCCTGGGTACAGAATGACCACAAGGTCATGGTCAATGAACAATGCCTGGTGAAGTTCAAGGTTGGCGGATACCAAGATGAGGTATTGTGTGATATCATATCTCTAGATGCATGTCATATGTTGTTGGGAAGACCATGGTAGTTTGACAGATGTGCTGTACATGATGGTCGTGTGAATACCTATTCCCTGACAAAGGATGGAGTGTGACATAAGCTAAAACCATTGAAGGAGACTGAAGAAAAGGTATGTGGTAATGCAAGGATAACTTTTATTGATGGAAGAAATTTTCTAGATGGTATGAGGCATGAGCATGTATGTTTTGATTTAATTCCAAAAGCTGGTAAAGAGGAAGTAGAAGATTTTCCTGTAGAAGTTGCAGATATGTTGAATGAGTTTCAGGATATTATATCCGATAACGTGCCTGATGGATTACCACTGGTCAGGAAGATCAATCATCAGATGGACTTGATCCCAGGAGTGATTTTTCCGAATAAGGCAGCACACAGAATGACACCTGCAGAAAGTGAGGAGTTGAACAAACAAGTACATGAACTGTTACAGAAAGGATTGATCCGTGAGAGTCTGAGTCCCTATGCTGTACCAATGGTATTAGCACCAAAGAAGAATGGAGAATGGAGGATGTGTACAGATTCTAGGGAAATAAACAAGATCACAATCAAATACAAGTTTCCATTGCCACGAATGGATGATATTATGGACTGTTTGAGTGGAGCTGTGTATTTCTCAAAGATAGATCTGAAGAGTGGATATCATCAGATTCGGATCAGAGAAGGAGATGAATGGAAGACTACCTTCAAGACAAAGGAAGGACTGTATGAGTGGTTAGTCATGCCTTTTGGGCTAACCAATGCACCGAGCACTTTCATGCGGCTCATGAACGAGGTCTTGAGAGAATTTCTGGGTAAGTTTGTCATTGTTTACCTAGATGATATTCTGATCTTTAGTAAGACATTGGAGGAGCATATGATGCATATTCATATGGTATTTGAGAAGTTGAGAGAAGCGAAATTATTGATTAATTTGAAGAAGTGTAGTTTTGTGAAGAAAGAGTTAGTGTATTTGGGGTTTATAGTTTCAGCAGAAGGTCTAAAAATGGACCTAGAGAAGGTACAGGCTATCCTTGAATGGCCTACTCCAAGGAGTGCTACTGAGGTAAGATCTTTTCATGGTCTAGCTAGCTTTTACAGAAAGTTTATCAGAAATTTTAGTAGTATTTGTGGACCCTTGACTGAAACAATGAGAGGGGATAGAAAAGAGTTTAAGTGGACTAAAGGAGCAGAAAAGAGTTTTCAATTGTTGAAATAAAAGGTTACAGAACAACCTATTTTAGCACTTCCAGATTTTAATAAGGTGTTTCAAGTAGATTGTGATGCTAGTGGTACTACAATAGGAGCTGTTATGAGCCAAGAAGGTAAACCTGTTGCTTATTTCAGTGAGAAATTAAATGATGCCAAGAGAAAATATTCTGTTTATGATCAAGAATTTTATGCTATAGTTCAGGCATTGAAAAAGTGGAGGCACTATCTACTTCCTAAGGAGTTTGTTTTGTATACTGATCATCAAGCTTTGCAATATTTGAATAGTCAAGGAAAATTGAATCAAAGGCATTTGAAATGGGTTGAGTTTTTGCAGAGTTATACATTTGTTTTGAAACACAGGAGTGGAAAGTCTAATAGGGTTGCAGATGCTCTTAGCAGAAGGCAACTATTGCTGACAGAAATGCAGATTGAAGTGGTTGGGTTCAAGTAACTCAAGAATTTGTATCCAGAGGATCCTGATTTTGGTGAAGCTTGGAAAGCTTGTACATAACCTGTTACTCTAGACAGGATGAAATGGTTGGATTTCATCATCCAGGATGATATTCTATTTAGAGGGAGTCAGTTGTGCATTCCACGAAGTTCTATGAGGGAGAATCTCATCAAGGAGAAGCATAGTGGGGGATTGGCTAGACATTTTGGTCATGATAAAACCCTTGCTTTGGTTGGTGAGAATTATTATTGGCCACAATTGCAGCAAGATGTGAAGAAGTTTGTACAGAGTTGCAGAGTATGTCAGATGGAAAAAGGAGTGAAGCAGAATACAGGGTTGTATCAGCAATTATCTGTACCAGAGAAGCCTTGGGAGGATATCAGCATGGACTTTATTCTTGGTTTACCGAGGACACAGCGGGGACACGATTCAATTTTTGTGGTAGTTGACAGATTTTCAAAGATGGCACATTTCATTCCCTGCAAGAAGACTAATGATGTTGTTCATGTAGCAGAATTGTTTTTCAGAGAAGTAGTGAGACTTCATGGTTTGCCAAAGACCATAGTTTCAGATCGGGACACTAAGTTTGTTGGATATTTCTGGCGTACATTATGGAAGAAGTTGAAGACAGATTTGAAGTTTAGTTCATCACATCATCCACAGACTAATGGACAGATAGAGGTGGTGAATAGGAGCTTGGGAAATTTGCTGAGATGTTTGGTTGGAGATAAGCCAACATGATGGGATTTGATTTTATCACAGGCGGAATTTGCATACAATAATTCTATCAATAGAAGCACTGGTAGATCACCATTCCAGATTGTATATGGAAGTAGTCCAAGAAATGCATCTGAATTGAGGAAGATAGATAAAGGAGAAATAAGTAGTGCTGAAGCTGAGGATTTTGCAGAACACTTGAAAAACATCCATGAGGAGGTGAGGAAGCATATTACCAAGATGAATGCACAGTATAAGGCTAAGGCAGATGAGAAAAGGAGGTATAAGGAATTTCAGGTTGGTGATGAAGTCATGGTTCATTTGCAGAAGGAGTGGTTTCTAGTTGGTACATATAACAAGCTGAAAATGAAGAAGTTTGGGCCATGTAAGATACTGAAGAAACATGATTCAGGAAATGCATATGAGGTAGAATTACCTACTGAGATAAATATTTCGCCAGTGTTTAACATTTCAGATCTGACAGAGTATCATGAAGGAGGTGTTGAAGATGAGATCACAGCAGCATAGTGGAATATTCCAGCAACTAGTTCAGACACTAAGGAGATCGAAGATATACTGGACAGCCGTGTTGGCAGAAGCACAAGGAACAGGACATATGAAGAATATCTGGTCAAGTGGAAAGGATGACCTGTTGAAGATTCATCATGGCTGACAAAGGAGGAGGTTAGCCGTCTTGGTTTTCCTCTGCACACCTGAGTCGTGACAAGGTCACTTCTCAAATTACCCCGGGTGTCTGATGCAGGAGCATCCTGGGTGTAAGAGCAATCTTGCATCACCCAAAAATATTTCTATTTTTGTTTTCAATAAGGGCTATTTTGTGCAGAGCTGCTATTTATGGAAAGTTACTATTTTTGGTAATTTTCATATGTGCTCAGAATGATCTTATTTCTTTCTTGGAGGTTCATTTTGGTCATATAAGTCTGCCAGTAAAGTTTCATATCCAGATCAAGTGTATATTGGAAGATATTAAAGATTTTTGGTATTGGCAGCAGGGTACAGAAACTTTGAACTCAGTTTTGAAGGCTTTAGAGGCCCCGGATGAGGTCAAAAATTTGGGTGACGAGCGCTTGCATTGGTTAAGCCTGTAGAGCACTTCGTGACATTTTTGAAATGGGGTTATAATAGCCGAGCGGGTCAACTAGTGATGACTTATGGTCTTCAGAAGTTGGGCCACCTGAAATGGCAGAAAATAATTTTCTTCAAAATTTATGTTCGGGTTTCAAAGGTCATCTTGAGCTGACTATGATGTAATAAAATGTAAAATAAAATAATTCTAAGTTGGTCGGCCTTATTGGCTAAAATTCTGGAACCTTCCCAGGCGGTGGAAAATTGCCTATATAAGGAAGGCTGTATTGTTGTCTTAGGCAGTTCAGAATAATTCTGGGTAGTAGATCTGGGTATTGATTCGAGGCTTTGTCCTACAGAATATTGTAAGGGAATGCCCATGTGGCTTTGCATATTGTAATTCTGAAAGTTTGTAATTCCACATTTGTGGAGATAATAAGAAGCCAATTTTCTATTCTTGCATATTACTGTTGTTGTTTCTCTATTTCTGTTATGTGTTTGTGGTATTAAGGGGAGCACCCTTCATCAATCAGCCATATCAAATGGAGTCCAAGTAGTGAAATATGTCACAATATCATAGCAATCAAGTTTTATTGTTTCAATTGTTTCTTCAATTGAGGTGGCAAAAAAGTTATTTTTTAATTCTTCAGAAAGTGGGGAAGGAGTAAAAACTTTTTTAAAAAACTCACTTTCTTGTTTCATGAATTCCAAATTAGAGACTTTATATTCTCCAATAAAAGAAGGATTAAAGTCCAATGTTCTCCAATCATCCTCGGTCAAAGAAGAAGATGGAGCTTTAGTTTGTTTAATATTAGGTATCTTTTCAGTCTCTTTTCTTGGTTGGAGAGGCTCAAAAAATTAACATATTCCACATTTAAGCAAGGATTCGACACATCATCTGCATGTAATGTATACATCAAATTGTTATAAATGAACTAAACCTTGTGATGAAGAGTAGAAGGAGCTACATGCATATTATGTAACCAAGGTCTACCTAAAAGAAGGTTGTAATTGAGAGGTCTAGGGATAACATGAATAGGTGTATTAAGAAAAACCAAACCAACTTTAATAGGTAAAGTAATAATGCCAAAAATTATGTTTGTAATATTATCAAATCAATGAATAGGGACATTATGAGGTTGAATAGTTGTAAGATCAGGCTTAACTACCTTAATCATATCCATGTTACAAACATTAATCCTAGATCCATTATTGATTAATGTTCTACGAATGATACTCTAATTAATAGAAACAACAACCATAAGAGCATCATATTGATTATGCACCTCAAAAGAAGGTGAATCATCATTAGTAAACACAATAGGAGGTACAAAAGGTATAGTATGCATGCACTCCAAAAATAAATTAATGTTATCTTGGTTAGGAGGTGAAACAAGAAGGGTAGATAAAGCCTTTGAAATGCCTCATGATATGTCAGAGAAGTTTGAAGTAATTCCCATAAAGATATCTTAGTAGGATAACATGTAATTTTTATATTAAGTCATACTCCTTAAAGGTAGTTGGAAACCTAGGAGCTTAAGGAAGCATAGGTTGGGAAGGTGGTAAAGAAACTGGACCAGTAGGATGAGGATTATTCCATGTGTGATAAGCATGTGAAATAGAATCTATGTTATCAAAGAAATCCAAAGGATCTTTAGGTTTACCCTTAATTGTTATTCGAGGACATCCTTTTACCATCAATAAAGGTTTAGGATATATAATTATAGGTGTATCAATATTTCAAATAGTGGAACATGAAGGTAACCATGCACACACCCTATGGTAAAGGTCAATTGAAAAGGTTGTGGAGGAGGGTGAAATAGGAATAGGATCAATGAAGATCTCATACAAACAATTTTCATCCTCACTTACATGTACCTCATTAAGGGATCTATCCTCTTTCATAATAAAATAGTCATCAAAGAATTCAGAACAAAAATCATACATGTTGAACACAAAGTAATTCTACAAGCATGAAAAATGTAAATATTTTTATATTTTTAAAGAAATTTTGCAATTTTTTGTATTTTTGAAATATAAATGCAAGAGCATAAAAGAAATATACTTTTATAAGAATGTAAGATCTAACATAAGATGCAAATCTAACAACAAAAAGAAAGAGTTTTCATAAACAAGTTCACCAAAATGTAAGGTGGAAAAATGTGATGGATAGGTAGCTAGGGTTTTGAATAATGCACCTAATCGAGACCCTAAACCAATACTTACCACCAAATATATAAATTGAAATGATAAATAATGTAAATCTCAAAATTATTGTAAAGAATACTAAAATTAGATAAAATAAAATACATACCTTGTAATATAGTTGATCTGAAAATACCTATTTTCTAGTGTCTATACTGAGTTTCAGGAAATTTTGCAACTAGATTTGGGATAGGAAAATAGAGATAAGGAAAACCCATAAATATTTTCCTTTTCTAAAAAGGGTCAACCTTGACCTAGGTAAAGGTCATCCTTGACCCCTTTATGTTGACCTTGACCTACACTACTTTGATGGAAATTCTATTTGTGAATCCTGAAAGTTTGCCAAAAATGGTACTCAAATCTACATCCAACTCTCAAAACAATGACTATACATATCTAAAAATGGTATTTTGGGGTGGCTATATAGGGTTTTACCTTAGTCAAACCCCCATTTTAGTGATCTCCACTTCCACGAATAGATGAATTTAATAGAATATGTGTGTGTGTTACTCGTAGGAAGAACTTTGAATCTGTAATGCTAAGATATAATCCTCTAGATTGAAATCCTAGCATGAATTGAAATGAGAGAGAAATGCATAGATTTTAATATGATAATGAAAGAATACAAATCCCCCAAGGATAAAGTACTCCTATCAAACTCACACTTCATAATTTATATCCCATGATTGTATCTTTGAATGCTTGAATATTGAAAATAGTGGATCAAAGAAGAAGGAATCTTTCTTGCTCTGAATAAATGTCCATAATGGCTTGTCCACAAATGCTTTCTTGCATCAAGGCATCA